>CM037927.1:6290401-6687901 GCA_021346845.1 Apeltes quadracus | reverse complement strand
AGGAAGCGGGACAATAGCTGCTCGGCCAGTAACAGCAGAAACAATGGCGGTCCGCTGCGCTCCTCGGTGGGCGGTGGGTCCGTCTGGGGCCCTCTGGGGGATTCTCATACCGGCCCCCGGACCCACAGACTCTGTGGGGCATTTAATCCCTCTGTCCTCTCTCCGTACTCCATCCCATCGAATTCCCCCCTTTCCTCTCGCTCCACTTTCTTTGCTTTCTCTACGGTCATTTATTTAGGAGGTGGAGCGTTACGTTATGTCTTTTAGAGCAAAGGTTTCTAAACTTTTCAATTGCAACGCTCCCCAAACAGCGTGACTTTGAGGTCCGAGTGTTCGTACTAGGAGTTAGATTTAACTTTAAAAACATTATCCGCTGAGCTGCAGAAGTCTCATTCTTAGAATAAGTCCTTGTGAGAAAAAAATAGTCTGTGATTCTGTATAAAACTTCAAAGCCTCCCTGAGGCTTCACTTTAAAACTCCCAATGCAACGACGTGTGATTGAAAATGACTGCCTGAGGACAGAGTGGCAACTCTGAATCTCATACATCAACTGCTCTTTTTAAAAATGACCGAGGTGAACACTGAGGACCTGCTTCACCTCGCTGCTTGTAGAGAGTTTCTCCGGAAACCCTCCCCCTCCCCGAAACAGTATTAACGTGTGTCTCATTGTGGCGCGTCAGGAGTACCTGCACTATCCTGTCCTGGGACAGCAGACCCGCCCTCTCTGCTGGCGACGCCTCGTCCACCGCTCGGACGTACTGGCCCGGCCGCGCCCGCTGGCTGTGCAGGTTGAAGCCAAACCCGTTGGGCCCCCTCTGGATCACACAGAGACGCGGCCTCGGCTCCGGGCACGGCGCCTCCTGGAAGACAGAGGGCGGGCGGTGGGTTAATAATACGCGACGCACAACAAAACACACTGAACTCATACAAAAAAAAAATACCTCCAACATGAGCTCGGGAAGAACGAGAGGCACGAAGATGACGGAGAGCTCCAGTGAGTCGCTAACCATGAATATGAAGCCCAGGTTGAACATGCAGGTGGCTGCTGGTGTGCGGGGGGGGGGGGGTGAAGTGTGTTTTTAACGGTCATGTGCGACCTGAAAGCCGCCTGAACGGACCCCGCGTGACTCGCCAGGAAGGAAGAGGGTCCCGGGGGCTCCTGATTGGCGGTCTGCTGGGAAGGTTCGAGGGGAGGCGCTGCTCGAGGCCTCGAGGAAGGGGCCGGCTCCCGGCGTGGCCCGCTCCCCGCTCGGGGCCCGGGCTCCGAGGAGGACAATGGAGGGGCCGGGCGCCGACCTCTGACTGCCTACCCCCTCCCCTCCCCTCCTCTCACCCCGTCGCGTCCCACTCAGGGAGGGGGGGGGGGGCAGGAAGAGTTCGAGCTGCGCTGCAATCCAGGAAAAAAGCTTGACTCCAGAACCTCCCTTCCGCCCAGCGGAAGAACTGGGTTCTTTATTTAGAAAAGGCGGCTTTAGTAGCATCGCCATAAGAGAGGAAACGATGGAGACACCGGTCGGGATAATCTCTGTCAGGGTGACCGAATCTGAGCTCACTGTCCCTCCCCGTCGGGGCGGCTGTGTGCTGCCGCCTCCTGTCAACTGCACACTCTGCAAAGACAATGGGCCCCCTCCATGAATAAGCCTGACTCACTTTCTACAGAAATTACCGGCTGATTGATTAAAAAGCTACTTCAGCAACCTCATAATTGAACTGCAAACGTCGACATCCGCGACCGGACGCAGGCGATGAGTGATCGCCGCTTCACGGCGTTGTGTAACACGATTGTTCCGCGCCGACGCCGAGAAGGAAACGCTCAGTTAAGCACCATGAAAACAAAAACAGGCTTTGTAAACTTTGTACTCGTGAGATGCAACAGCAGCAAAAAAGTGCACACGTCCGCTTGTCTGCTGGTTCCCTCTTAGAGGAGAGGAGATTATTCCTGCAAAATCTACACAGTGACACACACACACACACACACACACACATCCACACACTCAGAATGACCAAAGGTCGACTCTGCACATTGTGGCTCAAGTCGCTGGCGACCGGGGCTGACTGCATCGGACTGAAAAAGGGCAAAACAAAACCACGTGATTGGTCGACGCTTCACTGCCTCGTTGGCGCAGCTGGACTTTGACTCGTCAGCATCAGCCAGGAGCTTCGGCCTGAAAGCAGCGTAATGAGTCCCGAGCAGCTGGCGGCGTGCTGAGGGGTCACGCTGCTCATCGGACTGGTGACAGAAGCCCCGCGGCCTCATCACCATGGTAACTGACTACTTTGATTTGGCCGTCGTGCACCTTTTTCAAGAGGAACCACCTTCCTTCACGCCGCCCGTCCCGAAAGCCTAAGAACAAACGCTGTCTGTGTGACGGCGGCTTTGGGCTTTGAAGCAGAGATCCGTCTGAAAGCAGATGAGAGCCCCCCCCCGGGGAGACGCTGCCGCGGCAACAACAGAGCGCCGTTGTATCGGAGGCGAGTGGAGGAACGCAGCATCTCCACGCGACTCTGAAACCTGTGGAATCTGCTGAACACACGCAGGCCGGGAAACTTGCGCGTGTGTGTGTTTACGTCAGCCACAGCGTGGCTTATCTGTGGCGTTATGGCAGAAATCTGATGAAGTCGACTGCTGCCACATTGGGAACATGGCCGACGCGGCCTCTATGGGACGTCCTGTGAGTTACAAACTCACGCTCGGGACGGCTCTTATCTGCTGATGGACGTCACACTAATCTGTGTCGTCTTTATTTACACAGCGGGGATGCATGTTTCTTTCAAACAGGCCGAGCTTCGGCCTCGGTTTAATCCAGGAGCGTATCTGCCCGTACAGATCCGTGGAGGAAAACCGAGATTCGACTTTCCACTTGTGCCTCAGATTCAATTTGGTTGCACGGCTGAAAGTAGACAGCTGTAAACATTTAGTACAGCACCGTCTCTCACGTTCCACGGCCCGCGCTCGCCTCTGCAAATCATCTGAACTCAGTGTCAATATTTGTGACTGTTCGCATCCGTTTAAGTCAGTTGTGTGAACGGCTACGGGCGGCCAGCGGTTCTCTCTCTCTCTCTCTCTCTCTCTCGGTGACACAAACTTTCCAACAGGAACTGTTGACACATCTCCCCTCAATATGCTTCCCTGTGAGCTGGCGCAACTTCCTGCCTTGGAGGAGAAATTATAGTAAAAAACACAAGGTGACTGACCGTGGAGTTCAGAGAATGAAGTGTGCGTACTACGCGCTCACCGTCATGTTACACATTGACTCTTGTTTTTGCTGTGGAGCCCTGACCGCTGCATTTTCCCCGTCACTATCTTGTTCTTTTTGAGGACAAAGGAATGCTGAGTAAGACGTTTGCAGGAGACCATCATGTTACAGTTAACTTTCACGACCTGATAACACACCGTGAAAGGGTTGCAAATGTGCAACAAGGATGACACTATGATAGAAGCCTGTGAAGCCAAATCCTGCTTTAAGCTGTCATCGTTCACTGAAAAAACAAACTGAAGACGTAGACCAATATTTGCAATCAATAAATCACCTGGACAGTAGGGTCATTGTCTCATCAGGCGGCTTTAAGTCGCCTCCTGCTTAGTTTAAAGTCCTCCAGCATTGGCTTCACTTCTTAGTCTCCACCTCTAGGCTAAGCTAAGCTCTGTATTTGACGTATAAAAACCCTCCAACAACACCAATAAAGTGCATTTCCCCAAACCATGAACTTCTCTTGTTTAAATCTCCAGCTCAATGAACTACGGATGAGAGGATGTGAGTCACCTTCAGCCGCCCGGCTCTGACACGTCCCGCCCCAAACGTGTTGCGGTTGTTGACGTTTCAGATATCCTTATCTCATCAATGCATCAATGCCGTGCATGAATATCGTTTCCTCACACGACATAAACCATTTGCATTAAACGTGGCTGAGTTTTTACCACCGAGCGAAATGCCGCGTTGCTCGGCGTCCGGTGTAAACAGGCGTAAACAGAGAGGCCCGCTGTTGACCCGGGAAGTTAACAGCGCACCGCCGAAAATAAAGTGAAACCCGCTCCCGTCAGGTCGAAACAGACGGCCGTCGTTTGTGCTTTGCTCGGCTGCTGCTTCGCCTCCTCCGCGCGGCCTTCTGTCCTTCTATCCCGGCTTTCAGAGAAGCCGATTGCCTCGAATACCAAACGGTCCGAAACAAAAGCAGCATCTCGCAGCATCTGCTGCTCCGGCGCAAAGTTCACAGGCTGATGGGAACCGTTTTTTTAGACTTCGGTTCTGGCTTTCCTCAGGAAGCCGATGCAATCAACAGATAAGATACCGAGAGTTCAACCTGCAGGCGCCCTGACGTGTTCGGGGAGCTCTACTTTTGCTCCACTGAGTCCAAAAGGATCAAAACACCTTAAAACGGTGATGACTGCAACCAGGAATGTTAAATAAATCCATGAATTCATACATGAAAGACAAAGCTAATGGGTCAAACAACAGGGGATGAGATCGCTTTGTAACGATGAGACGACTGATGGATTAACGTCTCCTAAACCCCCTCAGGGACTTTCACCTCCTTAACACCCATCCATCATGTTTATCACCCGCGACTCAGCCTCCGCCAGGCTCTCCTGCTGATTCTCCCCAGTGTGTGTGTGTGTGTGTGTGTGCGTGTGTGTGTGTGTGTGTGTGTGCAGCTCTGCCGCTCAGCGTGCCAGACGCTTCGTATTTTCCCCCACGCTCAGCCACCGACGCGCCAGTACCCGCACGAAGGGCAACGCACGCGGGACGCCGACGGCCCAGAAGGAGCTCCGCAGCTCCTCTCCTGGTGGAGGGTCAAATGGAACCCTTCCTTTGATTACGTGCTCCCCCCCTCGCTGACGCAGGCTGAGACGTCTCAGACGTTTCCTCCTGCGGCCCACTTCTCGCCCCACGCGGCTCTTGAGTCCTTTGTGATCGGTGTGCAGTTTGGGGGAAGCAGAAAAACAGCATCGAGGATGTGAGACCTGCTTCCCGTTAAACCGCCACACGTGTTTAAAGCCTTCGGGTGTACGGAGCGCGACGCTCCCTCAGACGGGGGTGTTGGGTTTCAAACTGGGCCGTGGAACTGGCTGCAAAGCAGGCAGGCGGGAGGGGGTGGGGGGACAAAGCACCCTACTGTCCCCACTGCCACTCGTGGGGGGACAAGCTGACTCTAGAGAGGCTCCGCCTAAAGGTTCCTCTTACAATGGACCTGTGAGGGGGAAGCTCTGATAGTAAAGGAGTAATGTCAGTCGTCAAAGGGGGGGGGGGGTTATCTCCTCGGCCTTCCTGTCCTCGCAGACCTGAAGGCTCGGACGCGGCACTCCTCTTCAACTCCCTCGTTTCACCCGGCTGAAACGCCCGGGGGAACAGGCAGCGAGCGCTCGAGAGGACGCCGTCCCCTTTAATCAGAGCGGGCCTCGCGGGCCGCGTTGCATTATTGAGCCCCGTCCGTCCCATCGGCGTTTCGCCTTTGATTGATTCTCCGTATTCGGTGTTCTTCCCCGTGTCGACGAGATGAAGAAACGACGAGGGGCGAAAGGCAAAGGGAATCGAAAGAGGAACAATGCTGGGGGGGGGGTGAGTCTATTTCAGGGCGAGCAGCCAGTGACTTCCCGACTGAACACAACACACAACACACAACCCCCCCCACCAGGCAGGGCGCGGCCCTCCGGCTCATTGTCCGGCCGGGGTGGTGAACCTTCAGCAGAATGGAGTAGGAACAGGAATGTGCCGTCCAAAATCCCACGAGAGCCAATCACACACACACAGACACACACAGGGTTCAGGTTCCAGCCTGACCTGGGCCTGCACACTGGTGCTGTTGTTTGGACTGACGTCACTGAGACGTTTCCCAGGCGGCGTATGAGTGATCGCTTGTTGCTCCCCGATCAATCGCGTCGCCTCCTGGCGGCTCGCGACATTTCGACGATGGCCCTTTGGAACTCGTCCCTCTGTCGTCCTCGCCGCTCGTCTCTCCGAGCTCGTAACGTGCTGCGTCGCCGTGTTGCAGAAACACCCGGTGACACTTTCATTTTCTCGAGAGGCCCTTTGTGTGAGTATTGTGTGAGTCATTGTCATGAGTTACTGCCCAGAGCACACACAAACTGCTTCTTCAAACAGGAGGGTGGGGTTTGGGTTATTTTTATATTTGTATCACTCGGTGACACCCGTTTATTAAGCGCGTTTATCTATATTTAGCTTTGCTGATTTTCTGCATGTAAATGCTGCAGCTCTGATTGATTTTCAGTCCTGACAATAATGTGATCTCTGGAACTTTCTGACACACGCACACACGAACATACAAGGTAAAAACACGCACACAAAATATGAGGCAACGCCAAGCGGCTGCGTGAGGCAGGTGGGGATGAATCCAGGAGAGATCCTGAGCAGACAAACACAATATCAGGCTGTGCTTTGTCCCGAACTACAGGCTGACGCACACCTGGCTGTAACACAATGGCTTCAATCATCGGCAGAGCAACAAACACGGCTCGCTGTTCAACCCATGTGAATCTGATTTATTACGCATCCCGTTTTCACTGCAGACATTTAGCTGCTACCTCTGCTCCCTCCCTCACACACACACACACACACACACACACACACACAAACGCGCACAATGTAGTTAAACTGCCACTGACAACACATTCGTGGCCTTCGGTCGCCATCCGTGACACAACCTGCACCTCTAAATGGATACATTCGAAAAACATTTGTTACACTCAGGGACAGAATGAGCCGCGTGCGCTGAGGCCTCGGTCTCACAGTCCTTTGATCCCGTCATCAGCGCTAACAGATGTGCAAAGGGATTGAAAGCAGACGACCCGCTATACTGGAATCACACCACAGAGCGCGCACAACACACACACGCATCATGAACACGATCATTCGAATTACAAGTTGAATAAAAATGACACATTGGTGGAACAAAAGTGAGAGTCCTGGCAGATGATTTCGAAGCTCAGCGACAAGAAGACCAAGAGAACGGGGGAGGGTGAGGGAGAGGAGGGGAGGGGAGGGGAGGGGAGGGGAGGGGAGGGGCATCTTCCCCCAACAACAATGACAGGAAACCAGCTCGAGCGTCCTGAGGTCTGCGCACAGGCCGAAGGTTCGGGAAAACCCAGCGCTGCCCCTCCCGGCTCCCATCGGCCGACCGAAAGGGCCGAACGGCAAACGGCGAGCGACCCTCGAGAAGGGGCGGGTCAACAAAAACGGACGTCGCACCGAACGCCACACGAGCACAGATTCACTGTGGTTTGTTTGTTTCAGTGAAAACAAAACACGTGGCCGCGCAGTAAAAAGGCCCGAAGCAGCCGGGCCGAGCGTGTGGGGGCCGCGAGCGCTGGAGGGCTTTCATGTGGATGTGCAGATTACAGGAGGGAAGAGACGCGACGCCTCCTCGTCTCCTCCCAGGGCTCCAGCACCGTTACACACACACACACACACACACACACACACACACACACACACTCACACACAAACACACTCACACTCATCGAGCCGCAGTCCATTTAATCTCCTGTCATTAGCGTTTAAAGACCGGAGTTATGTAAGACTCCCCCAAAAAACAGTGGAGGGACAGCAAAGAGCAGCCCGGCGAAAGACAACAAAGTCCCCTCTTTACGGATTAGCCTCACGTTCCATTGAGTTGATGTCATGAATTTAAACAACGGTTGACGAATCTCGTTGGATCACTTGTTATTTGTGCTGAAACATTTGCTTGATTATTTGAAAATAACTTTAATCAATCAGCCTGTAAAGAATGCAGATGTGCAGTGTCAGTGTGTTGAGGGGACAGCTTTGGGTTTTGGACGGTTGCTAAGACACAAGAAGGCCACTTAAGACGTCTCCTCTTTTACATAATTCCCCGCCATTTGAAAGGCTCAACGACGGAGCGACGGCACCGGCTATTGACGGATGAAACGGCCGCCTTGCGTTGTTCCAAGTCCGTGTAACAACAACGAGGCACATGAACAAAGTCGCACCGATCTAACCGCCCTTAAGAGGACCTCATCGTAACGTGCTTGAGAAAAACGACACGGCACAATTTATTACCGCGCTGAATGGAACTCATTGTCATCATTCCCATACGGCGGCAATAAAAGACGAACGTCATTTCAGTCACAAATGCAGATCTTTGGAGTACGAGTGAAGATTTTACTGCCCGGTAAACAAAACACTGACCTATGGACCGCCGATGGGTTTTTGTGTCTGTGCGTGTGCGTGTGTGCGTGTGTGTGTGTGTGTGTGTTTTCTTTTTTGGGCCTCGCTGCTTGTTTTCTTTACACCTCCCCTGCGCTCATTTCGCCCTCCTCCACACTCACACTCACACTCACACCACACACACACACACACGCGCAAACAACATCAGTGTAACCATGGCGACCAAGAGCGGGTGAGCCCCTTGAACCCTTTTTTGTGTTGCTTTAAAAACCGCAGTCCGGACGTCGGTGCGACTGCCGAACCAACGCTGTGTGTGTGTGTGTGTGTGTGTGTGTGTGTGTGTGTGTGTGTGTGTGGGCCACAGGGCTCAGGCACAGGAATGCTGGACAGGATGTTTGGGAGAAAACTCCAGAAAGAGTGGCGTCCCTGCAAAGGACGCCCCTCTTTCTGGATGCAACTGTAACGTAGAGACACGTTTTCCGACCGCAATCCCTCGAGTCCAATTTACACCCTCACACGTTGACAAACAGCTGATCAGCACATCTGCAGCTCAGTGAGTTATTAACATATTATGTCCGTCATGCTCATCGTGTAACTTGTTTAATCAGAATAATAACAAAAGAATGAAAACGGCCTCAGAGCGATGCCGCTTTTCTCATCTAACTCGCGCGAAAAGCTAATAAACAGTTCAATTATTAACACTCAGGATCGATATTTGAGTTGTGTCATATTGTTACATCACCCAAAATGCCACATTTAGACGCACCCAACCTTTGTTGTGACCCGTTTTCAGGCGCTGTTAAGGTATTGGATGAAACCTTAGCAGTAACAGGTAAATAAAAGTTATGACGCCCAACGTGGGGCTCGAACCCACGACCCTGAGATTAAGAGTCTCATGCTCTACCGACTGAGCTAGCCGGGCAGTTAAAAGCTGCTAACCTTTTTAAGAGCTGTGACCCGTTTTCACGACAGACATGTCCTCCTTCTGCTCCCCAAACTGACTCCTCATCGTCCCTCCTCCACCGCTTTGACCTCTCTGACCTTCCGTCAACCGAACATCCCGGTTACGATGCCGCCGTTATTAATAACAGTGATGTAATTATTAAATAATAACCGTACAGGTTATGCTATCTGCATATCGCCCTCCATAGCTGGACACGTACACCAACGGCCTCGGGTGGAGACGTCCAGGATGTTCCAGAAAAAATAAACACTAATCCCCCCCCCCCCCCCCCCCTCACCCTTCCCTCCCCCGTGGAGTGAGAACAAAGATCAAAAGGTGAAGAAAAAAAATGCATTTTTGGGATTCAGAGGATCAGCAGAGACGGTGCTTCTCTAAAGACCCCTGAAGAGTGTTTGTGTGTGTCCTCGCGGCGTGGCTCAGTGGCCCCTGAAGCGATGCGTTCAGGGACTTTTGGGGGACGCGGACGTGACGGCGCGCACAACTTGTTGCGTCTAACTTCCACTCACCTTCTCAGACGCGATGCTCAGCTTCTTCTTCCCGACGCGCGCGTAGATTTCTCCGTTGCTCTCCGGGACTGGCGAGCCTCTCGGTGTCCCATC
Source organism: Apeltes quadracus (assembly GCA_021346845.1). Taxonomy (NCBI): domain Eukaryota; kingdom Metazoa; phylum Chordata; class Actinopteri; order Perciformes; family Gasterosteidae; genus Apeltes; species Apeltes quadracus. The sequence goes on along the minus strand of CM037927.1, from coordinate 6,678,194 downwards.
CACGCGCTCCTCCTCCCCCTCACACTCCTCTTCCTCCTCCTTCACCTCCTCCTCCATCACTTCCTCTTCCATCACCTTCTCCTCCATCAACTCATCCCCGTTAACCGTCCCGTCCCCCCTCTCCTCCTCCTCATCCTCCTCCTCCTCCTCCTCGTCCTCCTCGAAGGGCAGCGGGACACCGTCGGTCACATACTCCCGCAGACACTTCATGTTGTGTCTCTTGAGCAGCTGCTCGGTGTCCGGGTCCACCACCACCAGCTCCAGGCGGCCCACGGTGGCTCGTATCCGGGACACGACCTGCTGGTGGCTCTCGTTGTCCACGTCCTCCCGGTTCACGAACACCAGTCGGTCTCCGGCGCGCAGCCCGGACGTCTCCGCCGGGCTGCCGGGCTCCACCAGCCGGACGAACTGGCCCGTCTTGCCCTTCTCCCCGTGCAGGTGGAAGCCGTAGCCGTTGTCCCCCTTCTCCAGCGTGCAGAGCCGCGGGCGCAGACACTGGCTTTTGCTCGGCATGGTTCGCGCTGGGGTCCCGACCTGTAGGACTGAGCCCGCTGCGCTCAGGCTCACTGCTCCCTCTCGGAGGGCAGGGGGGGGGGGGGGGGGGGGGGGGGGGGGGGGCTCTCAGGAAGAGGGAGGTGCGTTCACGGACCGGCCCAGCTGGCGGCCTCATGCAAAGTAGTGAAGACCGAGACTGACTAAGGATGACTATCATAGGACCGGATAATTGTTTGATTTAATTTAATTTACTGTTGATAGTGTATTTTTTCGTCCACATTTTGCCATACATAGGCTTTATTTGTACAATATGTTTTGTATTTATTGCTGCCAACTTTTCACTTCACAGCCTTTACTCAGAACCACTTTTTTCACAGTTGCATTCTGTATTCTGTGTTTACATTACTGCATTTGTTCTATTTAACTCATCGTGTTAAAAGCACTAAATAATACAAATTATACAGGATTTGAGAAAATAAATAACAAAGTATTATGGTGATTTATTCTACAGGGATTATGTTGTGGCTGTGTATAAAACTGTTTTAAATACAGTATACAACTATAGTTATATATAATATGTTAGGACCTCAAATATATGGCCTTCTTAGCAAACATAATTTGTATTTGTAACGTTCGCAGTATTTTAAAGCCACTCAAACAAAAGCCGCTCTGGGCCTTCAGCGATATGACTGACAGCTCCTGAATTTTAAACCTCTGGGAGGATTTCACTTTACTGCTGAGAATGCTTCCAGACCTGATAAGAGAACATTCAGGATCTCTGTTGACAGTCTCCTACCTGGGGGATTTAGAGCTACCGCAGAATCAGCAGAGATAACTGCAGCATGTTTAAGGTCAGCTCTTAGTCGAGTTAACGGGAAGTCATCTGGATAATTCAGTTTATATTCATATATTCACATGTGTATATGAACACTCACCTCCCCCGACACATTAATGTAACCACACTGTTAACAAAAACATCTTGATCCAAAACACATTCAACCTCTAAAATGGCATAAAATAGTCTCCACAAGCGCTGAGTCCGTCTAATTAATAAGACACGTGTTTTCAGTGTTCAACATACGAGATGATAAACAGTGCAGCTGCTGCCACACAGTGGCTCATTAAGCTCAGCACATCCTGTGACTCACACTCATTCCCTCCTAACGGTCGACGCACAAACACGAGCACACGCGCACACAGACTGACTTCAATAAAACAACACCACGTACATTGCAAAATATGGACTTTTTATACACATATATATAATGTGACTTTTCATGGAGTTTGTGATCACTGTGACGCCTCAGAAAAAGGGACAAATGGAACATCGAGCCAGTTTGACCTTTACGTTTACAAAAACACGAGATATACGATGCGGCGTGTGAACCAATAAGGCTTTGCAACAGTCTGGACAACAACGTCCATCGTTAAAGCGGACACACGGCACACGGTTCAACTGTGAAGACGTTTCACTGGCCCTGAATTGACAGACAAACTCAGAGTGAGAGATCACCCTCAAAAAGATGGCTTTATTCTACCTAACAGCAGTACAGATGTGAACAGACGGGATCATTTGGCTACGATCGAACTGAAGTCCACTTCTCAAACACGCCGAGCTGGATACAATGATGATGACTGTAAGGCCAAGAGGGGTTGAAGTTCACAGTCTGGTAAAACAGGGATGGAAAGCAAACTAAGAGCTGCAGGGCACAAATGCTGTTTCCACACCAACGTGCTGACTGTTTGTGCAGAACTGAAGACTTGCGGTATGAAAAAGGTTCTGAGGTCACTCTGAGCCGAGGTCAAAGAGTTGAGCTCACTTTGGACCAGATCGAGTCACCGAAGCTCAGTTTAACAGCAGCCGAAGAACCGTCAGTCATTGCAAGCATGAAGTCAAGCTGAACTACGTGCTAAAGTATTTCATATGTGCAGTGCACGTACTCACAAACGCTCTGTTGGCACGTGATATTACGGCCCTGACTCCTAAAACTTACGCCCACCCATGAAGAAAGCAGCTTTGTGAAATGTGTTTCCAGGGAAACCGATTTTTTTGTTGGCGGGTTACGTTTACTTGAATGCATTTTGGTTAAATTTCATAGTTATTTTAAGCCAATCGCGATGCATTTTAATAAACCTTAACTGAGCTGTTTTAGGTTCTGTTTGGATCATTAACGTGTTCGAAGCCTGGTAAAAGTTCATTCTTGAATGAACCGGGTTGGGCGTCAATATTTTTGTATCTCTCCGCTTGGATTTGGAAGTTTTGGTTCGGCCGAATTCTCTGGTCCCGTCACGAGATGTGACGAAAACAGACTCGGAGGGCCAAAGAGACGTCAACGTGGCAGAACAATCGAGATAATGTTAGCTGTGTGTTAGCAAGTTACTGTAATTAGCTAAGGCACTAGCAAACATAATACTGCGTGGCTTTCTGAGGTGCAGACTCCTCTAAAAGACAAGTTGAACACCGTCACAAGTATTTCAGCTTAATTTATACAAATACGGTTAGCCTCAAACGCCCTCATAACAAATGGTGGCCCCTGCTAGCCGTGCTAGCTGTAGCAAATGCGAAGAAACGCTGATATGAGCCAGATATTTGACAGATATTTAACCTTTTGTGCAACGCGTCTGACCAGGCAGACACCTCATACGCCAACGTAATAGACTCTTCGGATCTACACAATTCACGTGGCTCCAAATATTTCACCCAAAACCAATACATTTGTGTTTGCAGCGACGTAGAATGAAAGGATGAGCGGGTTTTCCGTTTTTGTCCCTGCAAATAGATATTGCATTTCAGATTGCAACTCCCGACTTGTAGCTTGATACGACAGTCACCACAAAGACCACAAACATTTTGTATGCATGACGTTTAAAATTCACATTTCGGATAAGGGGGACGGCGGCCGATCCGGATTCACTCTCCTTTCCCGAGCTAAGAGCTCAGCGGCGCAGACGGATCGGCTACATGTGGCCACAGCAGCCCGACTTGTGCTTCTGAGACTCGATGTATTCGTGTATCTGGAACTTGGGCTCATTCTGCTGCTGCGTCGCTCTGTGCTTCAGCTCCCTGACGCAGGGAGAGAGAGAGAGAGAGAGAGAGAGAGAGAGAGAGAGAGAGAGAGAGAGAGAGAGAGAGAGAGAGAGAGAGAGAGAGAGAGAGAGAGAGAGAGAGAGAGAGAGAGAAAGAGAGAGAGACTTAGGAAGTTGGGCTGCAAACAGAAGGGCTGGATGCGTGGGATGGAGCACATATAGAGGGTATGTACGGGGCGAGCAAATACAAAAAAAAATGAGAAAGGATGAGGAAAAAAAAATCGATTTGTTCCGACTCTTAATCAAAACGCCTCGGGCATGAAACATTTCATCTGACTTGCACTTAATGTGCAGTGGAAGATAGAAAATGCCCAACAATACTATCTTCCACAAAGTCATCTGGGAAAATGCTGCATCGGCAGGGAGCAAATTAATTATTACAAGTTAACGGGAACAAATAAGACGTTAGCTAGAAGATGAGTTACAGGAGTCTTGTGTTACTTGGAGGCTCGTGAGCATCATTACAAAATACTCAGAGGAGACCCGAGTGAACTCAGGGTGGGGAAAGAAGATGTTGGCTGCGTGAAGCGGATATAAATACAAACCCCTTATATGGAACATCAGTATTAACTACTCAAGAAGCGTGACTCAAACGCAACGGAGGAGGAATTTCAAACTTGGTTTGGGCTTTTTTTTTTTTACCAACAAATCTTATCACATAAAATCTTCAAGGACCAGTGGGAACACATTGATCACACATGCCTGAAACCTGAGAATGAACCAAACAGTAAAGGTTCGGCGCATAAAGAAACGTCCATCAGCTGATGATTCTCTGCTACACCTTTGACATTTCACCTCGTGATGTCAACACTCACTTGGCTATAGCGAGGAAGGCCAGCTCCACATTGACCCCCGTCTTCGCACTGGTCTCCATGAAAGGAACGCCGTATTCCTGCAATGTAAAAAAAAACAAAAACCCGTGAGAGCAGCAGGTGCCGGAGGGGCCCCGGACCGTTGACAACACGGCCGGGTGGCGCCTGGCGCGCGTTACCTTCGCCAGCTTCTCCCCGTCCTCCGTCTTCACCACCCTCTCCGCCGCCATGTCCGCCTGCAAGGCAGCAGCAGGGGGAGAGAAAATGAGTCATGGGGGTCGTAGGTCGCCCGCGGCGTTCGCTCCGGCGTCACATCATCGTGTCATCTGCTGCTGCTGCAGCTGCGTGACATCTACGAGGCCGGCAGGACGCCGAGTCCCCTCTGAGCCTCCAGAGAAAGCTCAGAAAAAAGATCAGCAGCGGCCGCGCACTGAGTCACCGGCAGGGGAGCCGCGAGCAAGTGATCCGTCTCGTGTACGATCGCTGTCCTTGCCCGTCACCGCGATGAATGACACCGGGTGGACGGGGAGGGTTCCAACTTTTTTACCTTTTCCCCTCGGGGGGAATTCCAAAACGTAACTCATTGGAAAGCCCACAAGGCCGGGTTTCGCCTTTTGGGTGTTTTTCGCGAGAGTCGGTATTTGCTGCTTGGTGGAGACATTTCCTGCTTTCCAGCATTCTCGAGTCTGTCTGAGCGGATTATTAAGAGGGTGTTTGAATGGTGCTACTTATCCTCTTGATCTGTTACATGTAACGCAAAAAACAGGAAGCTTTGCTCACCTTGTTGCCGAGCAACATGATGACCACATCCTTCTGGGCATTCTCGTGTATTTCAGTCAGCCAAGCCTTTGCAAGTGTAAAAGACAGACGGATACAGGAGGGGGAAGGAAGAAAGAGGGATTGGTCCATAAACAAAACAAATACCAGACACTGGAAGTTTTCCGTCTCGCTCCCCCTCCTGAGCCGTGAAACATCGCCGTCCTCCGATCAATCCTGCTGGGACTGAAACACTCTTGTCCTTGAACACTTTTATTGCTTTTCATTAGTGAAACTGGGATCCGTGCAGCGAAGCGAACGATAACATCACTTCATTCCCAAAGAGGGCTGTGAGGGAAAGGCCGCAGGTCCTCGCGGCATTTCGCACGTAAGCGGCCGGAACGAAGCGTTCGGCTCGAGGAGGGGAGAGCGAGACGAGCGAGCGAGACGAGACGATGCTCACCCTGATGTTGTCAAACGACAGCTTGCTGCTGATGTCGTAAAGCAGGAGCAACGCTGTGAAAAAGAAAAACAGAACGCCTTTATTCTAATGCGACGCACACACAAACACCTACTCACGATTTCTATGCACACTAATAAAATACGTGTACATCTTACCCTGGGCATCTCTGTAGTAAGCGTGTGTTACGCTGCGGAATCTCTCTTGGCCAGCAGTGTCCCATATCTGCGTGAAACAAACCACATGATTACACAACAGGTAACGCGGGAAAGCTGAGCGTCCTCGCCCCGAATCCGGAAACACAGCCCACCGTTCTATGTCGACACACAAGGTCCACATCCGGTAAACTAGTAGTCAAAAGGGGTTAAGAGCTAAATCTGAGTTGTTTTTCAAATTTAACGCCTCAAAACCGAACTGTCGAATGCAATGTGAAGCAAATCTGCGGCCTAAATGTTTACTGTAAATGAACTTACCTGAATCATTAATGAAATAAAATCTTAGTTCAGCTTGTTAACCATAAACTGGGACATAAACAAGGTAAAGCTGCTCATGCTAAAAAGTTAGGCTAAAGTGCCTAGCTCAGCAAAGTAGAAAAGACCGCAGTTTTGTCCGGGATTGTGCGGGAACACAAACATATCCCAGACGCGTTTGGTTTTCAAATGTATCTGACAATCAGTTGTTATTCACTGATCCCATCCAATGTGTTCCATGTCTGCTAGTAAACAAATAACTACAGCACGTGCTGCGCCTTTCGTCTGCTGTTCATCGTGTTCAGGGGTGCGACCGGCATGTGCAGCATGAGCGCTGGAGTGATTAGCGCCCTTTCCGGATTAAACTGTCCATGTTCATGCATGAGCACGTGGATGCACTTGTGCATGAACGCGGGATTTAATTAAGGAACCCACTTTGGAGCTTTTCATTTGACTTGCATTTGACTCTAATGGGGTTCGCAATTTCATGTCGTTATGCTCAGAAAAGCCGTATTTAAATGTATTGAATCAAATGAATATATTATGTCAAGGAAATTGAAAGCCGAAAGATGACATATAATTTTCTGTTACTATGTTATCCTCAAATTCCCTACTTGTTGTCTAAAGGCCAGTTGTAGGTCCTATAATTGGTTTTAAAACATGAAATATCACATCAATCAATCTGTTCTCTGTCCCTTCGGCTTCATCCCATCGATCAGTATCACGGTTGTAGTCTCTGCTGAAATGAATAGCGGGATTTCTCTTGTTCCAGGGCCACGCAATAAAAGAAAATCAAATGATTCACTCCAGCGGGCAGAAGAATCTAATTTTGCCGCACGCCACTGTGCGTTAGCTTATCAGGTTACGATGATAGACGGGTCCATGCCGTGGAGTAACAGCCTGCTGCTGCTGCTCCACATCGCCCGCTAAATGATCAAAACAGCCATATTCAGGTCAATCATTATTCGGACATGTCACGGCACGGATCTACCAGAGGGGCCTTCGTTGTGAGCTTAAAAAAAAAAAGCAGCCGGAGGTCTGGGCAACAGGAGCATGCTCTCACCTGGAGTTTGACTTTCAGGTTGTCGACATCCACCACTTTGTTCTGCAAACAGGAGAGAAGCTGTGAGGTTTCTGCGAGCCCACCGCACGCCTCAAAAAGACTGCGGCGGTGTGAAAGCGGCACAGATGTGAGCGACCAGCATCTCGGGCGGCGTGGAAACAGATGAAGAAACGAGACAACCAGAAGTGGCTCTGAACGCCGGCAGAGAAAGTAATTTGCGACGCCCACACAACAACAAGGTCCTGGGATTAGACTTAATTGCACAGCAGTGAGGAAGACGACTGGCAGCGTAACAACTGACTCCCCCGTTAATTTCTCGCAGGGGGTCGGGCCCTCCGAGAAGAAATGATTGGCTTAAAATAGGTCTGGCACCCCGGTTATAGAAAAGCTAAATGTTGCCACTGATGAATGGGTGGAAATAATGGTTAAGAAAACAGGCAGTGGATTTTCATGTGATTGCAAAACACATGCTGTGTCTCACTGGGTGGAGTTGGATGGGTGGGAGGGGGGGGGGGGGGGGGGTTGTTTATATTACCGTGACCTCCTATATCACGATCACAACCACATTTCAGCCCTGCACTGCGAAAAACCACCAAAGAGCGAAAGGAGGAAGTCTACAAAAATATTCTTGCAGCACTTCCTTCACCACTTGATGAGCGCGTGCTGTCACAAGGGAGTCATCACAAAAAAAACAGCCTCCCGCCTTTTCAAAAAGGGAGGAAAGGCAGACGGAAATATGTGCTGACATGAAGAAAACCTGTGCTGGCTGCATGTGAGAGCTGCCACCTGCCGGGTCCTCCGCCATGGCAGCGGACGCTCTCCAGCCCCCTGCATGAGTTGCCATGGGTTTCCATTTATTTTTTACCCCTCTTCAATTATGACGTGAGAGGAGTCTGCATGCTGAGTAACTGCTGTAAGGAGGCGCGCCGAAAATAGAGCGGGCCATGTTGCGAGCTGCCACAGTGCGCGTGCACAGAGGACGACCTCAGCACGTTGAATGAGACACGTGACCTTAAGAGGGCGACCTTCCGAATGCACGCCATCCGGTCACAGTGAATGAACGGAGTGCTGGAGTGGACTTGTTGCCGTTTTTTTTTTTTTTTTTGCTTGAGTAGCTGCAAGATGCAATATTGATGCCTTAAAAGCTGCAGCTTGAAATCTCGCGGACAAAACCCGGCTCTGAATAATGAAACACGATTTCCTCCTCAAAGCGCCCCTCTTTGACTTTAGTCATTAGTGTGAGTGTTTTGTCTGCATTGGAGGGGAACTGAAGAGGGGGGGCGGGGAAATGGGGGGGCAATCGGCCTATTTGCATGTTCATCCCATGCAGAGCGAGATGTGCGGCAGACACATCTGCCACGAAGCGCCGCCGCTTGTGCGTGTGCGCGTGCGCGCGTGGCTGCTGGGGGAGCAGCAGCAGCTCCTCCTCGTCTGTCAGCGCCGCGACTCCTCCAGGAGCGACTGGAGCCGCAGCCCGATCCTCCCCGCGGAGACAGGCGGAGACAGGCGGAGACGCACCGGGCCTTTATGGAGCCTCGCAGCACAAGTGGCCCGCGATCGCGACTGATGAGGAGAGAGGATTTGCACATTTGGTGCCGGAGTGACAAAGTGATACAGGAGGGGGGAGGGAAGGGGGGAGGCGATAATTGGTCACACTGACTGAAACACGTGGATCCGTTTGATGCCTCGCGATAGAAACAAGGAAACAACCAACAAGAAAAAAGACATAATGAGCAGCATAATGAGCCATTGTGTTCGACGGCATCTCTCACCCTGAAGTCTATTCCGACGGTGGCTATAAAGTTGCCTCCCAGAAATGCCCCGTCCTTAAAGCGCACCAAGATGCACGTCTTCCCCACGGACGAGTCTCCGAGCAGCATCACCTGCACAGCAAACGGAGGAAAAGGGGGACACAAAAACAAACACGAGCTCACACATGATGCACCGTTACAAACCTCCACGGAAGAGGAAACACACGCGGACGGTTTCGTCTTTCAACGCAGCGAAGATCAACGTGTCGCAATCGGGAGCGCGATGTTCGCGTCACGATGAGGATGTTGTGCAATGTGTTGTTTTGTGGCAACAACAAACAAACAAGAAAAACGTTACACGGAATATTAAACTGAGCTGACAATAACGCTCCGGGGACTCGAGGTGTTGGAGCCAACTTGGATTTTCTCCAACTCAAAATTTTCTTTCGAGCGTGCATCCAAAACTAATCAATGTAATTACGAGCATCAGGATGTGTAATGAGACGTCCATCCGGCACGGCTGCTCACATCGAGGCAGAGCCGCGCAAACAACGCAGTGCAATTCAACTTGAATTTAACTTTACCTTTCATTATTAATCAAACAGCCGCTGCGGTGTCTCCGCTTTCGTGCACATTTTATGGGAGGGAGCAACAGGTGCACCCTTGGCAAATATTTGCTGCTCAGAAAGGGCGGACGAAGCCACCTCGACAGATCGAGACGCTCACAGAGGCACTTGTTAGGGAAATCAAACCATCAGGTCGGCGACTTTGGCGACAGAGAACCAGGCCTGTTTACCGCGGAGAATAACGCACGAAGACGGAACGAGGAGTTGAAGGTGTCACTCGGTATGCAACGTGCAACATCCGGCGGTTTCCGTGCAAACCGCATTCAGACACCTGTTTGCAACAACAAAATGAAAAACAACACAAAAAAAACAGCGCACGAGAGCAGACGGAAATACCCACCTTGAACGCGATGTCATAGTACTCGTTAACTGATGCGCATCTCTCCAACACGTATTTGGACGTTCCGTTTTTAGCCTGCTGCTCCGCCAACGATGTCTTTCTCTTGGACATCGCAGTGGCAAGAAGAGAGCGCGATGCTGGCAGAAGCCCGACCTCCTCCCCCCACCCGCCCCGCCCCCCTCCCCCCTCCCCCCTCCCCTCGACCCCCACCCGCACCTTCTCTCAGTTTGTCTCCGAAATGTGTCCAAGAAAAGACGCGCGCTTCATGTGCATGCGAGCTGTCCGCCTCCTGCTCCTAACGCGAGCATTATACCGCGCGCTTCAAGAGGAGAAGGAGGAGAAGGAGGAGGAGGAGGAGGAGGTGGAGGAGGAGGAGAAAGTCACATCTTTTAAATCGCGCTGTGAAAAGCCGGAAGCGACGCTGTCAAAAACTTGACAAACATTTCGTGGTCGGCCAGATGGTGGAAGGAGTATTGTCACGTGAGGGCGCACGGGTGACTGACTCATCCGTCACAGGTGGAGCCTGACCAGGGAGCCGGTCAGGGGGTGGGCGTGGGGGAGGACCGGGGGGCACACAGGCTGACCTGGGATCTGTTGATGTCAATGTGCCACATGTGTAATATCCTACAAATGCAGAGCAAGTGTTCTCGGCGCGTAAAATGGCGCACAGACCTTGTCCAGAAGCCTCGAGGCGATGTTTATTTTTATAAGATCTCCGCTATTAAAGTAGTGCCTGTCTATTATAATTAGAGCGGCCAATGGGTTGAGGGAAACAGCAGGGCTCTTCTTGCCAATCACATTAACGACTATAAATCTCATTTTATGAGCATGCCATACAGGCAATAAAATAAAAGCTTTCGCTGAGACAATGAATCTAATCCTGCAGTGTTTGTCTCCCCCCAGTGTTCAAGCGAAGGTGAACCTATTATTCTAAAGATGAAGCAGTTTGGATGGTTGATTAATAAGAAGTTGTCCGGTTTACTGAATGCCCCTCGTGTCTGACTGGAACTCACCAATGGGAGATTATAAGGAATGGAGAGAAGGGATTGTAAACCAGAGGCTGAGAACGCTTTGCATGTAAGGGTACGTTTAGAATAGCATCATGTTCTAAAAAGATGTGTGCATCTAATTCAGCCACCTGCACCGAGCAGTTTAAATAAACACCCCAAAACGACCCAGATCTGTAATCCAGATGTGCAGCTGCAGCTCAGCGACTTACTGTGTTTCTCTGGATTTACCCGAAGGCCCCTTTTGGGACGTTGAATCACACAGCAACAGCACTCTTATGCTAATGCCAAACAGCAAAGCCAATTTTACACCTTCACCTAATTTCTGCCTCCCTCCCGCCACAAAGCATAAATTCATATAAAACAGCTTCGTCAAAACGACAACAAACAACCTGCCGTCATGACATCCATCAGCAGTGCTGCGTCTTCACACTGACTCCATCACAGACAACAACAACAACAACACCAACACCACACACGGTGTTCGTGTTCCTGATGAATGCAGCGAGAAGATGCCACGTCCCACACCGGAGGACACCGCTGATTCATGCAGCACTTCAATGGCAGGAGGGAGGGGGGGAGGAGAGGGAGGGGGAGGGGGGTGTTTGCAGACGATTAGCTTCACTGTCACTTCAATGGCTTCAGCACGCAACACACACGCACACACACACACACACACACATCGCAGCGACAAGTCCTCATCACTCGTGTGAAGTCAGCAACGTGGGGGGGTATGGGGGGGGGGATTAACTGTTTTATTCCGGCAAAAGACCTGAGGGCGTTTTGACAACTCAAACTTCTCACATAAAAACATTTGGGGTAGCTTAGGAGGGTCGGGGGGTTCCAGCCTGGCGGTCGTTGCAGATGCTTGCTTTTGAGGACATTGATCACCTCACCCCCCCCCCCCCCCCCCCCCCCCCCCCCCCCCCCTCCCCCTTCCTCTTCCTCTTCATCCTCCTCCTCGCGGCCTCTTATCTGCAGTTTCAAAGAGCCCACATGCCGCTCTCAGTGCGTCCGCTTAACATCGCAGACTTACACAATTTCTGCACATCCGTCGTGGCTCAGACAGTTTGGCCAATGAAAATCGGCGACTAGGAGCTTTAAAGTGAAGGCTGTCATCAGCGCGCTCATTGAAGACGTGCGGTCGTTTAAAATGCAGAGTGAACGACGGTTTTTATGCTGAAAGTACAGAAATTTAGCAGAATGGCAAACGGGCTTTTCAACCGCGGCGCAGGGGCTTCTGGAATCAAATAGGAGGACATTTGTTCTCTGTTAGACAGCGAGGCATCAAACGGCGTCGACCAGAGGCGAGATGCGCGTGCACGAGTCACGCCGTGCGCCCGGCCGTGAAATCGGCGCGTCCCCATTTCAAGTCACCTTCTTGTCAACTTGACTGACGCCTGTTAAACGTTGTCAGGACAAAAGCTGTTGGGGAGAAGTTTGTCTCCATGGCAACGCCAGATTGGTCCGAGTTGTTTGGGTTAATCGATAGCGCGCCCCCTCGAGATGTTCCATAATGAGACTGTTAAAGTGGAGGCCCGGTGCTCTCCGCAGTGTACATAAATCATCAGGGATGTCATCATATTATAACACACATACATATACACACCACCTATACATACACACCACGTTGTGATATACACATCGCATCGTTTAACAGTATCTAACCTTGTTGGCACTTTCTCTTCTGAAGCAAGGTCAGCTCCTTGTTCCAACATTGCTTTTATCGGTTATCTTCAAAAATCTAAATCTTGAAAAACTAATATAATTGAAGAAGTCAGGCTACAGTTTAAACGTGAGCAGTGCTAACCAGGCTATTCAGCAGATGTCTTTAAACGCTGATACCTTCCCACTGAGAAGCACAAAGAAAGCCTCCTTCCTTCATGTGTGCGTTCTGCACAGATTTGGGGTTCTAGCTTTTATGCATATTACAGTGTAACAAAGTAGCCATAAGTTTTCCGGGTGCTTTAAGAACTGCGATCCAGTTGGCCCGTTGTAGCCTGCAGAGTGGAGCCATCTGTCGTTAGTATGCCGGTTAGTTTCTGGCAGGCGGTGACGCGGCCAAACTACAAACGCAACCAGCAAATGGGAACAGGAATTAGTTCAATACGTGCAGGGAGGCTGTGAACAGTTGCGTTATTGACCGTCAGGAAGCCTGTGAAGAGATCTAAATCACGAAAATATATCCAGCTTGAAAAGCAAAATGTAGAAACATATTTATATATATTGCATTACTGTGATGGTCAGTTACTACCGTGTTTAGGTTGTTTTTACCGCGAGGAAACATCAAATCAGGATTGACCTCTTTACAGTGTTAGATCTGTTTGTGTGCGTGTTTGTGTGCGTGTTTGTGTGCGTGCCTCTGTGTCCAAATGAGGGAGCCGGCTGCTGATTCTCTGCATGCGATCATACAGATGATTAACTCGATTTTACACATGAATACCAATGATTTACTCTTTTCAGCTAAAAGATCACAGCGTAAATGATTTAATATTCATACTGTGCTGGAGTGAACTACTAGAGTGAACTACTAAAGTTTCCTACTACGCATAACCGTGCTGGCAGAGGGTATTTATTTAGAGGCAGTGCACCTGATTTAACAACTGGGCCAACAGTAAATTAAGACCATCGTGGAAGAAAAGAGGAGAGGTCAAAACAAACTGTGCTCTCAAAACTTCTCTCCCTCGGCCTGCCCATCGGTCATGACCTCCGCCCTCCCCCCCCAGCCTCTGCAGCGCTTTATCCAGAACAAAAAAGGCACAGACCCTTATGTAAGCGGTGTAGTTTACTGTGTTTATGAAGTGAAATCCATGACGTGACAACAAAGCGTTCAGCACCGTGGAGAGCTCCATGTGCCGCTTCCGCCGATGCATTAAAAACCCTTGGAAATAGAGTGGACACATGAGAAATAAAAGAATTACCCCTCCCGTGCCACTAGATTCAGATGGATGGATGGATGGATATTAGGACTGTGAAATATCACAAGAAAAACTGATTTAGAAAAAGGTTTTGTTTTTATTGAGTCATCAGTCAGAATGCCGATGAGCTTTCCCAGAGGCCTCAAGTTGCCTTCTCAGATTTGACTCCTCAACCCCCTCCCCCCCCCAAAAAAACACCCGGTCTGCTTCAAACGATGGTGAGCAGGTAGGACTGTCGAGTACCGCCTCATTAGACAGCAGTCGTTAAAAGCTAACAGTGTAGATGAACGGACAACAAACACACACACAGCGTAGAAAAATAACATCTAATCCGCTGATCGCTCTCATCAATAAAACGGGGGCTTCACTAAAGCGGCTCTAATGTGCAAGTTAAACAAGGTCACTTGTATAAACCCATATGGTGAACTATTGTTTAAGAACGTTTAAAATAAGGTTAAAAAAAAGAAGAAGAAAAAGACAGACGTGGAATGGGTCACTGTCTAACTCTGAAAAGGCATTCATTGCACGTCTCTGGAAGCTATAATCCTTTGGTGAACATTTCTTCTCACCAAGTGAAGGCAGCTCAGATTCCCTCGATCACGCATCATTAAAACAGACATACAGTGTAGTGTTTTACATTTTTGAGTAGAAATGCATCGCAGGTGATGAAATGAAGACCATAAGAAACACCAATGCCGCACATGAAGTGGTGCACGGGAACGTTCACCTTTTGTCCGACCAATTTAAAAATCTTGAGGCTAAAAGAAAAGTTCTACATTTTGGGAAATATACGCATTCAGCGTCTTCAGAGTAAACCTGGATGTTAGAGACCGATTAGCACAATGAGGCTCCAACCAAAGGGAACCATAAAAAGCTGAGCTTTGGATACTTAGTCAGTGGGAAGCTGATTGGGTTTCCCTTGAAAACCATTTCTAGTCTTTGTGCTAAGCTAAGTTAGCCAACCTCTTCCTCGTAGTCACTAAACCGACGCAAACTAAGCTATTCCAAATTAAAAGAAGTCTGGAAACCGAAAATCCCACTGATCGAATTCACAGGAAAACGAACATGGAAAATGACAAAAGAATCTCCTCGTCAAGGCTCCTTACACACCAGAACGGTGAATGTTTTAAAAAAAAAAATGTGTGTGTGTGTGTTTTTGCAGCAATGGACCCTTAAAGACAACGTAACACTTCAATTCAGAGAACTAACAGACTAAACAAATACGTACAACAAACATGTTCAATGATATGTCACAGTAAACAGAACTACACATTAAATACTCTCTCTACACTTGTGTGCAAGTGTGTGTGTGTGTGTGTGTGTGTGTGTGTGTGTGTGCGCGTGCGCTGAAGTGACCTCATCTGTGACTCTTTGACTTCTGCTCCTCCCCCTCTGTTTAACATTACAGCCCGACAGTAAAGTGCACTTCATCCGTCTGCTCACATGACGATAACGCTTCAAAACAAGCACAGCGACATCATCCGGAGGTTCCGCTCCGCCTTGAAATGAAGAAGAGCCTCGTGTGGAGTTTGGACAAACGCTTCCTGATTCTTTCTGAGTGGAGGAGAATATGGAAACTGTGCAGAGCCCCCCCGCCACCCCCAATCCTCCGCCAGACTCCCACCGGCAAACTGAGAAAAAACAACTATACATGGTTGGGAGCGTTCTGAGCGAACAATCCCACCGTCTATGTGCAAATTTCCAGTAGTCACATCCTGCCCATTTAAGTCTGGATCATCGCCTCAATGAGGACGTCCCGATCTCCCCCCACCCCCCCCGACCCCCGGTGGCGGGTTCGTCTATGTGTCCAGCTCCCCTCTCAGCCCAGTCTCTCCCCCTGTCGGGGCTACCTGATCCGCCCGTCGCCTTTCACCGGGCCCAGTTCCGACTTGGGGTCGGGGGACAGGGAGCTCCAGGAGGTCTCGCGGCAGGGTCCCACGACCGGGCAGGAGGAGGTCTCTGTGGCACACAGGCCGCCTGTGACCCAGAAGGTTCCCACGCTGCTGTCCACCCAGGCCTCCAGGGGCCGACCCACCAGCTGCGCCTTCCGCTGGGCCTCCTGCATGGCCGACTCCTGGGGAGGCAGCTTCAGGACGGCGCCCAGCTGCTGGAAGTTCTGCTCCAAGTACAAATTCCCTGAAGGGCCCGCATGGAGCCAGCTGTCCTCTTCTGGACGGGACATTAGGAGTCACGCAACAAAGGGAGAGTGGAAGGGGGGGGAGGAGAGGGGAGATTTTTAAAAAGGATCCAAAGAGAAAACTTTCAACCGGCAACTCGTTTCCATGAAAAGACCCAAACCTGTAGTTTATTTCTCTGTTGTTGTCCAGAAGCTACTAAAATAACACCAGTGGGATCAATGACAGGTCCTGGATCATTACTATTAGCACACGCGGAGGAGCTGTGCACCTTTTTTCACGATGATTTCCTTCCGAGTAGTACCACTTTATATCACACATATACTTATAGCTCTGTGTCCACGGCTCACCTTTGCGCAGCGGCTCCTTATCTTTGAAGGTCAAGGGCATGACGAGGAAGCGGACCTCCGCCACGCGCTCCCACTGCTTCAGCACCCGGACCGTCCAGGAGCCGGGCCGCAGCGGGTGCTGCAGCGCCGGCTTGTACTGGGTGTACTCCGCGTCCACGTCCACCGAGATGTCGTAGGAGGCGGCCACCACGAGAGCCGGGTCGATCCACACGACGGTGGCTGTGAGGTTGGGACCGCGTGCCCACTTCTGGACCGCCACGGGCTCGTTCAAAGGGCCGATCACGCCGCCGAAGTTCCGGAAGATCCTCTCTTTAGGATCCCACTCCGTGCCGATCTGCCGGGGAGGAAGACGAGAGGAATCTGTCGAGCAGCGTTGGACAATGTGACACAATAGAGCAACACGGGGCCTCCTACATCCTTGACTTTTCTACTTTGTCAGAGGACAAGCAGAGAGAAGGGGTAAGCAGTTCCTGTCATAGCTCTCCTCCCAACATTAACGTATTAATAAAGGAAAACTAATTAACGTTGATGTTCAGTTTTGGTTAGATCGATTAAAAACCGAGCCAAAGTTTCCATATCAGGGAGAAAATCTTCCTGTGAAGCAGTTTTCTTAAGGTGCTTTGATATTAAAAGGTAATAATATAATAATGAAGAATCCTCTTCTTCTTCAGATGAGGAGTTTGCTTACTTCCAGGTTCTTGAGCCTTTCAAACTCCTTCAGGTTTGTCTCGAGGACAAGCGTGGCTTGGGGCACCGCCCACATCTCCAGCGTCTCCTTGACCTTTGAGCCCACCGCCTGGACTTCCTGACGCACCAGATATCCTTGGAAACGGTCGTCATAAAAGTAAACGTGCACTGACAGAGGGTGGCCTACTGGTTCCATCCTGCGGGGTGGGAGGGGAGGGAGGGGGAGGAGAACAAGGAACACACACACACACACACACACACACACAAGCAAAATTAGATTTCTATTATTTTCAGTTTAGAAATGAACCCGTTTTATCCTTCACTGGTCACGGACCTGCAGGCCTCCACGCCGCTCTGCGTGGTCGCCAGATTCCTCAAGCCCAGACGAGAGAAAGCTGTGTACGCGGTGAGCGCCGCGTCGCCGAGCGAGCCGACGCCATCCGACTGCTCAAACAGGCTCTCCCAGTAGGCCTTGATGGCGACGGTGCCCGGAGCGTACTGGCCGTACAGGTGGGTGTCCAGGATCTCTATGGCCTCCTGGTTCACTGCAGACTCAAACTTGCGTGCAAAAAATGTCGGCCGGGTCAATTGCTGTTGGAAGAACACAGAATAACAAAAACTAAAAACACTGAACCTCACTGGTGGCGATAAAAAGGGGGAGGAGCAGCAAGCGGCAGCTGTCGCTCACCTGGATCCGGATGAGGTCTTGTGGTTTGAAGTCGTTGGGGGAGCAGCCGCACCAGTCGACGATGTGCTTGTACTGGCATTTACAGCCCAGCTTACGGTTCCAGTTGGTGACCCGCAGGTTGTTGTCCACCAGGGTGTCACACATGTGACTGTTCCCGAGCACCGTGTGGAAGAAGGACTGGGACGAGGCACGAGCAGAGACGCACGCGTTACTCCTCTGGCTCGGCAGGGGACACACCTGTACATCAAATCGACCTTTTGTCTCACCTCGGCGGGGAGCAGCGCGTAGGAATAGAACTGCTTCAGCCCCGAAACCAGGGGGTCCTGGGAGCCGATGACGTACTCGACGAAGCGGCGGGTGAGCGCGAACCAATCGGAGCCGCCGGAGACGTCGAGGCCCTCGGGGATGCCGCGCTCGCCGAGACGCCACATGTGGTTGTCACACTCGTGGAAGAGACGGTCGAGGCCTTGCTTCTTAATGAACCTTAAACAGACAGGAGAAGGGTCGGGGAGAGAATGCGTTCATCGAAGGGACCGTTTGCGGCTCTTTTGTAAAGCGGGGAGTTTAAAAAGTGGTTTCTTAAACTCGTCTCATTGGCTGCTGCGGATCACTGAAGTACGTCTGAAGGCTCGCCGTTTATTGTTCACCACTTAGCTGCTACCAGCTGTATCTTACAATTGCCACACAAATGTGTAAAAAAATGTCAAAACATATTAAGTGAAAAAAAAGGTTTGTTTATCGAAAAATGTCATGAAAACAAAAGTTTTTAAAAAATCACTTGAAAAAAGTAAGAAAATTCAGAAAGAAAATGTCTTTCTGAACACTTACCGGGCGTTTTCTCTACCGTGGGACTTCAGGAAGTTCTTGTCCCTTTGCTGCGACAGGAACGACACCAGTTCATCATTGGTCCTGCGGGAAGGCGAGAAGAAAGAAAGAAAGAAAAGAAAGAAAGAAAAATAATTCCAGAAGGTTCAAACGCCAACTTATAACGGCTCGGATTGTCAGTGTGCACCGAAACAATCACATAAAAACGTTTTCAACAGTAATGTTATTCTGCTGACCTCGTGGGGAAGTCTGTCCCGCTGAGATTGATGAAAAAGTCCCACTTCCAGTCCGGCATGGAGAGCAGGTCCTCCATGCTGCGCAGGTAGGCCTTCAGGAGGCTGGCCCCGCCCCAGATGGTCACCATCCGCCAGGGCGTGGCTCGTATGTTCGGGTACTGCTGGGCTATCTGCAGGACCTCCCGGTGCAGGTAGCCGGACCGCTGGAGGGATTCAAAGCAGAAGGTGCCACTGTTAACCGAGTGAAACCCGAGTTCGGGGCCCCACAAAAGGTAGCAGAGTTCCCACGGATCTGCAGCTGCCGCTGCGCCGACGCACAAATCTGGCTGCAGTTGAAAGGCAAACTGATCCGAGCAGAACAAACAGCCCCCCCCCGGTGCTTTGCATTGTGGGTCATCGCGATGATGGAAAAAATGGAGAACTGGCCTTTTCTCCTTCCTTCTCCAGCTGGCAATAGGTGAAAAGCCGAACAGCGGCAAACTGAGGTTAAAGGAATTCACTCTGTGAAGCTTCAGGCAGAGAGATTAAATTCGGGGGAAGATAATACGTCAAAGAGCCAAGCTGCTGCCAAGCTTTATTCACTGACACTAGAAGCTTTAACCGCCGGTCTAACGATAGCAGGAAGCACAAAATCTGAATTTAATTAGATCAACTACCAACTTATTATCATATGTCACATCACTTATTATTTAAAAACAAACGTGGCTAATAAAAAGGTCCCGAAGCGATTAATGGGCCGTTTAACAGAGAAAGACAACTTTGTTCAGGGACATGAAGTCAAATTGCTTTGTTCCGTGAAGCACAAACTGTGTCCCGCTGTCAAATTAAGAGTGGACATCTGTGGATAAGTCTTCTCCAGACATTTAAATAACCGGTGGCGCTTATAAAAGGACTGCAGAGGAGCAGGAGGACTCACTGGAGATCAACCCGACCTCTTTCACACACACACAGTCATCAATCAGAACAGGCTTCTGCCTCAGAGACAAATAAGGAGTGTGAGACAGCGTCTGTCCCACCGACTCCCCCCCGCTGCCCGGCTCCCCGGGACTGAACGCGTCGGAGGTCTCCGACTCGGGACCACAAAGTCATTTGTCTTCCTGAGCTGCACGCGAGAGCGGACTTTTCTTCCACCAAATCCTGCCGCTAAGAATAACCCCCACTTTGCTCTATCCGGGCTAATCCCCTTTACCACACTCAGAAACCCACGGGGTATATTTAACCTTCATGATGCAAGACGACCTCGCTGGTGAAAGCAGGGAGCCAGAGAGGTTCTGGAAAATGTCCAGCATAACCATAAATGAACCAAAACCAGGTCCAAAGTAGAGAAAGAGCTGTGCTCCTCGTGCCGGCCGTGCGCCTGTGACGGGACCTTGTTTTCTCGTGGCTCACCTGGTCCACGTGGATGTAGTAGTAGTGGTCGCGGTGATAAATGGCTTTGATGAGCCGCTTGAGCTGCCGCACAGCTCGGCCGTGGACCATCAGGACGAAAGCCACTCGGACCGGGTTCTTCACTTTGGCCAGGCCCTTTCCCGGCCCGCCGAGGGCCTCCACCCGATTCGATGCAGCCGGACCGGACACACTGAGGGCTGAATCAGAGGATGAAACTTATAGCCCAGGGGTTGAGTAGGTTACATAACAGGTTCATGTGTGAATCGCGTCGCCCCGTCCCCCGCGTTCTCACCGAGCTGCGGGCAGAACTGAGGCAGCGCGCCCGGCATGAGCTTCCCGGCCTGATGCTGACACACGATGTTGGCGATCTCCTGGCGGCACTGCTGCGACCCGGCGCGGTGGATGGCCGACAGCGCGTCCTTGCCCCCGATGTTGCATTTGGGCACGAAGCCGCTGCTGGGCGCTTGGTGCGCCCCGTCCACGCTGCCCGTCTCCCCCGGCAGGCCGCCGGCCAGCGGCCTGGCCGCTCCATCGGCTCCCGCTCGGGGGCCGCTGGAGTTGCGGCTGCTGGACGGGTCGTGGGGGACGGCGGCGTCCTGTCCCAGCTCCAGGGTGGACTTCAGCCTGACGCCGGGCTTTTCCACTTTGCGGCTGGACCCTCTCCTCAGCGCGCTGGCCGCCGTGCCCCCCATCCTCTCCGACCGGCCGCTCCATCTCCCGCGGTTCCTTCCCGACAACGAGTTTTGTTTCTCCCAAACTGAGGTGTCTCGTTTGGGGTCCTGGCTGTCCGGCAGCTTAGACCGGCGGGTTTTTCTCTGAGGAGAGAAGAAGAAAGCACAAAAAGGAGATTAAAAAAAATGGAGAATCCAAGAATAGCAGAAGGTAAACTAAGACCACCGCTAAGACAACAGCTGCAGGAGCCCCACCGATGGCGGCGAGGGGGGGTGTTTACTTGTGTAGTCTTTGTCTCATGCCTCTGATCTGGGCTATTTTTAGCGGAGCCTCTTTGCCTTTTTTTAAGCTAATCTGCAAAAAGCACAGTTCTGGATTTCCCCACAGACACACTGAAAGACGTTTAGATGTTATAGGATCCAGTGATTAACTGTAGAGACCTCAACCAACCCGTGTCGGCGCCCTCCGGCAGAACAACGCAGGAAGAATGCACATAAACGCACATCTCGTGTTGCAGACACGAACACGGAAACCAAGCCTGAAAGCAGATAATCCTAATCACACATCAAGAGTGTGTGTGGCAGTCTGCCAGATGGAAAATATATTATTCTGTAATGTTAAACATGTAGCTTGAAATTTAACTTAAATTATTTGTCACTAAATACAGATAGATGCTTTTTGCTTGAGACAAGCGGTAGTGCTTATAAAAAGGACTGCAACCTTGAGACTTGCACCAAATTTGACCCAGTTAGGCATCATTGTTTTTTTATGTTTTTATACTCAATACGGTTACGGGTTATCATCAGCCCGCAAACCTCTTGCGTTCCAAACATTTCCGGAACAGAAGAGTTGATTTCCTTGAAAGCACACAGCTGAATTTATGCAGTGAAGAAAAGACGAAGTAAGATTTTTTCTACTTTTTTTTTTTTAAAACAACGAAGTGGCGGTTCATTTTGTTTCTCGGGTGGCTCATCGCTGATGCGTTAATAAAAACACCACGGTGAACATCTTCCTCCAGCTGACACGGACTGAGAGTTTCGGCTGCGAGAGTAAATGTTCCCGTACGAGCACACAACGGGGGCCAACGTTTCCATTATCCTTATCGCTCTTTTTCACAGCTTTTAATTAACAACATTGTGTCAAAAAAAAAAATGCATTGATTCAAAGGCGAGCCGAGCAGCCTCTTTACTGTCCAATTAAAGAGGAGTGAAACCGTATCAGTGTCGCCATCTGCTGAAGCGGGAAGCAGCAGCGAACGCTCGGCTCTGCACGGGAGCTCAGGCAGGCGGAGCGTGACACGAGGATGGCAGTCTTCATCTTCTCCTTCGGTCCTCACACTCCTCTCCCCCGTCCCTCCCCCCCAGAGGGCTTTAAATATAAACCGATGTGCTCACACATGCACAGCGCTCGGAGGAATCAGCCTCCCTGACTGAACACGCTGATGTTCAGCTGCAAAGATGAATATCCTTTCTTAAGACCGAAATTTGATTCTGCATTTTTTTTTTCAGTCATTTGACATTTGCATGGACGACTGCCAACATAGTTTCGTGTCAGGCTGACATGAGCACTGAGCAGCAGTGTCATATTACTCAGTCTAAAGTCCACAAAGAATGAGTGAGAGACGTTTTCAACCTGAAATTGTTCATGAAGCACGAGACGGCCAATAGATGGAAATAATCCTCTGGGACCGAACTACAGTGAACCACAGACACCTATTTCTCTGAACCTCTGCTGAAGCGCAAAGCCCAGAGGCTCAATATGCAAACGGGTGGTGGAATTCAAAGGGTTCTGCAATATGATCAGGGACGTGTCCCAATGTCACGCTGAAGTGTGTCCAGAGGAAACGGATTACTTCATCCAAGGTGGGAACCCCCCTTCACCGTTCACTTCGCGGTTAGGTGAACACGCCAACATCTCAAGGTTCAAACCTCAAACCTCTACAGAAAGAACTACATCTGCTGCCAGCTTCACCCCGTACACGGTGCGTCGTGCTACGATTCAGCACCGATTCCCAACTTCAGGTGAGGCTTCACCCTGCATTCCTGTGACCCTGGAGAAAAAAACTAACTCCCGTAGGCGCATGCAATCCTCCATGTGTCACATCTGCTCACAAACTGCCTGCACCTTGTTGGGAGGGAGGAGACCAGACGGAGAGATAAGCTTCCCACGCTGCAACCGGCATCATGTTAAAAGGAATTGTTTCAGGATCACTCCTTCCCTCCCTCCTTCCTTCCTTATCCCAGGGCCGTGCTGCCTCTGATGGTGTTTTGGGAAGATTCAAAGCGTATTAAAGGTCACAGCCCCCCACGAGAAAACGGCCTCTGGCGGATGTAAACACAAACAGCCGAGCAGATGTTTGAGTGTCACGCAGCTGCCCAGTTCATGATCGATGAATCATAACGGATTACTTTCACATGTTGCTAGAAAAGTTGCATCACTGCACAGACGCCCAGTGACACTTTTGTGTGTGTGTGTGTGTGTGTGTGTGTGTGCCCGGTTAACATGTGACGTTCACGTTAGTGCCTCTCCGCCAAAAGTGAAGTCCACTGCTGCGCCTCGACAGCAAGTTCACTGGAAGCTTCCCCAACCCCGTCAAAACCGCCCGTTTCATATTTACAAACATGTGCTATTGCGTGCCGTGCCAGGCTGGAGCGAACAGACAGACAGACAGACAGGCGGACAGACAGACAGGCGGACAGGCGGATGGGGTGTCCCTGGTCCGGTTGTAACGTTACCGAAATGTTCCGCGGCGGCGCTGTTCATCAGCCGCTAACCGGGCTAGCGTCGGCTAGCTGCTACCGCATCATAACACACGGCAAGCTAGGCTAAGCGCTAGGTTACCCGTTAGCTGCGGGATTAAACCCCCCTTAAGAAACACCGCCGTGTCACCCGCAGTCCGGGGGGGACATCGCTCACCTCTGCCTCGCCCTCCTCCAGACTTCGCAGGCTCCATACCACGAGCCCTTGGACCAGGAGGATAGTCAACGCGGCGGCAATGGCTAGTTTATATCGTCGCAGCAGCTTCTGTACTCTGTCGCTGGCCACCATTTTTTCGACTCCGAGTCGACGACGAGCGCGTGCACGCTGCATTCTGATTTGCGCGCGCACGACATGGCGCTCGAAGTCCTCAGCTTGCGGTAAAGTTTGTACCCTGTGTTTATGTTTTAGCTTTCATTTATTGTTGCAAGTCTGCAGAACAACTTTTTTTCTATTACATGAAATACCATTCAGGTAAATTCAGACCTACACAAATTTTAGGTTTGACCCTATAACGTTGGCCGACATCGTCTCACTTCCTTCTCCCTGCTGCCTTTAGTCCATAATATAATGTAGCCTATTCAAAAGTATTTATATTTATATATTTAAAACGCATTCCCATGCAGTTCGATAGCCGGGGTTATTGAAGGTGAATCCATGTAATAAATACTGCCCAGACGAATTTACTTGATCGGTATCCCTTTTTATTATTATTAATATGTTCATCATAATTGTTTTAAGTCATTACCTGTGGACAGGCATTTGTAATAATTATTATACAATAATTCCGTTGTTAAAGACGCTTCCCATCCATGAATACTAAACGTGACATTAGTTCCCTCTGTCTGCATAAAAATCATCTCGGAACGGGACCCCCACAGACCCCCACAGACCCCCACTGTCTCCCGGGTAACGGGACTCCAGCTCAGGCATCCGGTGTGTTAATCCGCCGTGGTCTGGACGGGGAGGAAGCAGCGTGAGGGCGACCCTCTCCGGCATCTTTTTTTTCGCACTGTGTGTAATCGGCTCGTTACATCGCTGCCCGGGGAAACTTTTGTAATAAATCTGGTGGCCGCATGCTCGCCGCCGGTGCTCGTCCGCACACCCGAACCGAGTGACGTCACGGGGTTGGAAGAGGGGCGTCAGTGCGCCTTTTTCTAACGAGCGGCTCCACACTCACACAAACACACACACACACACACGCGCGCGCGCGAACGCACGCCGTGTGTCGTGTTCGCCCTGGTGGAGAGTGGGATCCCACTCGCAGAGACGCGCATGGAGAGCGTCACACGCACTGTCCGGCGCCGAGCGGGCAGTGACGGGGATGCGATGAGAGCCTTCGTGCTGAGCCTGACGGGTTCAGGGGGATTTATCAATAATGGGACTATGACAGTTTACACGGAAGAAATGTCCACGACTGCAGGTCCAACCATCCCCTCCTCACAGCTGACCTCGGATCAGCTCACAGTGGTCGCTGCGTCGTGTAAGTTAAGTCTTTTTTTTGTTAGAGGAGGTTCTGTGAGTGAGGTTCTTTAATTTTTTGGGGGGGATTTTTTCACTTAATCTTGCAGCGTTGTGATAAGGGTTGTACTGAATCATTTCCTTTTAGCACATTTGATTGTCACATATTTGTTCAAAGCTTTCAACTAATTCATTACAGAATCTATTATTTTTCAGTTGTCATTTTTTTTGATTGACAGCCGAGGAGAGAAGTTAAACCTTTTAGTGGTCAAATTTCTCTTGCTAAGTGTTTGAAACTGCTTGAATGGACAAAACTGTTCTTTAACAAGTTTTTCACAACCAGAAAAGAAGGTAAAAAGTCTGTTTGTTTAGCATTTCCCTTTCTCCTGCTTTTCCAACAGTTTCCTCCCTGGTGTTCTTTGTGGTTATTGTGGTGCTGCTGTCCATTCTTTACCGCAACGATCTTCAGTGCTGCAAACTCTGCTCCCATCAGGAGCCACGTGCAGATATGGTAAGAAAAACAACAAAGAGGCCTTTTGTGCTGATGTTTTTTTTCTCTTCAAAGTGGCTCGTATATGTTTAGTTGTGATCATGATCCAGCAGAGTTGTCGAGAGAGAGAGAGAGAGAGAGAGAGAGGCCATCACACAGTGTCAGATTCAATTTGCACGGCAGTGGCAAAAGGACTACAATAAAGCTGATAAGATCGTTGTCAGGCGGTGGACGTTCCTCAGTGGAATTAGCTGCCCTCCAGAAATATCTGGCACAGCAACTCTAATGGAATTGGACAGAATTATCACTTACGTCGCATATTGATGCTACTTCGGCGCCAGAGTAATTCAATCTGTGCCAAACAGATTTTGATGCTGACATCGGCAAAGCAGGTGAAGCAGAACAACTTCATCTTCAAGGTTTTTAAGGGAGCGTCTCAAGCTGAGAAAAGCAGACTCGCTGAATACTGGAGTCGACGGTTCGGGACGAGGTGAAATGTAAACGGACGGGGTGACTTCTCGCTGGAGGCCCCGGTCTCCCTACTTCCTCTTCCCGTCGTGTCTCACACCTCCGCGAGTCCCAGGGGGGAAGTTTGAGGGTTATCTTTAGGCTGCAGGCACGTATAACTCAGGCCTCCACCCTTCAACAGACAGGAAGCGCTGGTTCAACGGTGCTTTTTAACGGCGCAGCGTCGTGGTCCCATTTAAGGAACTAGCAGAACGTAGTGGGCCTTAGTTACAGCTGCACAAGTACACAGCTGATAAGAAGTTACGGTCAGTTCGGTCCAGTCAAACACACTGTGACGGACAGGGCTAATTAATACGCTTCAGAGTCCAACTTTTCCTCAAACCGAAAAGGCTCTGTGTTGTTTTTATGATGAGGAGGAAGAAAGGGAAACACACACACACACACACACAAACCCTTTCATTGTGCGCCTGTGGGACATTTTCGTGTCTTTTAACTTCATCGTCACATACCTTTCCCTGCTCCATTTTGCCCCGTGAATAGTGGGCCGACCCCGCTGTGGGTGTCGGGGACACAAGGGGGACAATGGATGTCCTTTAGGTTGCGGCGGTGAAAAAAAGGCACGCTGCCGCTCCGGGTCCTCCCCCGACTTCAACACTGATTTTACACGGTTGTGCTTTTTCACACTGGCTGAATAAGTGGCAGGAGACAAAAGGCCAAGTCTCCTTCTTTTTTCTTTTTTTTTCCTCCTCCTTGAGGACTTTTTTTTTTTTTTTTTGCTTCTTAAAAGTACAAACCAGTGAGGGGAAAGTGACCTCTGACATCACTTCTTTTGGTGTGTTGTCAGTCGCTCTGTGACGATGTGGGGCTTGAGGCAAAGGTCGTCACTCTAAGTGTGAGTGATGTCATTGTTTGTATTAACTGGCCTGGGAAACTGATAAATCCCATGTTTGTATAGACTTTTTGTTGCTTCTTACATCTCCTCAATAATAACAGCAAAATTTCCCCCCAACGTTTCCAACCCCTCACACTGGCTTTAAATCCGCATCAGGCGACTAATTGACTTTGTTGCGACGCCGACCCAAACGGCACACGGGGCCGCGATGTGCAGCGGAGTGCGCTCGTTAAGAGGTACCTGCTGCAGTTACAAGGGGAAGAGGCCGACGCTGAAAAGACCCCACGGTGGGGTTTGTTGCAGAGGGACCCCGATGCCACAGTGGGACATCGCATTGTTCTCCCCACAAAGGAGACTCATTTAGACTACGGGCAATTACTGCGTTTCCCTGCAGGTTTTTTTGTCCTTTCTTTTTTTTCTCCATTTCATACAGTGACACCCCGACAAGTCGTGTCTTAGAACGGGTGGGACGGGGAGGAGGCATGGAAATTAGAGGGCGGTCTCCTTATTGATTACACGATTTACGGCGCTGCAGAACCAGCCAGTGTCCACAGTGATTCAACAAGGCATGAACATCAGTAAATGGGCCTTACAGGGCTGGAGCCCTTTGACTAATCGCAGCAGCAGAACCCCCCCCCCCCCAACGCTTCGCTTTTACGGGGGACACACTTGTTCCATTTACGACTGCTTGTTTTCACAGGACGCTCCTCCTCAGTATTACAGCAGCAGACAGACGCTGGTGGGGTCTCCTTGCCTTGAGCCGACTCGGAACGGGGACGACAGCACTCAGGTGAGCGAGCCAGACACATATATCTACAGTATGCACCCCCGAGGGGGCATTTGTTCAAAGACCCAGCTTTAACGTGGCGCATAAAAGCGTCTGTTTCCTGTTCCCCCCTTCATGAGCGTCCCCCGCCCCCTTATGTCGGGGCCTGTGTGTGTGTGTGTGTGTGTGTGTCTCGGCAGGCGGGTCAGCTGTTCTACGTCGGCCTGCCCTCCAGCTACAGCCTGCCCTCACTGGAAGCCCCCCTGCCGAGGCTCCCCTCCTACGAGAGCGTCCGAAAGAAGGACCGCCAGAGGCAGATCCACATGATGATCGCCGACCGCTTCGGCCTCAATGGACCCCTTGTGACCGAGGTCAGCTCAATCAGGGGCCGGGAATGTGTCGCGGCACATGATACGGTCACAAACGCCGCGTCCGGGTGCTGCTGTTCAGCCCCGGGAACAGAGAGGAGTTTGTGCTTCCTTTCGCCGTTTAATATCACATAAAGTCACCTGATTATGGGGGCCCCTTGCGAGTGGCTTCACAATGAATGGAGAGGATAATGAGCGGGCTCTTTGTATCATGGCCGCGCTGTCATACAATATCGTTGCAGGAGCTTGTTCAAAGATTAGACTGCACAAAACAGGATTCGCTATCAGCTCATCTCGTGCTGGCGGCCGCGTTTCAAGGTTTTACGCGTGTTGATCTTTCGCTGAGCTTCTGACTGGCTCGAGCAAACAAGCTAATGAGTAAGAGGCGCAGCCAACGTGAATTAAAGCCTGCATCCTGAGTGCAAACAGAGCGCGAGGAGGCCGCTTTGTGCTCCCACCACTTTTTTCTTATTTGACCTTCCCTTTATTTCCTTAATTAAACAATCCTTAGCATGGCTGCCCATCTCTTGCACGCACACACACACACAACTGTACACAGGCGCACACACACCCACACACACACGGTACTTTCCAGTCAACTGATGGCTCCCTTAATATCTGCGGGCCGAGGCAGGATGGTAGTAAACTTAACGACCTGGTTTTTTTGTGTGCTTGTGCGTGTGCGTGTGTGTGCGTGTGATTTGTGTTACACAGAGGGCAGGCTTTTGGGGGGTTCCTCCTGTCGCCCGAGGGTCCCCCAAGCAATTAAAAGATAACCCAGTCGGGGGAGAGAGAATCAGCCAGAGGTGATCAGATGGTATTATCAGATCAGAAGGAGATTGAGACTGACGTGGAGATTAATTGGCAGAGTAAATACAAACATGATCCACAAGCCGAGGATCAGTCCTCGGGTTGCTCTCCATTTCCCGTCTCCCCTGAATAGCTTTGCTTGGGTGGTGATACGGCTTCTGAAACAAGATACACATGAATAAACAAAAACAAAAGCTTTCAAGAGAAACGTAAACAGGAGCAACTAAAACTATGAGTGCTTTTTTTAACTTTCTTAAGTCCTGCGCTCTGCCGGTCAGGTGAGGCTAACGAAGCGTCGTTCTTTCAGACTCTCTTCCTAATGTCCGTCTCAATTTTACTCCTTTTTTCCTGCAGCCTCCACCCACGTACGAAGAGAGCCTGCGCCACTCTGTGGAGCTGCCGTGCAACGTTCCCTCCTCCATTCGAGAAGCCTCCCTTCCTCAGAGTGTCTGCAGTGTTCTACCTGTGTAGCAAACTTCTCCAGGACGCGTGAGACAGCTTTGTATAGGGAGCAAGTCACCAAAAAAAAAAAAAACACACACACACACACACACATACACACGCGACTTGTTGAGGACCGGATGGAGGCCTCACACGAACCGATTCGTTCATCTCCGGACTCTGAGGCCAGAGGAGATGCTGAGAGACGGAGGGTCGGGAACCAGAGAGGAGCATCGCCGCAGGAGAGCTTCTCGCTCGGCACGTTGGAATGTTAAAAAAAAAAGCTCCTACCGACAGGTACTGCGCTCCACCGCAGAGAGCCGCCGGGTATTCATATTCACCGAGGTGGCTGGTACACCTTGAAGAAGACCGTCGTTGTACTTCATGAAACCAAAAAGGGAACCGCTGTTTACTCTGTTGGTTGAAGTGTCAGTGAAGACCTTTTGTACTCTTTTATTGTGCTGTTCCTGAGCCAGAAGCCTCATTGTCAGGCTGGTCATGTTTTCACACACCCATTTGTTTCTGTGCCCCGCCGAGGCCGAGCCACACTGCGGTAAGGAATGGTGCTGATGAGAGTGCCTTCGTGAAGCTATTATAAGACAGATGTGTTGTTTTTTTTACCACTTTTTACCTTACCTAAGACGGTATTGTTGATTGTTTCTCACTTATTTATAGCCATAGATGCATTGATTGGTTCTGTTCTCTAAAAGGTGTTTAGGAGCAGCGTGAAGTGAAGTGATTGTAAAATAAATGCAATTACAGGCCCCTTGTCTGGATGCACCGATCACACTCTTTCAATCACGATTCCAACACCGGGGTTTGGGTTGTCGTTGAATACAGAGAACTGATCTGAGGTCGCGGTTTCAAACGCCGTTTGTCTCACCGTATGGGAGCGACTGGGATCGTCCCTTGTAAGTGGACGAAAACATCGAGCTCGAGTTAAACATCGCTTTCCTGAAAATGTAACAAACAAAATACATACATATAAATGTATAATAAGAAGAATACTCACAGAAAACAAGCTATCCAAGCCAGTATTGGATGGAAGTCCTTATCACTGCATCTCTTGTTCTTTGTTGGGACCTGCTTGATCTTTCTTCATCACAGGTTATTTCTTTTGCAACCCACCAAACACAGACACAGAATGTTTGTCCTGCAGATGGTCTTGTACTGTATTTATTAAAGAGATCATGGCGACTCCACAATAACATTTCTGAAAACATGTCTAATAAATCCTCTGTTGTTGTTGATGATAGTGAGTATTGTAATTATAGAGCAATAGCACATTATACATATTTAATATGAAGATCCAAACACAGTGAGGCTGCTCTTTGCAGTACAGTTATATTTCCAAGGCCACAAAGGCCATTCGTCCTTTGCTTCCATTCCTCTTAAACATATTTACAGACAATTACCTGCCCCTTGTTTCAGCCTGGTGGAGGTTCAAGCCCATTGAATGTATTTCCATATTTTAGGACACTTTTCTCCGGCTCATAAACTGCCGTTATTATTAAAAAACAAACTGCAAAAATGTTTAGAAAAAAAGATAAAAATGAAAACATATGAAACGTTTCAGAATATTGAATAATGTTCAATTTTAAGAATGTGTATTGGGTTTCTCGTTCAATCAAGAAAAGCCAGTTTTAGGCCATTCGTTTTTATGTCTGTATATTTTTTATAAACACTACTGACCATACTGTGTTTGAGGTCATGACCTGGAGCCTGCAGACAGAACAGCGTCACCAGTCGACCCCTTTGACTAAAAAAGACAAAGATATCGCTGTTTGTGAAACTCTCATTAGTCCCACTAATTAACCAGGAGTCTCACATTTCCTCTCTGATCAAATGTTTCTTTATTTTGAATTCAAATCTTAAGACTTTTAATTGCTTTGTCACATCCAGTAAAATGAGCGGGCCAACATTTTTTATCAGTTTATCAGTTTTTATCTATTGCTATCTCTACGATCATTGAGTCAGGGAGGGGAGCAATCTACGTTTACATCACTAGCAGGTAATTAAAGTAGAAATTTAAATGATTACTTATTACTAATTATTATCAGTAGCAATTACTATTACTATTATTACTCAATGCGTTTGCCGCAGAATATTATATTATTATATTAAAGGATTAGTATTAGTGATGAATAGATGACATGTAAGACATGTTTTAATGTTGTATCCAGCGGGGAACATATATTACATTTCATAAAGTGAACATTCGACTTGCATATGGATGCACTAGGGCCATTAGCAAATTCACCGAAATGTAGAGTCAAGTACCCGCAGCATTGTGAAACGCTGTTTTATCCAAACGGAACCCTACGTCACCACCTGCGTCACAAAGCGTCACCTTAGAAACGCGGCTGCGCGCGTCGCCCTGCTGGAGAAACTCGTTCGTCGCTGACGGAGAAAACCGAAGCCGCCCGAGCAGCCGAGCGTCAGTCTGCCATGTAAACAAGGTCAGGCACTGCAGCACACAGACCAAAGTCTTCCTCCGGACCCGGGACGGCCGCTCGCTGTTAAAGAAAGACCAGAAGAAGTTATTAACAAAACCCCCGAGGAGAAAGGTAGGCTCGTGCCTCACGCGCGCGTTTTTAAAAAATGTATTTTTAACCCGCGTGCTGTTCGTGTTGTTGTGCACGTCCGCACTGCAGTTATATGACATTTCCTGCACAAAGGTACAAACGATGTCCATTTACCTGCTGCATGTGTTCATTCATCTGCGGCCCCAACGAAAATCTGCCGCAAAGTCACGCAGCGAGCAGCCGGCCTTCCGCACAAACTGCATGGTCATGTTTTCCCGTGACGAGCCTTTCTTAACGCTCTGTGGCACGACTTCCCTCCCTGCCACTCAAATATTTTTGTTTATGCGAACGTGTTATTCAATTTAATGTTTTCGTCTCCAGCTTACTCTGAATAATAATTCCTGCATATGTTGTATAACAACACGTACAGGTACTTTATGCACAGATGCTTCACAGCTGCGGCTTTGTGGAGCTCGATGTGCTGCAAACATTAAATATTTTATTAATTAACCTGCAAAACTTGATTATTAATCAAACCAGCCTTGCTATGAATACAATTGTGGATTAACATTAGTTCCTTATAACAAAATGGATGAAGTGGCAACAACTTTGTTTTTGCTAGTGCGTTCAGTTCACCCACATTGCCCTCAGTCTGGGCATCACAAACCAGTTTGAAGCGGTCATCCCATGCAGGCTTCAGGGCCAGCCAGACACAGGCCGAGCTGGTGCATTTATTCTGCAGATGATGATGGAGAGAAAGTGAGGGAGGAGGATAAGAAAGAGAGAGACTAACCAAGGACAGACAGGCAGCTGGGGAAGAGTCACGTTTCAGACCGCATGCAGCCAGTAAACGATTCATTGATGGGTTCTGGCCTCCGATGTCGGGGCCGGAAATACTTCCCGTTGGGCCTAATATCTCACTTAATAATTTATTTGACATGTTGAAGTCTAAGCTGCTGTTAAAGCCAGGAAACGACAAGCCTCCTTTCTAATAAGCTGCTTTGGTCACTTTGTGTTCTAAATAGCCAAAATCAAAACAAAACAAAAATTCGGGTTTGGGCTTCAAAGTCAAGATTTGACCCTGAAATCGCTAATAGCTAAATAGCGGATTAATTATTGGCAGTGACCTGCTTTTACAGAACACTTTGTGATGTCAGTGGTGGATAAGTACTCGGATCCTTTTCTTAAGTAAAAAAGAGAAAACTCCTGAATAAAAAATGTTACTTAAATACAGACGCAATGTCAGCAAAATATGATTTAAATATTTAGTACTCATGGTGCAGAATTGCTGCATTCAAAGTGTTAAATATTATAGAACTGATTTCGTTTTTATTATCAAATAATTAATATGAAAGCATCTTAATGTTGTATTTCATCAATGTGGAGCCAGTTGTACTGGATAAGATTCAAGTATAGATATAGCGGAAGAATATTAATTATGAAAACATTAACGAAGAGTGCATTCCAGTACTGTTAATCTCGTCCGTGAGAATGAGAGTTTTTGACTGTAAATAACAGGTATTTGTGTTTATTCCCCGTAGGTCTCCTTTTACAGACCAGCCAACATGATGCAGTGTTTTCACTTCATGGTGGAGCCGGCCAAAAACTTCACGGCTAAGATAAAGGTGAGGCACGTTTACGATGCACCTTGATAACGATACGCAGACAGTTAACAGGACAACTGTCTTTCGTACCACCTGGCTGCGGGGCTTAATTCAACAAGAGCGCGTCTGTGAGGCTCTGGATGGGAGGGCCGTCTCTTCAGGAACAGAGGCACCACGTGCATTTTGATCAGGCCGAGCGGCCTCCTCCTTTCTGCTCCAACTCTTGTAAAGCAGCACTAATGTCCTCCAAATGCCCTTGTGTTTGTGCGGAGAACTCCTCCCCTTTCTGAAACTCCCTTTTCCCTTCAGAGAATCCCTACATTTTTAATCTTTTGCAGGAATCGCACAAGAGGGCGAGGAACGAGAAGAGGGAGCCTCTGGACGAGGATCAGCTGTTCGTTGTGGATCTAGCCAGAGATCTAAACCGAGTGTGCCAGGTAAAGACGTGTCCGGAGAGGGTTTGTCTTCACCTCTCTGACCCATCACCAACTCTTTCCTCTGTGTTCACTTCAATGTGGATTAAAAAAAACAACAGCTGCAAAAAACAACATCAATACAACTATGATGTATGTGGCAGAAACAGAGAGGCATGTGTTGAGTCCTTCTACTTCGACCTCTCAGTATGTTTTTCAATTTTGAGGATCATCAAACCACATTAATGACCTGGTGAACATTAAGGATAAACCGTTCTTTGGAATCCTTGATTGCAGAGTTGAATTTTTCAAAATACATGTTCCTGTCGAACAGTGACCACATCTTGAATGTTCTGCGCAGAGGTCCTCAGTGCTGGAGCTCATCTGGAACCTCGATGACACCTGGCCCACCTCTCTCTGCCAGGTCTTCATCCTGCAGTGGGCCTCCATGCTGGAGAGCAAGGTGAGCGCAGGGACGGAGCCCGCCGATACCTCCTGAAGGTTTCGCCACTAAAGGTCTGTGTGTTTGTGTGTGCAGAAGAGGCCGATGCAGACGGACGGCTGGCCGGAGGTGGAGCAGGTCCAGCCTGACATGATCAACGAGCAGGACCTGCTTCAGGCCAAAACGGGGATCCTCAACTGGATCAAGGACCTGAGAGCTCAGCCCGAGGTGAGATGTTTCCAATAGCACTTTGAGCTGCATTTATTGCTATGAAAGGAGCTACATGAGTAAAGCTTGGTATCATTGTTAACTTGCAGCAAAGCGTGTGGCCCGGGGAACCAGTGGCAAAGGCCCTGGAGGACCTGCAGTCCGCTTGGCGTTGGGGCCGCGCCCCCAATCTGCTGGCTGCTATGGAGCTGGTGTTTTGGACTTTAATGGTGCAACGCCCAGATAAGGTAGAAAATCCCTGCAGCAATTCACAGAGTCCACCTCACACGCTGCGTTTGTTGTGCAGGTGTAACGCAAAGCTCTTTCGGTGCGTTCTCGCAGGATACCATACCGCAGCAGTGGCTCATGTGGAAGCAGAAGACTCAGGCGATCGGTTCGTAAATCAAAACTAAATCAGATTGAATTTTGTTATTAACCTGGAGACGTTGAGTTCCTGATGAGCATCTTGCCCTCTCCATCCAGGTGCCATATCCTACATTCCTCAATCAGGTGATTGATGCACTGTATATTAAGCATGCAATAAAAGCAATACATGCAAAGGCTGCACTGCTTTCAAGTCACATTCGGAATAACTGTTTTTGTTGTGTAGTTTCGCACTGTTTGACAAACATCTGATAAAACTAACTTTTTTTTTACAGTGTGGAACTGGATCGATGATGCAGCCGGTAGAGCATCAAACAAGCTTTTTGTCAATATATACAGAATGTAGACCACGATCTGGAGAAACCCCATCTGGTATTTAAACCCACGTCACTTTTCTCTCCAGTGGAGGTGACCCTGGATCTGGACACAGCCAACCCCGATCTGCTCATCACGGACGAGAGGCGGATGCGCTGCGGCTTCGAGAGGAAGGACATTCCCAACTGCCACCAGCGCTTCGATGGCTGGTGGTGCGCCGTCGGGCGGGAGGGCTTCAGCTCCGGCCGCCACTACTGGGAGGTGGAGGTGGGCGAGCGCGACTGGAGGCTGGGCGTGGCCAAAGAGTCGGCCCTGAGGAAAGGCTTCAAGTCGCTGAACACCGACACGGGCTACCTGAGCCTGCGGCTGGAGAGGGGCACTGAGCTGAAGGCCCTGACGGTGCCGTTCACCGCCCTCCCGCCCGGCCTCATCCCCCGCAGGGTGGGCGTCTACGTCGACTACGACCGCGGCCAGCTGTCCTTCTACGACGCCGACAAACACTTGCACATTTACACCTACAACGAGAGCTTCGACGAGAAGCTGTTCCCCCTGTTCGGCACGGTGGAGATCATCAAGGATCTGGTGATCAAGTCTCCGGCGATCAGGAGCCAGTGTATCTGCCCGGCTCCCTGCCTCTGGGGTTGAGTGTTCTCCTGTCACCTCTTGCTTTAAACTCCATTAGATATCATAATAAAGTACAACGAATGGATATGTATTAATCACTGGGAGAAATCAGATGTAAAAGGCCATCATTGTGCTATTGAATAGCTCCACTATGTGACCCCTCTCAATGCTGCTGCTGCTGCTGCTGCTGCTTTAATGTGATTGTTGCAACCACTTCCTCACTATAGAGTTACAGCGCTCGTCTTTGCTCACATTTATCGTATGCATTTTTGAAAACAAACCTATCGTGTTAATATAACCTGTTGTGCAATATCAACCCAGCAGTGAAAATGCATTGCTGTCTGTGAATGATCAATAAACCAAATCTAAGTCGTAGTCTTTGGTCTGATTATTGGTATACAGTATTACACATTGTTCCTTTTTTTTGTGAAAAAATAAATGTAGTGTAGAAATAATTCGAAAATATGACCTGGAAGGCGGATTAAAATTGCTTAACACTCAGACTGAGTCTTTAATAGTATCTTTGGTAAATAGACTAGATATATCAGCCTCTTTTGTTTCCCGCTCTTCATAATTTCTCTCAGCCTCTGTTGAGGTTATTTTACACCCTCTGAAGACGTACAATGAAATAAACCCAGTTGACCTAGTAACTGATCTTTTGGGTATTCCAAAAAATCATCCGAGAGTGTTTAAAATGGGTTGAACGGGTAAAATGAGTTTTGTTTTCTATTGAGCTGCAATTAAGAGTTGAAACATACAAACCAACGAAAATTAAGTTTTACACAAGGATATATTTAAGATGCTTTTCGCAGAATGAGATCACTTTTTAGCACTAGACAAGGCTGGATTACCAACCACACATTGGCCTGAGGCCACAGAGCTCTGGTGTATTTTAGGTATTAAACTTAAATACAAATGTAATTGTGCTTTGCTTGAGTATTTCCATTTGAATATATATTTACAGTAAATGTTGTAGTTCGAGGCCACTACATTTATACTCGAATGTTACTTTTCAGATACACTGAATAATCCAAAATAGTCGAGAGTATGACGTGTCATCACAGCACACAGCACCACGCGGCGTGTTGTCGACGCGCTTACCGGCTCGACCAATCAGAGAGCTCTAACAAAGCAAACGACTAAGACGTTTCCAAATAAATAA
The DNA here is from genome assembly GCA_021346845.1 of Apeltes quadracus. NCBI lineage: Eukaryota > Metazoa > Chordata > Actinopteri > Perciformes > Gasterosteidae > Apeltes > Apeltes quadracus. The sequence continues at coordinate 6,641,298 of CM037927.1, read as the reverse complement.
CACACTTAAAACAATGATTACATGAATAGATGCTATGGAATCACTAAATACAGAACTTCAAAACAAATTTATTTTTCTGTGTAGGATTTTTTTGCGACTGCGATGACGTCATTGGCGTGCGACGACACCATAGTAGCTTTGTTTCATGAGTTCTTTTAAAGAGCGATAAACGATGACAACAACTTTAAATCAGGCTTTAAAAACCCACTTTGGCTTCGACAACTTTCGATCCAAAGTACAGGAGGATGTTGTTAAAGTAGTAGTTAAAGGTACGTCAGCGAAACCCCTGCTTTTATCTGCTGTGTTAGATTATCTCTCTGCTAATTAGCCGACGTTAGCCGGCTCTCAGCAGCAGCAGCAACCTGACTGACGACTTTGTTCACGATAGAATATACGACCCGCTTTGCATTCCATCTCGCATGTTGGGCTGTCCGGGAGAAACTCACGTGTGAACTGTCTGTGCCCGGTGTTGTCTCCCTTTGCAGGTGAGCGGGATGTGTTTGTGTGCATGCCCACTGGAGCAGGAAAGTCCCTCTGCTACCAGCTGCCTGCTGTCATGGCTGAGGGCATCACTCTGGTTATATCCCCGCTGATCGCTCTCATCCAGGTCAGTCTCCGCGCTCCGACCCACCGTGCTGCCTCATTGGGTCCCTGTGTGTTAACCCCCCCACCCCACGGTGCCTCCTCAGGACCAGGTGGACCACCTGAGGGACCTGAACATCCCCGCCTGCTCCATAAACTCCAAGCTGCCGGCGGCCGAGCGGCGTCTGATCCTGGCCGACCTGGGGAGCAGCAGCCCCAAGCTGAAGCTGCTCTACATCACCCCCGAGATGGTGGCCTCTCCCTCGTTCCAGCCCTGCCTGAGCGGCCTGTGCTCCCGCGGCCTGCTGTCTTACCTGGCCGTGGACGAGGCCCACTGCGTCTCCCAGTGGGGGCACGACTTTCGGCCGGACTACCTCAAACTGGGCGCGCTGCGAGGGCGCCTGCAGGGGGTCCCCTGTCTGGCCCTGACGGCGACCGCGCCCAAGAACGTACAGGAGGACATTGTGCGGTCCCTGGGGCTGCGCTCGCCGCAGACCTTCGTGACGCCCGTGTTCCGCAGCAACCTGCACTACGACGTGATCTTCAGGGAGCTGCTGCCGAACCCGTACGCCCACCTGCACGCCTTCATTCAGAAGGCGCTGGCGCTGGACAGCGGCTCTAATCAGCAGGTCTACAGTGTTTGTGCGCAGCGGTCTGTTTTCTCTGGACCAAAGATCACAAGCCCCGTTTCGTTAGTTTACGAAGATGTTTTAACTTTATTCACACGGCCGTTTTGCGTTTTGGAACCTGCTGCAACCTAAACTTCATAAGGACACCTCCAATGTAATCAATGTACTCGTCACATATGTCTACAAGTGGATGGTGATACCATGTATCTGCAGAAACTCTACGGTCTTCCTGTGTCTTTCTTCATTGACGTATTAAATAGCATTTAAAGCGCACATGGCGATGCAACTCCAGCCAAAAGCAGGCCGTGCAGCTCGATCGCCTTCCAAAGTCAAACCGCTGCTTTGTCACGGCCGACACATTTATAAAAAAGATCCCTGAAGAATGTTGTTTTTTTTCGTGTTAATATCATTCTTGCCTCAAATATCAACAGTACCTGTCATGTGAGCTGTCCACTTGAGCAGGTGTTTAGGAGCCCCGGCCTCTTTAACACACTGCGTGTAACGTGTGTCAACAGGGTTGTGGGATTGTGTACTGTCGGACCAGGGAAGGCTGTGAAACGGTGGCTCACCAGCTGACCAAGCTCGGGGTCTTGGCCAAACCGTACCACGCAGGTAAGACTGTGTTTTTTTTTTTCTCCACAAGAAGAATGATAAATATTTGATCTCCTAAAGGCTCAACGTCTGCTTTTACCCCGCAGGTCTGAGAGCAGCGGATCGCACGGAGGTGCAGAATGAGTGGATGCAAGGGACGGTGCTGGTCATTGTAGCCACCATCAGCTTCGGCATGGGAGTCGACAAGGCCAATGTCAGGTGAGGCCATGAGGATTTTTTCGTGTAGACCTTTTGTGTTGGCCACAGCGTTCGAGATTGCTCATATTTCCATCGACCCTGCAGGTTCGTAGCTCACTGGAATTTCGCCAAGTCCCTGGCGAGTTACTACCAAGAGTCCGGGCGAGCCGGGAGGGACGGGCTTCCCTCTTTCTGTCGCACGTACTACTCCCCGAGAGACAAGGAGCAATTGAACTTCCTCATCCGGAAAGAGGTGGCCCGCAGACAGGTCGGCACAATGACAGAGAGCCCAAAAACGTCTCCGTCTCTTGCGCCACACTCGGGGGTTTGTGAACATTTTGTGAACTTGTCTACAGGAGAAACGGGGGTCTGCGAAGGAGACGGACAAATCGGCCATCACAGACTTCGATGCCATGGTGTCGTTCTGTGCTCAAGAAGCGTGAGTGAAGCATTCAGTGCACAGAAAAGCACGCAAGTTCCTTTTTGTTTCGTAAGATAAGATGAGATCATCCTTTTTATTAGTCGGCTGGGAGATTTACAGGATTTAGATGCACAAAAAAAGGGGCAGTCAAAGCATTGCATGATGACATAATATTTGTGTTATAATAACGTGCATGCTTTTCAAAATAAAACCAGTCCATTTCAGTTTGTGTACAGCAGAGGGCAGACTTGCTCTGTTGTGAAGTAAGTCAAGGAACACCTGTAGCTCGGCTATGTTGTCTGAACTGAAGTTAGAAAAAAATGTACATTATAATATTTCAGTTCTGTCCAGACTTTTCACAATTAAATCAAATGCATAAAATGATTTACACTAACAGGGAACTCAAATGGTTTGCATATAAAGGTTATATACATGGCCCCATGCAGATCAATAGACAGATAGAATTTATATGAGCAGGTGGATGTATTACTAGGCTAGCTTCTGAAATCACATATCCGCATTTCTAAATATCCTTTGTTGAGTTCGCCGGCTCTCACACCCAACGAACTAACGACTAACCGCTCCGAGTTCAGATCAGGGTTTGATTGTCAGCACAAATAAACTGCACCGACCCGTTTTGTGGCCTCCGGACGTTTGCTCGAATGTCTCAAGTGTGTGTCGGGCGTTGGAATCGAGCCTTTTTGAGTGCTGTCTCCCCTCTTGTGAGGCTCATTGGCCCAAACGTTGGACACTTTCGTCTTTAGTCTGGCGACGGCGGCAGCAGCAGCAGCAGCAGCAGCTCACACAGGTCAGCGCCGTCATGAGCAGGACCACCACTGCAGCAGCAGAGCAAATGAAGAGCAGTAAATAGAAATAAAAAAGAGAGAAATGGAAGAAGAGGTGGTAGTCGACTCACGGATGAAGGTCAAGACGACGCAGAAAGCCGCCAGCTCGACGTGGCTGGCGTTGGGAAGATCCCGCAGCTTCACCCACACGCGGCTCAGGACGTCCAGCGTCTCCTCTCTGGCGTCCATCCTAACATGGGTTGCTGGTGTCAAAATACGGCGTCGCGGTTTCTCAACCTTTTTTAAGTTCCCTTTTCTTAGAGAAAGTGAGCGTGTTGCCGTTTTTGCCTCGGGTCGTGCACTGATGTCCCCCGATGTCCCCTGGGGGCCTGAGGACGTAGCAGGGAAGGGTCAAGGAAGGACTCTGCGGGCCTCTTGCATCGCGTTACCTGCGCCTCGTGTGTGCGGTCGGCTTAAGTAGTGGTGCGTGATTTACTCGGGTCTGATGAATCTGTGTGCGTTACACAACACAGCAGCCAATATGGGTGAAAAGACACAAGCGCTCGGCTGGGGAACGGAGAACAATGAGGGAGGATATTTATCCGTAAACCACTGCAGAGGGGTTTGCTCGCAGCTCTCAGTCTGGTGCTGGTTAAACAAACCACGTGTTTGTATTCCTGATCTGGCTGGTCCGCGAATCCTGTTGCCTCTACACATAGTCTGTGTGCTGTTGGCACTGCTAGGCTAAGCTAAACTGTCAACAAAAAAAAAATAGAATTCCCAGAAGGGTCTCATAACACCTGTCAGTAAAGTGGTCACAAAGTGAATATTATCACCTGCATCCCAAATACTCCTGCAGCTGTTTTGAGCTGCGCCGCATCCACTTTGTGCTCATTTCAGAACAGCAGAACTTGGATGAAAGCTGGTTTTGAAGTTTTATTTTTTAGAATTTTAGTACACACAGATATCTAAGCTTGTGGTCAGCACGATTCCTCTTATGATGACGAAACGTCGCTGCCCTTCGTCATTGGAGTGGCCTCCTGACTCTCTCGTCCGTACATCTGAACACGTTCCTTCACACGTACCTGTTGAGGTTCCCGTCGTCCTCTTCCTGCTGGTCTCCTCTGAGGTCACCGCGTCAACTCGCAGGAGGGATTCCTCAGGAACCGATGACACGGAGTGAAGGAGTTGATTGACACCTACACGGCGCCAATGTTTCTCTCCTGTGGTCGCTGCCTCCTCTTCCTGCTCTCGGCCTTTGGTTGCAGAGAAGTTGTCTCTTTACTTTCACGTTTCGCTGTCTGAGTGTTTTCTGTGGCTGTCCTCCCTTTGTTTGCCTCCCCCCCCCTCCTCCCTCTTCTTCGATGGACCTCTCCCTTTCATGGCCTCCCATTTCCAGCATGCCAGTTGAGGGCTGTTTCCCATCAGGCGCCGTGTGTGTGTGTGTGTTGGAAAGTGTTGCATGGCACCTGTGTGTCATTTCCCCCCCAAAAAACTTTTACTGCAACAAATAAAAATAGCTTTGTTTCCTGAACTGCCGGAAAAGTGTATTTTGGAAGATAAAAGCAAAATACACGACTTAATACGGAGACTTAATTTGTTCCACGTGTTCTGAGGTCAACGTGCCGGAGCTTCATGGCACAACGGATCCCCGTTGGACTCGTGGAAGAACAGAAGTATTGATCCTAATAATGAGAGTTACATAAACGCTACTGGATCAATTCAGCACCAGATGCTCTGTGAATGATGGCGAGGTCAAAAGAGCCACCAGGCAGCTGCAGACTCTCGAAGGGAACCAACCAACTTTGGAGAAGTTCTCAGCCTCGGGGGGGCCGATCACTACTTTCCAACTGTGGAACTGATGAAGAAAGCAGCTCTGCCAGAGAATCCCCCCCCCCTTGTGTTTTTAACGGCGTCTCCCTCCTCCCCACCAGCTGTCGCCACGCCACCATCTCCAGGTTCTTCGGGGACAAGACGCCGGACTGCGCCGGCTCCTGCGACTTCTGCCGCGACCCCAAAGGCGTGCGCGCCCAGCTGGAGAGCGCGGCCGGCCTCAGCACCAGGACGGAAGCGGCGGGCGCGGGGGCCGCGGGGCCGTTCGGCTTCCAGCGAGGCCTCTACGAAGGGGGGAGGAAGGGCTACGGCTTTGAGAGGCAGGACACCTTCGGGGGTGGGGGGCGGTCGGGACGGGCGAGGGAACCTTTGGGGCTGACGCTGGCGTCGCGCGTTGCAGGTTCGACGTGGAGGACGGCGGCGGCGGCGAGGAGGACGACGGTTCGGCGAGGAAGAAGGAGTTTTCGGACCTCTTCAAGAAGCAGATGAACATGCGGAAGGTGGTGAGTCGCCGAAACGAAAACCCGCTCGATTTCATGTACCGAGAAACGCAACCGGTGAGGTCGCTGGACGTCAGGGTGGCGCTCAACAAACGAGAGGTTGTTGTTTGTTTATTTGTTCTGTTTAAGTGAATACCTGAGAACCAACTTGCGTCTCCGTTGATGTTTCTCTAGGTGACGGACCGTCAGAGGGAAGACTTCGTTCCCCCGGGTAACTAGGAGCACAATAACAGCTGGTGTAAGTCCCGCCTCCCTGCGCCTGCTGTCGTGTAACCGCTGTGCGTGTGTGTTGCTGTGCAGACGCTGACTGCCCGCTCAGAGAGGCCGGCAGCCAGAGGATCCCCAGACTCACCGTGAAGGTACCTGACGCATTCCTCCCAGCGGCCGCGCTCATTAACACCTCGGCGTGAACAGGCAAAAAAACAACGCCCGTAAACAGAGAATGAGACGGCGTTCAACGTATCGCTGAAAGTTCACTTCTTTACAATGTGTCTCTCAATGAGATACATACTAACACAAGTAGCGTACCTCATTTTAGTTTAATTTGACAAACCTGTCGTTGTGATTCAGGCCCGAGAACACTGCCTGTGCCTCCTGAAGGAAGCTTTATATGACCACCAGAGGTCAGAAGACTCATTCAGGTAATTATTCCCGACATCCGCCTCCAACCGGTCAGAAGCATTTTGAACTTCTGGCTCTGCGTCGACTCCCGCGTCTCTTTCAGTGACGGCCTTTCGGCGGCGGTCGATGTCGAACACGAGGTCTTCAGGAGCTCCAAGTCCTCCAACTTGTACAAAGCTGCGGTCCTGAGGAAGGTAACGTAACTTCTGAGGTGCATCAGTTGGCTTTGAGTGACGCACGTTCCCAACGCGCATCCTGTCTTAAAAGGTCTCGCAGATTAAGAAGTCGTCACCCGGAGAACAGAGGGAAGGTTTCAAGTCCGACGGCGGCAGTGAAAACGAGTCCAAGCTCAAAGAGGAAGCGCCCTCGTTGTCGTCTTCCTCCTCCATCTCCGAGGAGCCGCAGGGATTCACACCCGCATCCGAGATCTACTCCGTGAGTTTCCCTTCACGACACGGCCGTCCCATCTGAGCGGTCATTGATGCTTTCGCTTTGCTCCTCCAGATGAAGCGGAAGCGAGTCGGAGCCGGCCTGAGAGGATCCTCCGACCCCTTCCTGACCGCCAGGGAGCTGCTGAAGCCCGCCGGCGGCTCGGGAGGCGCCGAGGCGCCTTCGCCGGTGACGTCGTCCATCGGGACCCGAGCGAACGACGACGCCGCCGCCTCCTCCCTGAACAGCCCGCCGAAGGCCGGCAGAGCCGCCAGCAGGAAGCAGCAGAAACTAGCGGAGGCGGCCAAGAGCTCCCGCAACATCTCCCAGTATTTCACCAAGAAAGAAACGGCGGAGAAAAGCCGCGAAGAGTCGCAGAAGGCACCGGACGCGCCGGACGCAACGCCGTGTGCGGAGGTCGCTGACGGGGAAGACGCGGAGACGAGTCCTGTGGCGGACGGGATCCAGGAAGGAAGTAAGAGGGGAGCCATAGCGATACTTGATGAGGATGATGATGAAGAGGGAACGCACGAAACGGAGACGTCGGCGCGGCTTTGTGAGGCGGCTCCCGAAGGGGACGTCCGGCCGGCTGCAGAGTAAGCGGCGCCCGCGATGCACCTTTTAAAATACTGATGGTGGACGAGTGTCTAAAAGCGTTTCTCACCGCACACACAGACCCAAGAAACCAGACGAAGACGCTCCGCCGTCTCTAACAGAAGAGGTGATGTTTCCTATCCAAGCCTTTGATGCCCCGCCCCCTCCTCCAGGGACTGATGGTACTGTGTGTGTGTGTGTGTGTGTGTGTGTGTGCGTGTGTCTCCAGTGGACAGAGGGCGCGAAAGCCAACCAGCGCTCGTCTCCTCCGGCGAAGCGGTGCCGTCCCGCCGACAAGAGGGTGACCTTCAACCCCACCGTGCAGGAGAAGGCCCTGCTGCACGCCGCCGAGCCGCTGGCGCCCGCGACGCTGAAGGAGGCGGCCGACATCGTGGTGCGCTGCCTGGACCCCTTCTACAAGGAGGGCAAGTTCGCCACCAAGGTGAGAGAGACACACCAACACCGCTGCGTGTCCGCAGCAGAGGCCGCGTGACAGGAAGTCTCAGGAAGCGCCTGTTTTTTTTTTTTTTTTTTCTTGCCCCGCAGGAGTTGTTCAAGTCCTTCGCACGCTACTTATCTCACCTGCTCGCAGAGGGGCGGAGTCAGGGGAAAGGCCACGGTAAGGGAGTGGGGGGAAAAAAAAACAATCTGAAGCTTGTGCTCTGCTGCGTGCGATGGATTCCTCGCTAATGCTGCTCCCTCTGTGTCCCTCTGTCTCCCCCTGTCTTTCTCTGTGTGTCCAGTTAAAGCAGAAGCCAAAGCTCTCATCGGGACATTCTTCAGCGGAGTGAAGCGCTGCGAGAGCGAGGCCGACTGGAAGCACCTCAAAAGGCCGCAACGCCGCAAAACCTCAGAGAACCACAAGGAATGATGGGAAGTTGAAACGTCCTTATCGTCTCCGGGGTCCGACCCCCCCCCGCCCCCTCCTTTCAGTCCATGGGCGAGCTGTCCTCTGGCTCCGGTGAACTCGGCTTCATGGGCTCGTTGCTGCTGCAGCAGCAGGTTCCGTCCATGATGATGCAATAACGCGTGGGCTGTCTCAGCTCCGGGGAGCAAAGGTGGATCTGTGTGCATACCAGTGGGGTGGTGCTTATGGTTCAGCTAATAACTGGAAGTTGCGCACATACTTTTTTTTGTATTATTTCTTTGTACTTTTGTTGCAGTGCACTCTGCTTTCTCATGTTCTCTGCAGGTTGATTTTTATACGGAGCGGAAGCAAAGGCCTTTTGAAATAAAGCAAGTCTCAAGCCGTGCCAGCAGCTTCAGGGACTAGTTGCTAATTAGCATCGATCACAGAGCACAGCTGAAACGAATAGGGGATCGTCAATAGGGTTCGTCCTCTGGGGACCATCCAATATGAGCAAATGACCGACACACGTGGGCGTGTGAGCCTGAGAGGTACTTTACTGCTGCTACATGTTCCGTCTTTGGCTGCCCGGGTGCCAAACAAAGTAAATGTACCACAATAAGCTACTGTGTGATGTGAAACTATCTGCTTTGTGGGGTTTTTTTCCCCCTTAAAGAGGAGCTAGATTCATGTTTGGCCGACCTGTGAGGCCTGAACAGCCGTAGTCTGTGTGCTCTTTGCTCCTAAAGGTTTACAGTGAATAAACTACGCTGAATAGAAGCAGAAATGGAAATGTCTTCAATTGGAGCTCTGGGGAGGACAAGGGGAGGGGGGGGCGAGACATCCGTGCTGGGGACGCTGCCTAGGTGGTGACGTCACCTCCAGTGGTGCTGCCTTCAGCGCTCCTTGTAATGTAGGACTCTTAAGATTCCTGCATAGAACATGAAGAGGTTTATGAATAGTAAGGGATGCTTACGCTTCAAGAAAAGAAAACACAGCAGATATTTCGCATTTAAAAATACACATGTTTAATGTTGCCTGCAATAATGTTCATCTGTCAAAAACATAAAAGGCATTAATGGAATATAGAAGAATTAAATGCGGAAGTGCCAACATGTCAACGCTCTTTGTTTCAACTGGATTTCACAGATTAAATTGAAATTGTGTTGATAATATCCACGTCTACAAATATATTCACTACAATGATTATTTAAATGAAATGGATTAGTTTAATTATTTAATAATGGAAACACATGTCTCATCTTTTAACTTACTGATTTAACCCTCAGTGGAGAAAAATAATAAATCTAGTTTTGTACACATATAATCGACGATATCCATCGTTAAAGATGAGTCAGGATAATAGACATTACGTTTAAAATGCATCTTACATTTAAAACGTAATGTCTTATCTATTATCTAACGATGGAGTCAACCTGGAGTCAAACGCACCAACGTGACTCCTTTTAAAATGCAGCAGCAGCGTAAAGAGTGAAAGCGCTCCCATCTCAATCCAGCTTTTCCGACGGTACGTGAACGCAGCCACGGAGCCTCGGGCTGCACATCGCACACTGATGGGAACAGAAGCTGAATGCTCCTGCGCAGGTGTGCGCGCCCCCATCACGTGGTTCGCTTCCCATCGGTAGATGCATCGAGGATCAGGTGCGCCGCCAGGATTTTATTTTATTTTAGTGTTGTTTCCTAAAGCCATTCGTTTCTCAAAGGGTTACACACCCGGGGGGCTGCGGCTTGTTGTCACTTCCGCTTGGAGCCGTGCGTGAATAAGCGCATCGCAACGAGAAGTTGGTGAGCTTCGATGCTGCGCGCGGGAGGGATGGAGGACTTCATCACGGAGGAAGAGGAGCCGTGGTACGACCAGCGGGACCTGGAGCAAGGTGAGACACCGCCGGGGTGCTGTGGGTGGGTGTAACCCCCCCCACACACAATCACTGCTTTTTAGGATGAAGGTGGGGGCGCGGGGAGGGGGGAGGAGGGGTTGCATTTGCTAGACTAACATAACATGTTATACGTCTGTCCACGCAGCTCGAGTGCACAGCTAGATCTCTGCTTTCTTCCTCCGCCAATTATTTTGATCTCGTCAGTGATGTCTCCCAGAATAATCCTGCTGTCTGTCTGCCTGCCTGTCTGTCTGTCTGCCTGCCGGCCTGGCTGCCTGCCTGTCTGTCTGCCTGCCGGCCTGGCTGCCTGCCTGTCTGTCTGCCTGCCGGCCTGGCTGCCTGCCTGTCTGTCTGCCTGCCGGCCTGGCTGCCTGCCTGTGCACGTTATTTGTTTCAATTGTCTTCTGCAGGCCCCCGTCCTCCATCACAGCACTCAATCCTCTCTTCCTTTTTGTCTCCATCACACACTCTGTCTGAACTGTGATCACTTCTCGGTGATGTGGGGAGGGACAGTAACAATCCTCTGTGGCACTGATTCATGTTGTGTGTGTGTGTGTGTGTGTGTGGGGAGGAGGGGGGCAGAGGCAGAAAATCAATCCAAAGGGCCTTTTACTGATGAGTAAAGTGATGCCGCGTGTAAGCAGATGCACTTTCATCCTCACTGTGCTGAAGCAGCTTCGGGCCTCAGCATCTCCCTGCACTGCCTGCTTCTCATCTCTCCGCGTTACTCAGCACGCCGAGCCAATGAGCCCCCGGCTGATCTGAGGAGGGAGCCCCAGACTCGCCCTCCTTCGTCGGGGTCACAGATTCAGGCTCACCTCCTCCCGCTCGGCCTCAAAGTCGGGCCAGATTTTTTTGCCCCAGAAATGCTGTTGTGCTCTGGCAAACATACGAGGTGTTTCTGGCCAGAAGGTGGTGTGGTGATGTCATGTTTGTGTCGCGGGGGGGACGGACGCAGACGGGTGCTGGGCCTGTGTGAACCTCTCCCCACTCACCGTGTGTGTTTTGTAATGAGGTTATAATCGAGCTGTGTCGTCTTGGCTTTCATGAACAAAAGTAAATCACAAAGTTGTGCACTCCTGATCCCGCCGCTGCCGCTGTCGTTCTCCTCTTCAGACCTGCACCTGGCAGCCGAGCTCGGAAAGACGCTTCTGGAACGCAACAAGGAGCTGGAGGACTCGCTGCAACAGATGTACATCGACAACGAGGAGCAAGTGCAGGAGATTGAGGTACATTACATATCATAGTAACTCCGCCCCAACTCTGTTTTAGATGGTTTTTCAGGGGGAAATTGCGAGGTCCTAACGCTTAAAGGCCGTGCAGAGTTTCTGAATCGCTTTCCTCTTCACAGCTCGATGACTTCTCATGAACCTCTTTTTGTTTTGTTTTTGCCTTCATGAGTCATTGAGAAAGAGATAATAAAGTAAAATTAAATACATTACTCAGCAACTGCGTCACGCTGCTCTCATCAACAAGCCTCTGTCCGGTGAGCGGTTGCGTGGCAACTAGTGTCAGTTTAATGTGGAAAAGATAAAGATATGATTTATGTGTGAACTCTTCCTCTGCGGCCTTCACCCATGTTCTTCCCCTTTTCACTGGCCCCAAAGTCATCCAATCTTTGTCCCTAAAAATGCCAGTCTCGCATTGCCATAAAGGAATGTCTTTAAAAATGTCTCCCTGCAGTACCTGTCCAAGCAGCTGGAGCTCCTGCGTGAGATGAACGAGCAGCACGCCAAGGTGTACGAGCAGCTGGACGTGACGGCCCGAGAGCTGGAGATCACCAACGAGAAGCTGGTGCTGGAGAGCAAGGCCTCGCAGCAGAAGATAGACAGGTGAGGGAGCAACACGAATGATGTCATCACGTGACGTTTGCAGGCCGGTGTCACAGTACCAAATGCCGTTTCCAAACAACAACCAGGGGGCTTAACATTTCTTTGTCGCATTAATCATAATCACGGGTTCAAAGTTCTTTGCAAATCACATCAGCCGCCTCTGAGCTTCCTAAATACGCTCCTTCACTTTGTTTATGTCGCAACAGAGGCTCACTGTGGCTTTAGGGCAGCACTGACGTAACCGTGCGTGTGTGTGTGTCCAGGTTGACGGGCACCATGGACACCTTGCATGGTCAGGTGGACAGCCTGACGGTGCGGGTGGAGGAGCTGCGGACTCTGGAGGAGCTGAGGGTCCGCAGAGAGAAGACGGAGCGCCGTAAGACGGTGCACTCCTTCCCCTGCATCAAAGAGCTGTGCACGGCCCCGAGGTGTGTGTGTGTGAGTGTGTGAGAGAGAGAGAGAGAGACACAATGTTCCTCCATCCTCAAAAGAAAATGTTTGTAACCTGTGGTTACACGATATTAAATGCTCGCCGTCAGGTACGAGGACGGGTTCCTGTTGGCCAACCCGGGAAGCGTGGACCTGGCCGAGGAGCGACCGGCGGACGAGGAGAACGAGCGCCTCCGAGACATCGTGTCCTCGCTGCGCGCCGCCATGGCCGCCGAGCGCTCCCGGCGGGAGGGCGCCGAGCGCGAGTGCTCCGCCGTGCTGCAGGAGTTCGAGCGCCTTGAGCAGCGGCTTCTGGGGGCCGAGGGCTGCCAGCTGCGGGTGCGAGAGCTGGAGGCCGAGCTGCAAGAGATGCAGCAGCTGAGGAAGTCCCGCGTGTGCCTGATGGGGGCCATGGAGGACGGCCTGGAGACGCTGCTCGGCGACGGCCCCGAGACGGACACCCCGGAGGAGGGGGGCGGCGGCGACGCCGGGCAGCAGGTGAGGAAGAGCTGCAGCGACACGGCCCTGAACGCCATCTCGGCGCGGGATGCCTCCGGCAGGCGCCAGGGCAGCTACGCCATCCACGCCAACGGCGTGCGCAAGCGGGGCATGTCCATCCTGCGCGAGGTGGACGAGCAGTACCACGCGCTGCTGGAGAAGTACGAGGGGCTGCTGGGGAAGTGCCGGCGCCACGAGGAGAGCTTGTGCCACGCCGGCGTGCAGACGTCGCGGCCCGTCTCCAGGGACCCCTCCATGAAGGACTACAGCGCCGTCTGCGCCGGGCCCTCCGCGGCCGCGGCGCCCCCCCCGCCTCCGGCCCCCTCCACCCCGGAGGCCCTGGAGGGGATCAGCAGGCAGGTGGAGCAGGTGGACAAGCGGCTGAGCCAGAACACGCCGGAGTACAAGGCGCTCTTCAAGGAGATCTTCTCCCGCCTGCAGAAGACCAAGAGTGACGTGAACTCCAAGAGCAAGAAGAAGTGAGGGGAGGGGGCGGGCCTAATCTGTGCAGTGTTTGTCGTTAAATGGTTCTCTATGTGGATGAAATGACCTTTTTAGGGAGACTGGGGACATTAATTAGGGCGGAGTGTGACGTAGTATTTAATTGAAATCAACTGATGCAAAACTGATTCCAGTTTATTGAAAACAATTAAGCCAAATAACACAATTCTACTGACCGAAACACCAAGTGCTACAGAAGTCTTTGAGTGCCAAATTCTGTTTGGAATTTGTTGGGACGGTAGAAATCCTTCAGGACAGCTGCCAATGTGACCCGTTTATTATCACTGATCCAGGGGGGTTTGTACAGCCGGATGATTCAGGGATTCGTTCCATCATTCCAAACACGCACTCACACTGTCGCAGGTCTTTCTTGTAAGATGACATTCACGTTTTCTGATGATTAAAATGAATCAATCATGTTTGTTTGTTAAAACTCTTTGACAGTGTCAAAACGTCATGCCGAGGCACAATAAAGCAGCAGGACACGTGCAGGCCCAGTCTGAACACTTTAATGTGAACACAGGAGATACAAGTGAAAACATTCAGTAAACCCAACGAGAACATCGGCCCGTCAACTGGAGTGTATAAGAAAGACAACTACACGTCTGGTTGGGCCCTGATGTCTATATACTTTATAAAGAAATCAATTACAGACGACATTTCACCTCACCGAGGAGCACAACGTGCCGCTGAGTCAGCGGGAGCAGCGTGTGGCTGTAAGAGACCGGAGGCACAGTCAGCGTTGCTAACGGTTAGCTTCAGCGATACGAGGGGACGCTGGGTGGCTGAAGGCCAGCAGCACAACCTGCACTTTTACAGTTGTTATCTTAAGATGTTCATTCAAATCCATAATTAGAGAACGACAAGTACTAGATGTTTGCAAATCATCAAAACTGATAAAAAAGTTCGACAGGTCCTGATTGTTGAATGTGTTGAATAATCACATGATGGCTGGAAGGCAGATGGCTCAATCAGGTTTTTTTTCTCCCTGTGGGTTTTTTTTTTTTTTAAGGCCACGTGGCTGCTAAAAAAAAGAAAAAAAATAAACCTGCCAGCATACCCTGATCAGGAGAGGAACAGCCGCACCTACAGTCAGGGGTCAGAGGTCATTTAGTTAACCCCATTCATCTTGGCAGGTGCTAAATTGTTTGAAATCAAGGTGGTCTCAAAGGCTTTAGGAGGGCGGCTTCCTGTACAGCGCGCTCTCTCAAGGCGGATCCCGGTAATTGTACAAAAACAATGACAGAGGGAAAGAAAACTGGTTAAAGGGCAGCGTGGATCCAGCAGTAGACCACTTCCTAAAGCAGTTAACAGACTAGATATTTTTTTAACTTATTTTTTTCTTTTATAAGAAAACCATAACCGCAAAATCTGGATCGTGCACATTATTATTTTCTCCATTTTTAAAGGCTTGATACTGAACAAGACGGCCGGGTGCAAACAAACGAAAGCGCTACAATGTGGAGGAACAACAAAGTGATTAGAAATCAGGAAAGGGGGGGGAAAAGAAAAAAAGGGGGGTTCTCGATGGACGGAGAGAGCAAAAGCTTAAAAACGGAGAGAATCCAGATGGGAACAATGGAATGACAGCAGGAAGAAGAAGGGGAGGGGGGGGGGCAGGAGGAAGGATCAGTTTGTCCAGTCCTTCTTGATGGTGAGGCTCCATTCCCAGGAGAGGTGGTCGTGCTCGTCGTCGTCGGTGAACTTGGACTTGATGTTGTAGGTGCCGCGGGCCAGCAGGCCCTTGGGGGACTCCTCCACGGTGGTGAGGAACTCGTACTCCTCGTCCGCTTTGGGCCCGTAGCTGCCAACCATGTAGTCCGACTTGTCAACTGTGCAGAAGGGACGAGGTCACTTTCAACAAGGAAGCCAGTTTATTAAGCGTCACATTTGCTGTGCGGACACCAAATGGACAGAAAGTTGGCGAGCTTATTTAACGTTGAATTATTCCTCTGCATAAGAGGCCACCTGAGGTGCCTGAAGTAGGTCAGAGGCTGAATGAAATGATGAGGAAGCCTTACGTTTTATTCCCTTCCTGAACGTTTGCTGGGTGTACTTCAGGCCCGACACAATGTCCTTGTTGACCTGTGAACGGAGACATGCGTCACAACCAGCTCAACAGTTTCCCACGGCAGCGATCGCTCGGCCAACAGCATTGAGACCCCAACAGAGGCCAAACTCTCCCACCTTGAAGGTGATCTTTATTCTGTACTCGATTCCCTCCTTCATCACAAACGGGGTTCTTCCTTAAATGGTCCAAGTCTGGAAGGAAAAAAAAACAAACATTTTAGGCTTGAACTTAAAAACATAAAAAATGTTGGGCTGGTTGTGTTGTGCAACCTGTAGTGATCGAAGTGACCACCAGGTGGCAAAGTGCTGCTGTAGCTCTCTGGCCGCTGAGGGAGGGGAGCCATTAGGAAAAACGGCACATTAACTCACTAACAAGGGGATCTTGTCATCACTAATCAGCGGACTAATGAGCCAGCAGGCCCTTTAGTCCGATGTTGTACACAAACATGGGAGCGATTACGGTTACTGTCCGCTGCCAAAATGCGGCAGGCGATAAATCATCCCTCCTGATCCCAGAGAACCGGGTCAACTCTACTCACCCTGCAGGTTCAGCACCAAGGGCTGCGGAGCCGAGTCACACACCAGAGTCATTCGCATCACCTGGACGTTTGGGACGCTGGGATCTAAAAAAAACGTGAGAGAACAGTCGCAGTACCCAAAATTAGCGGCGTGAGACCGAGCGGCAGCTCGCAGCACTTGCGTTTGTGTGTGCATGTGCGCACCACTAACCTGCGACCGTAGCCACCTTGCCCAGCAGCGCCTCCTTGTACTTGCGGAGGCTTTCGTCCTGCTCGTCCAGCTGCTGGATCTCCTGTAAGCTCTTCTGGGCCGGAGGTTTGTAGTTCACCGCGTTCTCGCCCTCTCGGTTGGCGGCGGCGAGCTCCTCCAGCTGCTCCGGTGTGGGTTCCTGTTCAGCCATGGTGAGCTAACCACAGCAACACACAGCGACGGCAGAGAGGTTAGACGAGGAAACGGGGCGGGACTCTTCGCTCGGTGTCGAGGCTGCACATTGAGACACATCCGGCTGCTAGATGATTAAAACTGATTAATACTTATCCAGAGGAAGAACCTCCGGAGTCAAGCAACGCAAAGAATCAAACACCATAGATAGCACTGTTGCGCGTCTATACATCATGGTTTTAACAAGCAGTTTCCTGACAACAGCTAAAGGAATTTGCTTGGCAGCGGTCAAAGTATGAAAACATTTGAGACACTTTTTCCACAGAGGGAGACGATTAAAGACGACAACCAAGTTCCCTCTCTGGCACACAGATAGCCGGCGAGAGGAGAAGACATTCCTCACAAAGACAAAGTGATCACAACAACACGCCTCGTGTGGATCACTGCACGTGAAGAGGCAGTTTTTTTCTTTTTCTTTTAAAAGTAGTGTATGCTGAACACATCCGGACACACGGGGGACATAAAGTGGACGATTATCAGAGCGGCCGTGGACGTCCACACGCGCCACTGTGGATTAGGAGAACCGAGGCGGATCCTGAGCAGGGAACAAATGAGATCATCTTCATTTGTGTGTGAACGTACAAGTGATACAAATAAAACATTTTTTTTACCCAACAACGTGTCGCCTGTTTAACGCCCAGCGAGCCGAGAGCTAAATACGCGCTCACTGATCAAGTTTTTATTTCCTGATGTAGGTAGGCATGCTCTTTCGACATTCGCGGTTTGAAAGAAGCCAACTTCCTGTATTTGGGTGATTCAACAGAGCAGGAAACAGAGCCGACCAACTGTGGAAGAGCATTTGAGAAAAAAAAAAAAAGAGTGGTGCAAGACACAAGAGTGGGGGCATTGCGATAGCTCGTCAGCAGAGCCGAGCAGGAAGGGAGGCCCTCCGCTCTCGGCTCTCTCTATATATACATTTACATCAATAATAGTAGTTTGTTTCTATAATATATATATATATATATATATATACACATACATACATACACACACATGCACCAGAGGTCATTGTTTCTTTGAATTAAAAAAAACCCAATAACGATTGATGCTTTAATGTCAAGTCCAATTAAACTAAACTTCTTAGCAGAAGTAACCCCTTCTGATTTGTTGGCCGCATTTTGTTTGCGGTTGCAAATCAATGTTGAAGTGAAAGTAGTATATCATAAATCAACGTAGACAAGCTAACAGATGAGAAAAATGTAAATACATTCCTTACCTATTAATCAGTGGTACTAGATTTATGCAATGTGAAAAAAACAACGTTTATCCAACGCACAATAAACAGTTGCCGTTGAGAACCAGCCAAGCAGGAAGTGAGAGCGCAGCGGCGCCGACCAAACAGGGCCTCCGAAAAACAAACTAAACTAAATCACAAATTCCTTTCCTCTCTGCGCGAGTGTTTCTGGCCAGAGGAAATGGAGAGGGACAAAAGCAGACGACACAAAGTGAAGTATCTCACAGGTCAGACACAACGTGGGTTCAGAGCGGCACTGAGGGGGAAGACATCTTACCACAAACCACTGATTTGCAACCATTTGCCAACATAAACCAACATGTAGCCAAGTAGTAACTAAATATTGTAGTTTAAATCTGCCTCTATCACGAACCAATGTCAATAATAATGAATTATTAAACGAGTTCACGAGATGCTCATTGCTCCGATATACTTACAGCCCCTTTTAAGCAAAGAAATATACATTCTAATTCGATACATTAATCGCATACGATTGCTTAGTGTGCGTGAACCAGGGCAGCTTCCCTTTAGTCCGTCACCGTCAACATAAACGCCAGAAAATGAAGAAGAGTCCTCTGCAACGTTTTCTCACAGACGCCATTTTGACAGGACTATGAAAAAAACCCGCGCACGGAGTAACGGGACTAGTTTAGACAACACTGACATTACCCGCCTCATAACATTCCTTCTGGCTGACTAGCTACGTGGAAAAATGTTTAGTCAGCTGGGAAACAACACGGGTCACGAGTTCATGCAAACAAACGTCTCATCCTCGGTGTCCTGTCCTTTCCCCTCTCCTACAGGACCCATAAGCCCCTTTTGCTTAATGAGAATAAGCAACATGCCTTCACAAATACACACGGCTTCAGATTAGAACTGTTCCTTAGCAACACCGCTGAGCTGGGAGATTAGAGAAAGTGGGATTACGGCTAACAAGGCACTCCGGGACAGGAGGGGAGGTGTCCCCGGGGACACTTCAAGAGGATTCATTTTGACAGGAGCCATTAGGTTCATCAAACGTTACTGAAGATTAACGAGCTCAATGAGGACCAGGGAATCCCTGAGGGACGTAACGGCCCTGCGTGTGTCAGATGTTGGGATTAACCTGACACACGCATGCAAAACCACCAGTGCGAGTGCATTTAGGACTACATATTTTAGGGTTAGTTGCCACCACACATCAGCAAACAGGAACCCCGACAAGAGCTTTGCAGCAGAGCCGCCGCTACGGAGCAAGTGTTACAGGAGAAGATCATCAATACTCTGCTGAACATCTACAATCAGGGATACAAACAGGGATATTGCACCAATAAAAAGTAACGAGTTGGCGACCGCCGTGAGGTGCCCTTCAGTTTTTGACCCGTCATCCTGATTGAAGAAGTCCCTCACAGATCTACGGCGGCTTTCATCTCGTTTCGTCTCTTTCATCCACCGGAGACCTTTGCGTCCGTCCCTTTGGTTCCGCACACTTACAGTGCATTGGCATCATGGTGCTTGAATAAAAGCCGATCGATTACAGGTGAAAGAACGCTGCCCACTAGCAGCAGGCCGCTCTGTGGAGAGGAGACTGTACGGTTTGTTTATTTTTTGAGTCGAGATGACCGCTTCATATCCTTTTGCGTGCGACAACCGCACGGTTAAAACCAATTAAGCACCCTGCTTCTGTAGCGCTGCTCGTCTAACCTGAGTGACTAACTGGGCCCAAAATAATAAAAAAAAGCTAATGATATTTGTTAAAAAAGGAGCAGTTGTCAGTAAATTAAATAAAGCTGGCTAGTAGCAAGTTACGGGTGCACTGCAACACATACAGAATCATTGAGGAAGTGTGAAACCAGGAGAGGAAATCAACCTCAACGACAAGGGTGGGGGGGGGGGGGGGGGGAGGGACCGATGCAGATACGGTGCAGAACAACACGTAAAGCTTTTTATGAGCTTGCGATTTTTTTAAATGTGAAAAGCTATCAGCTAAAGACTCCTTTAACATTTTTCACAGGACCTCAAAATAAAAAAAACAAACAGAAAAACAAGCCACGGTGAAAAGGGGGCTGCGAAGGAAAAAGAAACAAAAGCATTAGGCCGTCCCAGGAAGAACCAGAACAAATGGGAAGCTTTATAAATAGCCGATGAGAAATCCCTGTGTGCAGCAGCAGGACGCAGCGGTGGATGGGACAGCCAAAGGTGCCAGCTGGAAGGTCAGGGCTTATTCCCTGATTGGGGTCCGCTTTCCTGGACAACGGCCTGGGCAGAGGGAACCGCTGAAATGACGAGGAGCCACGGCACCGGGCCCGTTCCCCGGAACATTACAGGTGGCGTCGGACCCGACAGACACTATCTGGCCGCCAACCTTGTACCGCGATACGGCCCATGATTGACAGGATGT
The DNA here is from genome assembly GCA_021346845.1 of Apeltes quadracus. Lineage (NCBI taxonomy): Eukaryota > Metazoa > Chordata > Actinopteri > Perciformes > Gasterosteidae > Apeltes > Apeltes quadracus. The sequence goes on along the minus strand of CM037927.1, from coordinate 6,621,466 downwards.
GCTTCCGGGGGGCTGCTGCTCGGGCTAATGAGGACATTTGTCCCCATGGTAGATTGGTAGTTCAGAATATGGTCAAATAAAAGGAAGCAAGATGTGGCGTTTCTGAGGCGGCGAGTATCACGGACGGGGTGGACACCCCTTCGATTTCCAAGTTAATAATCAACATTTTATAGGCCAGGTCTGTGGTCTAACAGTCACACTTTTGAACATACTGGAGCTTTATATAATGGGAATAGCTACAATTTAAAAAAAAAAAGCTACACTGTTCATACACATTAAATATCTTCATGACCTTTTATCACACACAGAAAGGTTTGTGATCTCTTTAAGAAATAACGTCATCAGGAGACCGTCGCTCAAGATGTAATCGTGCTTTTAAAAACCTTTTTAAAAAACAGCCTAATAAAAAGGCTGCTTTAAAAAAAAGGTGTGTGAGCCCTGCAGTACAATTCAAACGACCCGAGTGAGCACCAGTTCCAGGAAGTGTCGGAGAATGTTCCTGACGTACCGTCGCACGCGCACACGCACACACACACACACACACACACACACAAAATGAAAAAGAAGTAAAATACTTCGTGTGGATGCTTGGTCTACTGCTCCACGCATCCACTCGCCGCGTTCAGCATTAACATCTAAAATGTATTAACGTAACATTTAAATTCATCGTTTGTCGTTCTCCGACGGACCAAAGCTAGCGGCTCGACACCCGGAAACGAGCGACTGCTGCCGCCGAATAACTTCCAATGGCTCAGCAAATTAGTTACAGGATTACGCGTTTGTTGCAACTATTATAATACAAAAAAATGTATATCAACAGGTCACGGACTTAAGAACACCCTAAGAAGTTACATAGAATGATCTTGAAACGTTAAAGAAATTCAAGGGGTAACGTGAGTATGCTGCTAACGGTGCTTCCTCGTCAGGGGGGGGGTGAGGAACTTGCTAACTGCGCGAAAGCAACTCGGACTTTTATTCCTATCGTCTAAAGACGTGTCCATTCGGCTAAAACAATAAATTTCAGGAGTTATGCGAGTTTTTGACCAACTCTTACCGTTATATCGCAGGTACTAGCGTGGAGCCTCCTGTCGACGGTGGCGTGAGGGAGTGAAGTGAAGCGGCGGAAGAAACTTTCATCCGACGTCCCGCTCTCAGTGCATAGCATCCGGTCGGTGGCCTTCAAAATAAAGGCTTATTCCAGCAGCCATGCAGACCACGAGCATAGTTTTTTTGTAATGTATTTTTGAGTGGAGGTGTTACTATCGCTAACAGTAAGATCATAATACTTACAATACAATTGCGCTCATGGGCTCACACAAGGGCTAATGTCAGGTGTCCCGGTTATTCTATCAACTCACCTGTAGATGACGTCACCGTGGCGTTTTTAAAACAAAATAAAATCAACTGTCCGCTCCAAAAATAAAAACACATGAACTTTACCGGAACGAGTATTCATTGATTTAAACCTGGGTGCCTAAAGAAGCCCCTCCGGATTGAGACACGCGTGGGCATGCAGAGGTATGCTGAACAGACGTTCACTTCCACCTCACTCTCCGGCTCATATCTTCACTTGAGCAGTCATTGTGCATCTGCATAAGTTACTTATCCAACGAGCAGATTTACAAAATGCCTTAGTTATTATAGGCGTGGTACGAATTAATGAATTTTTAAAGAAATGGGCTCAAAGACGTTACGTTTGAGAGAATGCCGACATCTAGTGGCCGTGACGTAAAGCAGTTAATCACTGGAGAGGTTAACTGTTTTATACTGCTAATATCCCGTTAATGTGAAGCGAGACTGAATTGAAGCATTAACGCAACTGCTTGTTTCAGACTTTAGGTTTTAAAAAAAAAAAATACATTAAGGCAGTTTCATAATCTGGCTGTTAGGAATCATGGTAAAATTGAAAACATGTTTAGTTTCCATTTGATATTAGGCAGTGCTGCAATGTGAAGAGTTCATGCACATGGTTACCAATACACGTTGAATAGTTGGACTGAATTCTGTGTAGGACAGGCATCAGAAAATAGGCCAAAACAAAAACAAGGCTGAAGTAAACCAAAACACAATGGACACAGAAAAGTTGGTCAATATGCACTGTAGGTTTTATTACAAGAGTCATTAACTACATGGTAGAAGAAAGAATTGGCAGAACCAATTCACATGAACCTACAGAACCAAAACCATTTGTCAGGAAAAAAAAAAAAACGCTGGTAAAAAATACTGGGCATTTAAAAGAAGAGGTTGGGAACAACAATTTCAAAATCACTTCAGAAGACAACCATGTGTAAAATATTCTGCACATTTGTAACAATGGCCCTTCTGTGCAGACAGGAAGGGATAACAAAACCATAGGAGCTTCATTTCTTAGCTAGTGTCCATCTGAAAAAGAAAAAAAGTTTGAATAGGCTTTATTGAACGGATGCATTTTATTAAGTATTTTATTGACTGCGCAACCTACCCTGGCGTTGTAGGCGTCTAACTGAGCATCAAGTTCCTCTGCTGACAGCTGCTGTTTGCTAGCACCGCCACGACCACCCCGACCTCTGCCGCCGGCCCCGGGCGCTCCGCGTCCTCCGCGGCCCCTCTGCATGCCTCTGAAGCCACCTCCACGGCCTCTGTTCATAGCTCCTCCGCCGCCTCCCCTGTTCAGGCTGAAAACAGCAGGGCTCACACGGGCTGCCCACAGTGATTCACATTCAAGTTGGTGGAATAAGACTACAGCACTCACCCCTGCATAGGTCGCCTCTGTGCGTCGATCTGTGATGTGACTAGCTGTATGTTCATCGGCCTTCCTAAAGTGACAGACAACATGGACCACAGTAGTGCTGTCAGTAATGTTCTCAAATAAAAAAAGGTTTACAGTTGTGAAAATGTTCAGTCACAGGGACCAAATGCATACAAGACTGAGGCATACCATCAAGTGGGATACCATTGTACTGTTTCATGGCCTTGTGGGCATCGGTCCTCCTTTCAAAGTGGACATCTGCGGTTCCCAGGCTTCTTCCTGATCTGTCATAATGAACTGCAGCCTTTTTCAGTGTTCCAAACTCTGCAAAAAGTTCCTGGAAAAAAGGGGATGTCCTTAACACTGATTCATTTGTCAATCTGTTTAAATGTGGCAAAACATGACACCAACAAAAAAAGACAGCAAAAGTCAAAGTACCTGAATGTCTGCGTCAGACACCCCAAAATCCAGATTGGAGACGAGGAGCTTCCCTCCAGTTTCCACACCTGCTCCGCCGCCTCCAGCAGGACCACTGAATCCACTGAAGCCGTTGTCAAACATGTCATGCTGCCACTTATCTGGAAGCTGTTTCGGCTGCAACAGATGAAAGAGAACGCACCTGCTGACTTCAGGATCCCCTTGCCTCTGTCAATCACAGAGTCCACGAGGCTGGGTGTTGGGGCAAGCAGGGGCTCCACTTCCGACAGGGCCAGGGTGCTCAGTTCCCCTCCCCAAGAGGATTCCCAAATATTCCCTGCCCACCCCATCACTACAAGCAGGTGAATCAGTTCAGACAGAGGGCGTACACAGAAAAACAGCAAAAAGGAACATGTTTTACATGACTTCTAAAAATGTACACATTTTTTTGAATTTAAATCAAGTCCTACGGCATTTCCTGAGAATTTATTAAATTTACTCAATGACCCACCCATTAATTTCTATGCTAACCCGTGAACAGCTTGCCCTCCCCGGCTAGCTACCAGCGTTTCCCATTGTTCTCTTGCCATCTGCGCCTCCACCAAAGGCTCTCCAGATGTGATCCTCGGGTACACAGGGCGTCGCCATCTGAAGCAGCATTGCCTCCAGCGTTGCACCGCGATTCCTGGCACGACCAAAAGTTCTTTACCAAGCCACGAAACAGGCTATCATGAAGGGGGGCGAGTGTCCATAAGATGTAGGGATGGTTTGGAAAAGCAACCAGATAAGGGCCAGCGATCCCCTCTACGAGAGCGTGGATTATCTGTGCGTCCATTTTGAGACCACGCCATTTTGACTGGGGCTTTGTTGGGCTCGTCTCAACTCATTCACACTTAAGGAGTGAAGGTTGTGCCTCGGGTGAACACGATCAGGGGGGGTTGAAGTCCACCGATCCATCCACAAGTAACAGCCACGCTGGTTGGAAAGCCAACAAAGAGGCCGTGTCGTGAAACCCAGCCACCTTCGAACAAAAGCCGCCTGGACGCTGCGTAGGCACGAGGACAAAAACTATGCTCCAAAAGTGGTGAAAAAAAAATTCGAGGGTGAATTTTGTCGATGAAGTAGTTTTCTTTTCACCGTCATTCAGACAGCTGTGGTGGAAAGCCGTTACAGACGCTGGACGACTATCTCTAATTTAAAGGTGGTCGGACTCGAAATGGCGCCGTCGAGGCCTTCACGATCCAGCCCGAGCTAATTAGCCAATGTGGCTAACACGCTCGCTCCTCCAAAAGGCCTCCTCTTGCAAAAAAATGGATGCAACACAAATGGGTGGTGGGAGAAGGGACACACTACGAATACAACTTCCATTATTTTTTAACCGCACATCATAGAGCCTCCGCGAGGGAAACTCGGCGGTTACAGCGAACCGTTTATTCGCTTGATTAGCAAGCTGGCTAGGTGGTTAGCTAGCAAGCCCACTGGAGAATAGAAGGACGTTAACCAGGCATTTTCAGGTCTGCCGACGGTTTTCTCCTTTTCTGCCCATTCCTCTAATTTTCTCATACCCTATTGTAAGGCGTTGGTCTGCCTCTAGCGCGACTCAGGTTCGATCGGCTCCTCATGGGGCCGGTTCCGCCGCCTCGGCCTCCAAATCCGCCGCCGTTGACTCCAAGACGCCCAGGGCCTCCTCGTCCGCCACCGGAGCCTCCGCGGCCTCGGCCTCTTCCACCTCGGCCTCCACCTCTCTGCTGCCTGTTCTGCTTGATAATGTCGTCTAAAGACATATCCATTTTATCGGCCATAATGCTGGTCCAATAAAGCTAAACTGTGACCGAAATATAAAAAGTACACCCTAGACTCGACTGGTTCTGCTCCTGGCCCTTTCACAGCTCAACGATCCGATGAGAATACACAACACAGCCGTGTCGTCGACTGTATATAGAGGAGCTGGTTTGTTACGTGCTGCACGTAAAGACAACGTCATCACGTAACACGTGATGCCACACGCCATTTGGCCATTCATGCACTTATTGATTAATTCAGATTGGATCAGAGCCAGTAGACGGCAATTATGTGGCCACCTTGTTCATTGATTAATCATTCAAGTATTATTTGAAACATAATAATTTACCGGTTCCAAAACTCTAAAATGTGACAACTTTTATGCTTTCTCAGCCATACTTTACCTTAAACTATATGTCAAATAAAACAAGCACACTTCACTTCAAATATATTTCTAATAATTGAGAAAGAACCAAATGATTAACCAATTAATCTAAATAATTGATTGATTAGCAGCTTCTCTAACTCAATATCCCTATGATGTAGCATAATCTCTTCTCCTAAATGCATGCCTTTAAGAAGGGCCCTCCAGTATAAAAAGTAGGGTTTAAGTTTAACTTTGTGTACCTTTTCTGTGGTCAGTGTTTATGCAGGATGAATGCAAGTTAAAGTACTGTAAAAGTCCTTTATTCAACATTTTGTTTCAAGGCTTGGGGCGGGGGGAAGGGAGGGGGCAACCGAGGACAGCAAACTTGGGGAAGTCTCTACTCAGTAAAGTCCATTTTAGGGCAAGAAAATATATAATAAAAATGTTGGCCGTCTACATTGCATTTGGCTTCCAAAACTTCCCCATAAAGTGTATACCAAATGTGAAGATTCCATTACTTCTAAGATTTACTGATCATACTATCTTTCAGAACAAAAACAAAAAAAGAAGTCAGCCCTTTAGCATTTTCCTCCAAAGTCATGTAAGTAGCAGTAGTAAAGAAAAGATTTATATTTAAGACTGCAGTCTTCTTTGTCCTGTGGGGTGTTGAAAGTTTGTACCTCAGCATCAGATGTCAGCCAATTTTGATGAAAGTCTGCATCAGTCTCATCCACATGAAGAATGTACATATGAAAAATGTGTGACTTGAAAAACCGTCAACCAAGAGGCGAGAGAATTTGAGCTCCTCGGAATCCCGTTATTTTCTCCGTCGTCAGTTGTAGAGGGGAAGCAAAGAGACAAGCATTGCAACGGTCCAGAGCTGAGAAATGAGATTGGCATTCTGTTGGTAGACCGGCCAACAGGGCTGACTTTTGGGCGAGGGAGGAAAAGTTCTCGAGGATAGTGGGTGGAAAGAAGCGACGGGACCATCGTGGGAAAGACTAGGACTTTTTGGAGTCCTGTGTGTTGCGTTTCTTGAGGTCGCTTAGGTCCACTGGTGTGAAAGCTGCGAGAGCAGACAGTAACAAGTTGTTAGCTGGCCGTCCTTCGTGAACTCTATCCTTTAGGGTGACATACTAAATACATTCTACTTCACTACACAGTAACCCTGTTACTTACAATGTAGGTTAGGGTTTGGGTTCTTCTCCACGTACTCCTGTGGTCCGCGGTCGTTACGTTCACTATTTTGTGTTGATCTGATGTCTCGGAGAACACACTGCCAGGCTGGGGGAGAGTAAAGACAACAATGCTTTTGTTACGTCTAGGAAATAATACCAAACAGACATGTTGTTACTGACGAGACAAGATTGACTGAACTTAATACAGTATTTTGACTTTTGGAAATGTTAAACAAATTCTCCACAGTACACAAGTGCTTCATCGGCAGCACTCAGAGACTCTTTGACGCTGTTCCCAGGACCTCAGGGTTCTCTGTGGAGTTTTTACAGTACAGCAGCATTATAAAGGGTTTTCCTATGAGTCGGTCCCTGTTTTGTTTATCCTGTGAATGCCCCGAATAAACAACTGATCTACTACTAGTGAATCCCCGGGCCACATACAAAAATCGTAGTAACTGTTTATTGTGACAATTTGAATTGTGGAAAGTAAGCTGAGTTTCTGCAACACAAAAAAGTAACACGTTGCAGTTTACAAATAGTGTACAAACATTAAACTGGGCATGTGACCTGTTTTCTTAGCTATATGTACACTTTAATATGCTCTCTTTAACAGGCTAGTATTGAGCTCTTTATGCTGTTATTGGTCTATTGTTTAGCGTGAATTCTAATGGCTTTCTCGTTGTAATGTTGCAACACAAAGAGACAAGTCAGCTGCAATGAACCCAAAGTAGTACTTTGACTATTGAATTGAATTCAACAAATCGATGTTAGAAGATGTACTTACTATCATGAATAAAGCGCACATTTTCCTCATGTGCTGGAGTGAAAAGCTCCCCGCTGTTTGTCGGGGATCGGGGGCTTGAAGTCCGCTTGTAACTGTTCACCATCCTGGGAGCAGATGAGCTTCACGACATTAAAAACAGCTAAATTAGCAGCAGAAATATACATTAATTTTCCCCTAAAGTCTTTAAACTTCACTTCAACATAATATTATTCAGTTTCTCAAGCACAAAACAGTACATAAGTAACTTAACATCAAGTGATGTTACGTTCTCGCAAACATTGTTAACGTTGGACTAATTGTACTTCAGTGTCACAACGTGTTACCGACCTGGTCATTCTGTTTTGCAGTCTGTACTCGCTCCTTGCTCCTCTGTGGTGAGTGGATGTGAGGAATAAAAATGTTCAGAGGTCCTCAGCTGGATTATAACGACAAACAACAGTGCACATCATCATTCGACAACTATGTTTCCAACTGAAATAACACAGATCGACATCAACATCAAAAGGAAACTGCAAACCAGTTAAACCACTGTGGTTTAAACATGTTTTTTTACTGCCTTTATTTTAGAATACACGCTGTCATCTGAACGGTCCATCTGAAAGAGTCGTGACCCCCTGTGTTCTATTAACAACTCGTTTCTATACAGCTATGAGAATCTGTGCGGAGTGAAACGAAAAGAGGCAGCGACGGTAGCGAGCCAGGAGCCTTTGTTTACGTTCTTGCTCCGTAGCTTCAGCGGTGCTAGCTGCAGGCTAACGCAGCCGAACCCCCGGACGTTAACCGCCGGTCAGATTCTCGCGGATAAAACATACGTACCGCCGTCCGGATCGTTTCGGCGGCTCATCGGGCATCGCGTCCCCTCACTGAGGTGTCGTGGACCGCTAACTATAGATGTGCTGACACATTCATTCCAGCTAACCGTGGCCAGCTAGCCTGCTAAGCTAGCTTGACGAGTTAACGTTACATTGTCTTGTCGTCACTTTAGCGTCATCCGCTAATATTTGGCTGGCGCTGCCCGGTCCCAAATATTTATTATAAATGTACTTAACGCACTTATAACATTTTCAACATGAGCGGTAATGGACACCGCTTAAAGATAGTCAACAAACCTTTTTACAACCCTTCCTTTCGGTTTCTTTATTCAGGTACCGTGCACGACGTTAGACCTGCCTAAAACGTTGCCAATGCCAACCAATCATTTCCGGGAAAACAAAACGGAAGTGAACGGGTTTTCACAACGACAGTAGACCAACAACAGCAGCAACAATAATAGTGATAGTATGAATTATAACGAAAATGACAAACAGAAGGCAGTCCCTATCTGCTGTTATGGGGTATCTCTTTCAACCCAAAACAATATATATGGTGAATAAAATGTTGGCTTAATTTGGTGATTTCCGTCTATCTGTCTCCGTATGTTCGTTTATCATTTCTCCATTTCTGTAATACAATTGCCATGTTTTGTCATTGTTAGTAGTGTATATGTCCATTTTAAAATCCACATTTGGGTGTCTTTTGTAAACATCTACCTTTTCAAAGCAGCAGCCAAACCTGTCAAATGTTGAGGGTGTATCCGCTAATCTTACTGTAATTCTATCATTCTAAAGTAAAGACGCCTTACACAAAGAGCACGGTTGAAAGATGCAGCCTGAAGACATTGTGTTTTAAAAACCGGTGTGTTCTCTCGAGTTCTTCTCATAGATGATTTTTCTAAGACTAAGCAGCGACAACACTTACAAAATGTTTCTTTATTTCTGAAAAGGTACAAAAATAGATATTCAGGAGAAAACAATAAGACTTTCTTTGCTGACTTTTCTATTTCTACTACAGAATACAAAAGCATTACACCAGTGGAAATACTGCAGCAGTAAAAGCGCTATAAGCTTTAAAAAAAATATGTTTTTGTTTTATTTCTCACCATCAATAAGTTATCAATTATTTATTTTGCTGATCCCCTATCTGCCCAGCAGCGAGAATAGATAACTCAGTCTATAAAACACAAACATATCAGGCCCAAATTCTGTGTTGTAAAGTCAATAGGCATTGTGATTATATATTATATAAAACAATAGTTTGGAAAATAAAGACTGCAAGCCCCCACAAGCTACTTAAATGATGAAACCAAAATGCCATGAAGATATAGATTTATCTTATCTCCTTTAGAAATCAATAGATATTTCGTCCTGGACCGCAGTGACATATTGTTAGTAGTGTTAAAGGAAGTGAAAGTGAAGACAGAAAAAAAAACAAATTGACATTTGCTAAATAGAAACCTTTGCAAAAAAAAATATGCAAAATTAAGTTAATCAAAATAACCACACAAAAAATAGAAGCCCCATAATGTATAGCTTTTGAGTGGCATCTTAAAAAACACATTTTATGACCTAAACACAGAACCGCCATCTCGCATCAAGGCTCTCGGACTAACGAGTTTCTTTGGTATTGCACTGTTTAAAACTGGAAAATACATTTCTTTATTTTCCAGGTGGCTGCTGAGCCTTCTGTCCTGGTTGCTCCTTTGTCTTGGGTCCCTTGGGTGCCCGATCACACACAACCGACCTCAAACAGTTTGACCAGCTCTTTGCAGTCTGGGTCGATGAGGCCTGCAGGCTTTTCTCCGCTTTCGTTCTCCGCCTCTGTGCTGGCGCCTATCGACAGCAGATACCTGAGGGAAGAAGGAAGCCCAGCGTTATTAACCGGAAGTTAAACACAACATAGTTCATTATTACCACAGCTGATTTTCTTGGCTCATAATGATTGAAACTGTCCACGTTTCAGTTGAATGACATGAGAACTGTTGTCTCAGCAAGTTAATGGTAATCATGTGACTGTGGCATTCTAACAAGATAAATATTTGCAAAATTTCCATACTTTTAAATACTGATCTAAATCAGAAGAACATGTGCGGTCAGTTTGCTAAAAAAAAAAGGGACAGAGAAAAAAAAGGTTTAAAAGGTCACCTGGCAATCTCCGGGTATCCGTCGCTGCAGGCCATGTGGAGCGGCGTCCAGCCGTCCTCGTCTCTCTGGTGAACGTCAGCGCCATATTTCACTAGCAATTTCACCACCTCCAGGTTCCCTGTTAGCACGGCTTCATGGAGCGCTGCCATGCCTGCACACAGTCAAGACGCTGTCAGTCTATCAGCTGTGAGCACCTCCAATGGATAATGCAACAAGAAAGGAAAAAAGGTTGTGTCGACGTACCCGAGTGGAAGACTGTGTCCACCTTGACCTTCCTCGCTCTCATGAACCGACCGATCTGCTCCAGGTCCCCCCGTCTCACGATGTCCTGGAAGATGATGTCGTTTGGGAAGTGCACCGTCCTCCTCGCGGGTGCGACGGGTGTCACCGGCGCGGGGCTTTCCCGGGGTGCCGCGCGGCGCGTCGAGGTGTACCGCGACCCCTTGCTGTACGAGGGCACGTACGTGGACGCGGGCTTGTAAGCGGACGTGTATTGCTGACGGGGTGTAGTGCGTCGTGCTGTACTGCTGCGTCGGGGTGAACTTGGTCGGAGAGGCGTAGGCGGCCGTGTAGAGCGGCGCCGTCGGGCTGTATTGGGAGGCCGTGTAATAGCTGGGGGCGTGGTACGTCGGCGTGTACTGCGAGCTGCGGGTGTACGTCGACACCGGAACGTGGTAGTTGTATTTCATCCCTGCGGTGGCTGCGACTCGGCCTCCTCACCGCTCCCCCCCGCCGCCCCCCACCTGCTCTCTGCTGTCGGCCCCCGAGAGGAGCGAAGCGAGAAAACCCAAGAGCCAACGGCAGCAATCCAAACGAGAGAGCGGTATCCTTCCCCCTGTGTGCTCTTTGTCCTCTCCTCGCTCGCGTACTGCCCCTTCGGTTCCCAGCTGGAGTACAAACACTTCTCAAATCCTCAACTTCACTGTGATCCAATCCACTTCTTTAGCTGGTACGATCCTCTTTTCCTCGCCTGCTGTGAGCTTCTCCCATCTGAATCCCAATTAATCGCATGCACAGTGTGTTTGCAGTTTGCAAAGAAGCGTCGTCTGATGGGGAGAGCAGAGGAGAACCCCCTTTATACCCTCCGTATGGCTATTTTAGGGCCTGATATCCAGTGACTTCAGCTTAGAAATGAGTGGCCACTGATCGGCTCCACCCAGCGTGCAGTCACATGCACACTGACTCCGCGCACACCCCTCGTAAAAAAATGTTGACAACCACAATGTTCCCTTTTCGAGTCTTGCTTTTCAAAGGCCTGCATCTTCCCAAATAAACAATCGTGATTGATTGATTGATGCTAAATTGACCCGAGAGGGTTTCTAGAACTCAAATGCACAGGATGCTTGGAGCCCAGTTATCTACTTTATTTGAGTCATTGGGGGGGGGGGGGGGGGCGGCGATGCACGGCGACTTTCAGCGAATCACATGAAGCACATGTTTTGCAGAACATGCAAACAACAGCAAACAGCGGTGGCGCCTGCTTATTTCAGGCGTGTGCTGTTGACTTTTCTGCTGACGTCGTATCTGATGTTGCGATATAACGTAAGTAGACCACAGTTGTTAGAAGTTGATTTTTTGTTCTCTTTTGACCAGCAGGTCCGTCATGTGAGGTTTCAAGGTTGGCATTCGCAGCCCACATGCGCTGAGGACGTTATGCACAGGCGTGCGGTCGTGAAGGCCCTAAATGTAACCTCTCCCTTCAGGTGCTGCTGAGAAGTCACAAGGTCTCCAGAAACGCAGCTATTTACATCACTGAACTTTGGGCTGAGTGAATTGCGTTGGCGCAGACGCGGGCGCGAATGCCGCAATTTCTCCTGAACATAAATCCTGTTGCTCTTCTGATTTTGCCAATTGAATATTGAAGATGTAGAACAGCACAGTTGTTTTTCTCTCAACGTCCCGCAGTACGTGTTAGCGGTCGGGCCGATGGCTTCAGCTGTCCGTCCCTCGACTGGACGGAATCCTGCGACAGGGAGAGCCGGCTGGAACCGGTTCACTCATCCTTTGAAAGACTTCTTGGGCATTTCACAGATGCTGCCAATGTTACAGCGGAAATAACTTCGCTGCCATCAACTCAAGATGGGACCTTGTTTCCTCCACAGCTCATATGCTATCCTGAAGAATATTCCACATCGCTGTATGTTTTACAAATGATTATCTGTCGCCTCCCACCCCCGCTGGTCTGTGAATGAATGAAGGACAAATGGAGGTGCGAGTGAGTAGAATGTGAATGTTGTCAGCTCGAGCAAGAGACCTTTAGCGACAGCTATCGGGTTTCAAAGTCTCTTATACGGGATACTTCCTCCGGCTTCCCTCCACTCCTCTGCACGGAGAGACGTTCTGACCAGGAGGGAAGGGAGAAGTGTTTGTGCGTTACAGGCCGGTTCGTTGTGCCCTCTCTTGGACTAGTGCCAGCAGCAGGTCTGCAGCAGCGCCGCTTCTTGCTATACATAGTCCCCGGCTGCCCCGCGTGTTACGATCCGTCAAATTACCAAGAAGTCAAAGTTGAAAACATCCAGGTGCGAGGAGCATCGCCAAAGACAACATTAGCTGCGACGATGATTGACACCAGAGGGATGAAGACACCCGTCACACGTGGTGTCAACAGCTTTCTCACTGGGATCCTTTTCAGCTGGTAAACAAGCTCCCGAGTGCTTGTTTGTAAGGATGTTTGCTTCATTAATGGCTTTAACTTAAACACGTCTTTGTGACGAGGGGCCAAAGGAGGCAACGCTGCCACACTACTCATCGTTAGACAGTCGCTTCGACTCCTCAGATTGCATCGCCTGAGCACTCTTTAGACGATTTGCCTGAAACAAGTCCGATTTAAGTTTACTGAGACCAGAAAGTGCAGCAATCAGCTCATGAAAAAAACCAAGCGTTCATTTTTAATGGCAGAATGTAACCCCCCCCCCCCACACACACACACAGGCTTTTAGATCCTCACCTTCCCTGAGAATAAAGTGAGAAATAGAGATGACATTACCTCACCGTCCTCAGTGAACACCACATGCAGCTCCGTGTGAGTCAAAAGGATCACATTTTAGACACATGATCGCTTCGCGTCTCTGCTGCTTATTCCTTTGTTGCTTTAAAGGTCTCCTTAACATACCACGACTTGTATTATATTTTAATGTTACTACACTATACTATTTTGAGATTGTTTTGTTATATTTTATTTACATTCCTATTTTTTCCTACTCATTTTTTCATAGGTCTGTTGATTTTCTTTTCCCTTTATTTGATCAAAAAACTAAAGTTATCAATAAATTGAATAAATAGAATTCTACATTAAAGGAATAAGACTTCGTGATCATATTTTTAATGGCATTCTGTTTCTTACCAATTGCAGAGTTCATTTCAAACTGATATACGACAGCAACAAAACGAAAAGGTGAAACTCAATAATAATCCTATGTGAGTAAGTAGCATGAACTCTTTAATATAATCTCATAACACAAGCACCGCCAGAGGAAAGCCAATTTGAAAAGAAGTTTAAAAAGCAAAGGCATCATTATTATTGAGCAATATGTCCTCTTGTGGAACACCACATCAATTGGCATGAGGTGAATTCACCAAAGCGCGGCGCCGAGGGATCCCGTTACACACGCCGGCCAAAAGTAAACTGAGCCATTTGCCGTTGAAACAGTCCAACTCCTGGTCCTAAAATACACGGCGCGGCCCTCGTGGTTCCCATGCCTCCAGACTCAAACCTCCCAACCCCCCACCGGCCGCGAGCACGTAGCTCCATGGGAATGTCCAGTAATATAATAACGTAAAAGTAAAGGTTTTATTCGGGAGAGCCACGTTATTAGTGACAGATTTTTGTCTAGTGGGAAAGTGGCTTTGCAGACTTTGGATGCAGCGGTCACATCAGACAGCGGCTAGATATGATTGCATTCAATTCTACACGTGCACACGTGTCAATTAAACACAGACTCAGGGCAAATCTAAAGCAGCGGGGGGGGGTGGGAGAGTTAGATAAATTCGTTTTTTGTTCTAAGAGGAGTGTAACTGCTCAGGCCGTGTCTAAATGTGGTCATAAGAGAGGGCAGAGCGCTTAAACCCGGGCCCCTCTGGACGGTTCGTATCCCCTCATAAACACATCACGACTGAATATCTTTAGAACTAAAAAAAAAACAGGCTTCCAGTACAGCTCTGAATAAACGGTCCCACGAGAAAGTTCAGAGCTTTTATAGACCGTTTAGAACTGTTACGAAGCATCCAGTGGACGTGGGGGGGAAAGAAGCGTCGCTGCCGGGTGACACTGCGGCTGACATTGGGCATGAAGGGCGCTGCCTTGCTCGGGGGTTAAAAGGCCGTAAACGGGCGCTGCAGCTGTCCCAGACTTCGCACAGAGGGCGAGCGGGAGAAGCACCGAGGTCGTCTGTTTGTGTGAGGATCGGGTTGCCTCAGCGGAAGGCTGCGTTTATGGAAAAGGAGGTTGGAGGTTAAAAGGCGCCCGCGGCTAACGTGTTGATGCTCGATGGCACGACGATCCGCCAGGAGGTTTCAGCCGGCGGGTCAATCAGGAAGAGGTTGCACAAGGTTGTGACCAAATTAATGTCCTGGATGTTTGAGAGCTTAAGCTATTAAAGAAGGAGGACATCGAGCAGGGGGACTTACTAAATCTAACCTTTACTCCTCACATGAAGGACAAAGGAGCATTCATCTCCTTCATTTAGGGCATTTAGGAGGTTTCAGACTCATCCACTCATCTTCACCACCGCAGCACAACTGTTTAATGAGCCTCCTACCAGCGGTTGGCGCGTATAGAGACAAATGAGCCGTGAAATATCAGCTTTATGATTAATACATCGGTGGATTCACAATAAATTTTAGCGAACGTAATTTGGACGTTATATTGCAACATCAGATACGGCGTCAGCAGAAAAGTCAACAGCACACGCCTGAAATAAGCAGGCGCCACCGCTGTTTGCTGTTGTTTGCATGTTCTGACGTTGAGTGCAGGTCGAAATTTGCCGAATAAATCTACCATTTCTCGGTTTAAAGCAAATATTCCCTCATAAATTGTAACGATTAGAAACAATCATTACTACTTTGACTTACAACCGTTCATCAAGTATCATCAAGTATACCCAGCGTAGCAGCTTTGAGCTGCAATAAAACATTGAACTGAGTACATCTCGACTCATATCTCCGCAGCCTCTCTTCTTTTATTGCCGCTTCAGTTATTTGGGAATTAAGAAATATTGCTGCACAGGCTGATATCAGTCAATGCAGATGTTTTTTTTTTATTTCTATGTCTCTTTGAATCTATGTGGTGCCATCACACACTGTCCAACATAGTTGGGGTACACAATCACAGGCTATACAGGCAGTCATGTGGCATTCACTGTCTTTACTCCTGGTATAATTACTGTATGAGATAATATAATGCACGACAGGAATCAAGTAAAGACTTGATGGTCGTGTTAAATATATAAATAGATAAACTTATGACACGGTGGCTGAGAACGTCTCTGCAGCATAAAGTTTCCTCTGCAGGAGCAAGAGACAAGAGGTCGACGCGATGATCTCATTGCTGCCGTCTGAAGACCACCAACAGCACCCGGTCCCCATAAGGCTAATTCAAAGGAACGATATTCCCAGCATGCATTTCCCAGGGGTCAATATGCTAATTTTAGCACGGCAGCTAATGGCAGTCGAGGAGTCGTGCTCTAGATACGGGCGGAGCCGGCTCGGGTTACGCAGCCCTGGGCTGAGAGGAGGCGGCCTGCGGGGCGCTTTCCTCAGTCACCAACACACGACTGGATCCAGAGTTACTCCAAAGGTGTGTCAGGTCACATGACCTCACGCAGTGGAGCTCTGGAGGGACAGCAGTAAATCCATCATTTGACCCGTGGACAGTTATGACCTGAGGGCAGGAACATCACCATCCTTGGGCAAAGACGAGTGGGCCCCTCAAAGCATGCGACGCGCTGATGCTGCTGCTGCTGCTGCTGCTGCTCGGACACTGCAGAAGTTACTCTCCTGTCTCAGTATCGGTTCCCGTGTGCCACAGGAGGCGCCGTTTCCTCTTGTCGGGGGCCGACTAGTTAAGTAATGTGATTAATGAACCGCTTGCAGAAGCTTTTGGCACGGATCCGAAGTAGATGCGTGTGAGGACACCAGCCGAGGCCTGAGCAGCAGACCTGTGCTTCTGCAGGGAGGATCGGGGGGGACGAACGATGGAAAACATCGAAGCACACGCTGCTGCGGCGGGGAACAACCCTCACAGGTGCGTGAGGAGAGATCAGGCAGTTCTGTGAACTGGGGCACAACCCACACACACACACACTTGCACACGCATACAGACTGCAGGCAGGCGGATAATGAAGACGAACACACAGAGATCTCCGTCGGTGCTAAGGACGGAGATGAAAGCGAGAGAGCCGGCGGCGGGCCGTCGGTGTTAGCTCGGGTGTCGGGTGTTACCAATTCCCACATAGATTTCACCTGCTGTCCGGTGGGCCTGAGAGCCGCCTGTCCAAACGCAGATCCCCATAATCCGAACTGTCGACAGCAGTTGCCGCGAACTGAGCGAACCGAAAACGAGCCTCCCACCTCCCACCAGTCGGATGAGGTTTTAAACCAATGCAAAGTAATTGTCTGATTGGACACGAAGAGACATTATTTAGGTGATTTAAACTCACTGAGCTGTGGAAAATGATTCAGCAACAATGAATTCTTGTGAATTTTAAAATCAAAAGCAAAACACGACTAAGTTGATAATGTTGTTGGACAATTTGATAAAAGCCAACGAGAGGCTTTGACGGTTCGCAACGACCGTCCACTATGTTCCAACATTTCAGAGGACAAAGGTTTAACTGTTGCAACAGTATTTGTACTGCTGATCACGTAACTGTTAAACCAATGCGAGTTCCAGTGGAAGCGGTTTGTGAGGCAGCTCGCAGGCAGGTGGCAGTAGCTTCCCGTGCAGGCCGTCCTCTCGTTGTTCTCACACACACACACACACACACACACAAGCAGTCCCAGCCTCGGCACTAAAGCTGCAGCATCACTGCTCACTTCAAAGACCTCTCTTTTCGGCTGAGATTCTGTCGCCGCTGACACGAGTGGAAGGATGTGGACTTCGGGGTGTTTTCCTTTGTGGCTGCGACACACATCCTCCCTCAGCGCTCGGGCAACAACACCAACAACACCAACAACACCAGCAGAGGAGGAAAGAGGAACACTTCACTTGACAAAAATATTTTATTTACCCTTCAAATTCAGAACGGGCGAAGCGTTGCAGAAAGACAGAAAGTACATAAATGCTGAGAGCGGTTTCAGGTCATTCGGGGGAACAAAGAGACTCCAGCTGCATCAACGAGCCGGATAAATAAAAGGAATAAATACTTTTTGCTGTTCATTTTCATTTCCCGCGGTCAACAGCGTCGACGTGGACACTGTCGATGTCAATCTCATCTATGAAGTCTTCCTGAACACTGTGGTCACCATGGTTACCATGGTCGCTGTGCGGATCCGGGTCATGATTCAGCTGTGCGTACTCCACTGATCCTTGCTGAGAAGCAACAAAGCCCTGAAAGAAAGAAAGAAAGAAAGAATACCGGCCGAAAGCTCGTCGTTACAACGTTGCATCATCTGCGTGATGGATGTCGAGTAATTCTTCTTGCACAGCACTGAGCACTGTGAGGCGAGTGCTACTTACAGCGTCGGCCTGCTCTGCATCACCTGCAAAAACAAAGCCAGGGGGCAAAGTTCAGGAAACACAAGGAAGGCTGAGGATTAAAGGAGGCGTCGTACTGCTGAGCACGTCGCCCCACACGACCGCTCACAGTCTTTACCTGCGACTGAGAGCCAAAAAAACATGTTGCTTCCCTCTGACTGCGCTGCATCGCTGCTTGCGTCACGGCAGCTGACATTTAAGCCGTTAAGGAGTTATTAGGAGCCGGTGACCGAATACAATGGGCAAGAGTTCGCCGTTTGCCGGCGTGAAACAATGGCATGTTGCTCACTCGGCCTGAGCGGATGTTCGCACTGTTTGGCTCCGATTGTTAGGACAGGAAGTGGGTCTCTTACGATAGCAGGAAGTGGCCACCTGGCGACGGGGGCCTTCTGTTTCAGCGGGACATTCTTTCACTAAACAATGCAGGTGTTTATAGTCGGAGCTGATCCTGTTTCCTGCCGCTTTTTTCTTTTTCAAACGTCAGCGGCCCGACATTTACTCTCACCGCGCAAGCGGGATTTGAGCGGGGTTTAAGCGGGATTTGAGCGCGGGGCGGGATGCGATTCCTACCTGAGCTGGAGTTCCACACCTCGCTGGATGACGTCTCTGTGGCCGGTGTTTCCGGCGCTGTCGACAACAATAACACACATATTTAAGACCTTGTTTTTTATTATTTCAAAATGATTAAGGTAATGAATTCGGTCGGTGTCACCTTGGTCGGGCTCGGCCTGTCGGGTCTGCACCTCGGCGTGTTGAGGTTCTGGTGGCTTTTCGGCAGCGGTCACACTATTCTGGTCTTCAGACTCTGCAGTACAACAATAGGTGCTGAAATTAAACCCATTTCATGCCTTTTCAAATTAAACGGCACAGTGCTCAAAGTGGGAAATGTTTAAATAATCTAAACACCAGCGAGCCACACGGTCGCAACTGGCTGATATGTTGATTTGTTACATGGACATCGACACCTGGCGTTGATCCCAAACATCTTGACCTGCAGCTGAAAATAGTCCCCAACAGACACATTATTTACTCCTCTTTATGGATGTTGGCTGAACACTAAAGTGACCAGCTGCTGCAGGAAAGGACATTTTTAGACCCCACGTGTTTTGACTTTCTTTCCATGACTTCCTATTTGACTTTCTGAACTCTTATTCTTTTGGCTTTTTTGACTACACATATTCAGCCCCTTTTTTAAAATAATATATATATTTTTATATAACAAATTACTTTCAAAATACTTTTAGGGGTTTTTCTTTTCAGCCTAATGTTTCTAGATTTTTTTTTAGGTTGTTCTCTTCATTAAAGACATTGTTGGTTTGTGAGATTGCTTGATGAGTTAAAAATCGTCTCCACGCTACTCACCCGAGCCCGATGGAGGTTCACTCCAAACGCTCTTTCCAATCATGCCTGGAGTGACTACACAGAGACGAGAAAAGACCAGTAATTTCGCAAAAACGGCAAACAAAGACGCATTTGGACGTATTTGAATCAGCGCGAGCGTCTCTACCGTTGGCGGCCTCGTTGACCTCTGCCTGCGTGAGGCTCAGCCGCTCCACCTTGGTGCTGGTTGACTTCCTAAGGAGAGGTGGACACCAAACACAATCGGCCGTTTTTAAAACAGGAAACTGTCCCGGCGTCCCCGTGCCACCTACACTCGCTGCTATATTCCGCTTTACCTTCAAAACACACATGTTTGATAAAGAACGTCAGCGGCCTCACTTACACTGAGAGCTCGCCAGTTCTCCTCCTCTTGAATTGAAGGAGGCGTCTTTTTAGGCCCAGGGCGAGGATCAGTGCCAGGATGAGCAGGACGCAGAAAACAATGCCGCCGATGAGACCTTTCTTCCAGCCGGCCATCTTCACTGCAAAACACATTTAAATGGAATGTACATAATTTCATTACAAAACACAGTTTACCTTTAACTTCCATCATTTCATCCTGTTTTTAATCTATTATCTTACGCAATAATTTGTATGTAATAGTAGCCACAGGGTAGCCTGATGTAGTCATACTCAATTCTAGTCAGAATTTGAGTCTGATGCTGCTCCATCGAGCTGTGATTATGGGGCGAACCAGGAAATAAAAAGGCCTCTGCACTCAATTCGAAAGACCTACAACCTATACAAGACCTACCACCTATACAAGACTTACAACCTATACAACCAACAGAGTGTGTGACGTATGTTAAGCGGTGCCTAGTTGCCGAAGAACGTTGGAAGGACGGCAAAAACATCGTTCTTATCAACAAATGCCTCGATCGCGTTTCTCTTGATATCTTTCAGAACAGACCTGATAGCAGAATCTACACACCTCAATTCTCCAGCGGCAGCCATCTTTGTTATCCCAAGCGCTCTTTGATGACGTGGTTTATTACGTCACTGTTGATCATCTGTCCATCATCGTATAAAGCCCGCCCTGACAATTTGATTGGCCGATTTCGGCCGAGCAATACTCGCACCACTATGGAGCAATGCCAGACTGAACTTCCCGATCAAAAGAACGTTGTGGGCGGGACTAAGTTCGGAATGGCACCCAGGCTACCCACAAGGCCTATAATCCACAGTACTCGTCCTTATTGGTAGTATTCTTAGAAGTGCTTAAAACGTAACCTGTTGTTGTGTTTCACCTTCACAAGCAGGCTTCTATTCTTCTTTTTCTCATTTAATCTCACGTTCCTAAACTAAATAAAAAAAACAATCCCAAAACCAGACATGAGCGTCGCCTGCGGGGTCACCGGAACACAAGACGCACCTGCGATCACGACGCCGAGGCTTCGCTTGGTCTCTTCGGCCCGGTTGTCGCTCGCGCAGTAGTACCCGCCTCCCTGCTCCCGTCTGACGCCGCTGATGCTGTACGACTCCTTCCGCTGCTGGGACAGCCGGTGGAAGAGGGGTCCCTCCGTCCCGGTATGGAACCAGGTGAAGCTGATGGGAGGGGTGCCCCTCTGCACCGAGCAGGAGAGAGTCACGTCCTGCCCTTCGGAGACGTCCCCCGCGCCGGGGAGCGCCATCAGCACCGGTTGGGACACCGGCTCTGCACGCAGTTTGAACGCACTTTCAGACCGACGCGTGTTAAACGACGACTCGTGCGAATGAACCGCCGGGCCCGGTAATACGCACCTATGATGCTCAAACCTTGCACCTGCTGCCCCGTCACCGACATGGGGGGCCGGTAGTCACCGTTTGTCGCGTGGCACAGGAAGTTACTGAAGTCGGAAGTCCTGTGGATGGCCGAGGCGTTGAAGACGGCCTCCTCCCCGGGTTCGTTCACCACCGCGGTCTGCGCCGGCCTGTCGGGGCCGTTCAGCGTGTAGGTGATGGGCGGCGTGCCGTCGTCGCTGCGACACAGCAGCTGGAAGCGCTTCCCCAACACCAGCGTGCCCCCCACCACACTCAGCGCGGGCTTGGAAACGGGCACTGGGGATCAGATAATTGGCCAGTTAGTTATTGCAGCCGACACAGCGACGGAGTTGAAACAAGAGTTCGGAGCGAAATGCTCGCGTCCAGGGTTAGGGTTAGGGATAACGTTGGACCACTCGCCTTTCGCTTTGACAACGAGCGCTTGGCTTTGTTTCTCCACGACGTTGTGCGTTGAAGACGTACACTGGGCTCTGCAGGTGTAGTTGCCGTTGCTAGCGGGTCTCGCCACAGCGGTGTACGTAGCCGCGTCGGTGAGCTTGACGTCGTCTTTGTAGATGGAGAAGCGAAGGCTCTCGTCGCCGATCCGCTCAGGCGCGTAGATGGAGACGGAGCAGGTCACTTTAAAGCGGTCCCCCGAGAATAAGTCCGAGGGCTGCACGGTCAGCTGCGGCTTTGAAAACAGCGCTGGGAGTGGAGGAATCAAGTGTTATACAAGCGAACGTGCGGCGCACTCTTTAGCAATGAAAACAAGACGATGTGGATTCGACATTAGACACTTTATGGCGAAAGGTATCCAGCTCTTGCCTTTGACGGTGACCGTTTCATGCGCTTCCTTCTGCACGTTGCCCCACTCGGCCTTGCACACCAGCTTCCCAGAGTCGCCTTCACGTGCGGCGAACCGGTGGCTGAGGCTGACTCGGGCCTTCTTGAGGATCCTCCCGTCCCTCGTCAGGAACACGTCAACGTTCTTCAGTTGATTCACCACTTTACAGACCACCTCGATTATGTCGCCCTCGAAGACGTCCGACGAGGGCAGCACGTTCATGATCGGGGAGATGTAGAGCTCTGCGAGACACAACTCGGTAGAGTCAATCCCACGGGGCCTCTTCCAGCAATCGGACATTTCGCGCGAGCTTCTGAACTAATCACCTTTGACGATCACTGCGATCTCATTGCTGTGGTTTGAGCGTCTGGGCCCGGAGACCAAATTGACCTCGTAGTCACAGTGCAGGACGCTGTCTCCAACGCGGCTCAGGGCCAGCGTGGTCTCCGATGAGGTGCCGGTGCGAGCCGCCTGCTTTATCTTCTTCAGGTCTCCGGTCGCGGACGTCTGGTAAAAGCTGAAGATGAGGCGTCCTTTCTCCCCCGTCGCTGTGCAGGTGGCCGTGAACTCCTCGCTCTCGTAGGGCGAAGTATTGTTCAAAAACAGAACGGGGGTCTGCAGGCCTGAGAGGGCAAACCGAAAAGAAAGTAAGGAGGAACTATTACACATATTTTAGGTGTGAAAAGTCTTCACTGTCCGAACCGTCAGCTAATTGGCAATCTTTTCTTTACAATTTACAAATAATAATATAAGGTACTTTAAGTCAAAACCTTGTTTCTACAATAAGGTTCTTCAATGCCAGCAGCTGCAGTGAAATGGAAGAAAATAACAATAAATGTTTCTACTGCATCTATAGTATGTTTGCTTGTTCTTTATCCTTTTCAGACGTCCTATCACCAAAGGCGATGTTTGAGAGTTGTGGCATAACTTTTCACAAAACAACAACGCAGCCAGAATGTTCACCGTGATTGATACTTAACTGAAGAAAGTCAGAGAATGTTTTCGTTAAACTGCAGAAGGCGGAACCTCAGTCTTAAATCTGTCATGCTGTGGAAAATAGCTGACAGCATTGTGAATTATTCATCAACCGAAAAAACAGCACAAAAACAAACAGTGGTTTTATGTTGATTTTCCCGTCCTCAAACCCGCTGCAGAACTCCGGCTACAAAATTGCCTTCTTTGATGCCAGTGTCCTGTCAGACATGAACAATGGTGACAAACAAACGTAATCGAGTAAAAAACAAATGAACCCCCCGGGTTTTTTTTGAAAAATCCACAGTACAAACACGTAAGCTCCACCTGCCACGTCCAGCCTCCTGCCGGAGCTGGCTTTGCTCTTGTCCCCGACCGTGACTCGGCACTCGTAGCTGCCGGAGTCGGCGGCCCGGGCCCGGGGCAGCTCGTACACGATGGAGTCCTCCTCGGTGGTGGCGGAGTGGACGGGCACGTCGTCCAGCCGCAGCTGGAACGCGTGCTGCAGGTGGGGGGGGGTGTTGTCGTGGCTGACTCTGACGTGGCAGCGCACGCTCACCGGGGTCCCGCTCTGGACGGCGCCGCTGGGCAGCACTGTGAGGTCAACGGTGTCTATGGTGTACGCTGGAGGTCCACACGTCACACAGGACCCACACACACAAACACACACACACACAGACATTTTTAATACTTAATTATATAAATAATACTTGTCTTGTTTCATGCAAAAGCAACATCATAGCACAGAGCCAGCACCACATTCAGGGCCTTTTATTCTCTCCACAATTAAGGTGAAGTCTGAAGGAAGGCGCCTCCCCGGCCTGCAGTCTGCAGGAGGTGCTGGAGGAAGGAAAAGGCTCCTGACCCGCACCGCCCACGGGGGGGTGGGGGAGGGGGAGGGGGGGTTTGTTGATTTATCCCGGCTTCTGCTCGTCCTCCGCAGCACCTGCCTCGGCAGAGAGTAAGGCCTACAAAGCCACAGGCTTTAGGTCCGGGTCGCTCCGTGTGCGGTTAAAATAACCATGAAAACTAGTCACCCACCACAAGGGCTTTTTTCCCCCTGTCTTTATACATACATCACGCAGCATCAGAGCCAGTGACAGCAAGAGGCTAAACAAGCTAATAAAGAAGGCTGGTTCTGTGCTGGGGTCTGCTCTGGAGCCCCAGGAGTTGATTGTGGAGCGCAGAATGTTACAATAACTATATAACATCATGGACAATACGTCACATCCGCTGCACAACCTGCTGGTCGGGCAGCAGAATGTCAGGACTCACAGACTCCTACAGCGCCGCTGTAGCAAGGGCCGTTACAGGAAGTCATTCCTACCCACTGCCATTACACTACACAACAACTCTCCTCTGGGCAGGGAGAGGTGACTCGATATGTGCATGTAAAACATAATTGCAGATCCTTGCACACTGTTGGACTTACATTTGTAAATATACATTGCAAATTTTAAAATTACATATCTATAGATATTTTTTGTTTTATTCTTATTTTATCTTATCTTATTCTTAATTTTTTAATATGTAACAGCGCAATTCTTGTCTTGTCTCTTTTTGTTTTCTTGTATTCTGTGTCCTTTGTGCTGCTGCAACACTGCAATTTCCTATCTATTTATTCCCGGGAACATTTTGAAGGTGGATAATGATGAAGAGGAGGCGGTACGTTGTAGTCGTTTGAATCTCATTCGGGCGCTAAAGGTTGCGTTGTATGTGTGTGTGAAAAAACAAACACACGCAGGCATTTGAATCCAAACACAAGCTATTTCAAAGAGGTTCATTTGAGCGGATTTGACAGATTACCCAGAGTCACCTGCGCACTGCGCACCTAAAAATATCTCCAATGAATCTCGCTGAAGGCTTTTCAAATATCAAGGAGGCCAGGAGGGCGATACAATGGCCACCTCGCAGAAAATAACCGTGCAAGGTAAAAATAGCTCAATAGAGACTCGACACTCGACACTCATTCAGATCACTTGTTCAACAAGAGTCGCAGTTGTACTCACACGACTGTCCTCTGCCACCCTGCCCTGCGTTTGGGGGGGAAAAAAAGATAAAGAGAAGTCAGAGTCTGGCGATGTGAAGGAACATCCTTTAATCCCGGTGGGCGCGGCGGGTCCTTACAGCAGTGCAGGAGGCAGGTGAGGAGGAGCAGCAGCGGCAGGTTGGGGGGTCCGGAGTCCATCCTGAGCGACGACGCAGGTTCGACCGCTGAGAGGCTCTAATGCGGCTGCAGCCCGCCCACGAGACGGAGGCCGGATGGGCCGTCGGAGGGATCGGGGAGGGCCGCAGGAAGGGAGAGGTGGAGTGTGTGGAGGACAAACTGGCATTTCGGGCATCAGTGCGGCGGGGGGGGCCTTGTCTTATCAGACGCCCTCCTTGTGCTGCTTGAGGGACCAGGAAATGACTCTTACTTCCTCAGGAATCTTGCATTTATTCATGTGTGTCAAGGGGGGAAATTCGACACGGATGCACAAGAGCCTCACAAAACCTTTCTGACCTGGTTTCTCACACGATTAAACAGGTTGATTCAGAAGTGCTTTAGAGTCTCTGGATAAATAAAACAACTGACACGTCATCAGGAATTATACGGGAACCTCAAGGCTGCACTCTGACCTCTCAAATTGTTAATATTTGATGCTGCGTCTTTGCCGGACTGAATCCGACATTCAGTGTATTTTTAACACCACCTACCACCTTGCACCCCATGCTTCATCACAGCACCTTGTTTGATGCTGAGTGAAATCATTTACAGGACACAAAAACGGTACCGATCATTTGCACAGCTTGACATACTGAGAAGACAGGCACTCCCGTTGAAGAGGTGCGGATTCATCTCATAATCACTGTTATAATCGCTATGAATATCAATTCATCATCCAAGCAGAAGCCTCGGGCTGATTCTAGTACGCCGCTCAATAAAAGTACATTTTCCACCAGATAACTGGTGGCAAATGCGGTTGCATTTATATATAAATTGCAGATGTCAGTATGCAAGTCGGTGCAGCATTCTGCAGTTCTTAACCGTCACCACTAAGAGCTGCTGGAGGCCAACAAGACTACTGGTCCCAGTCGCTTTCAGTTACGCTGCTATCTTTAAGATGTGCAGATGTACATTCGTATCTCTACAGGGCTGCTGCAGAGGTGACCTCGATGAGAGGCAGCCGTGTGATTCCCACACAAACTGTCCTTTCTGACTTGTGCTGTTTTCTCTGACCTGCGCCGCCGCTCCGGCTCCCGTTTGTCCCACAGACTCGTCCGTCCTGCTGCTGATGGAAGCCTGCGGTTCATCAGAGTTCACTCAGATTTCTATTAAGGCTTTTAAAAACACAAAGAGCACATGCATTATCGTTCTAAAATGTCGAGCATTTGAAGCACTGCTCGTTTTCGGGTGGATGTTCTTTCAAAGTGAGCCAACACGCGAGCACTTATTAGGTATCCCTTAGTCAAAGTTCTTTGACACACGTTACTTTGATAAACGTCTCCTGCATTTGCTTAAAATAATAAATAAACCCAACCTCTACTCATGTGATAACTTGACACTGTAATCCCAAATCATTTTCTCTTCTTGACATATCAGCTCTATCAATCTCATATTTTATTGCAAAATACATAAAACTTTCCGATGTGCACATTTCAAACGTGAATATGATCAGATGTGTTGAAACCCTTGTAACTAACGCCGTGATTTATGTCAAACTTTTACCTTCAGAAGGTTTGCTGCCTGCAGATGTGTGCTGCTGAGTTCACTGAGCCACCCTCCACCTCCTCCTCCTCCTCCTCCTCCTCCTCCTCCTCCTCCCTGGCACGGTGCGTTGCGGCAGCGTGCAGCCAGCTGCGCCCCCCGGGGAGGTACCTGCGCCGCACACCGAGGCTCGGCGGCTGGAAACATTGAGGATGAAGGACAACGTGGAGATGTTTCTGCCTCGGGGCAAAGCGGCCCACCAGGAAGCAGGCGAGCGTGTTGCTGCAAGGCAAATCCCCCGAGCTACGAGTCCTCAACTTCAGTCAGTCCACCACTCGCTATCCGTTCCACGTTCCAAGACCTAAAGAGGTCTTATTGCTGACCTTCTCTCGCTCTCTGTCCTCATCGCTCCACCCACCTCATATCCGCTGAATCAATAATGAATGATCTCCGAAGGCCTCGGCGGCAATCGACACCTCTCGCGGATCCTGCGGAGGATCGGACAAGAGCTCCGGGTCCTGGTGCAGCAGCAGCAGCAGCAGCACGAGGAACCAGAAGAAAGGAAATCATGCTGACGGTTCACAGAGGTGTGCTTCTAAACCTGCGCGTGTCCATCTGAAACCCCACGGGGGGGCGATTGCTCCGAGAGGCCAGCTGTTTGCTCTCTCCCCACAAGGCCTCCTCCGCCCACGTGCTGCTTTTTAAAATCAGACTAATTCCTTCTCTCTCGAACAGTCTTCGGTTAGAGTCGCCCCCCGCTGAAGCGTCCTTGAGCAGATGACTGGTGCTGGTGCGGATCCGGGGCAAGACGCAGCAAGGCCGAGGGAGTGTCACGTCTGGGAGATTCCCTCAAAATCTATTACACAGGCATCATTGAACATAAAAACGAATTGCCCCCTGACTCAATCAGCACTTCATTGCTTTCCTCTCATTGTCGGGCGATAAGCGAGGGATTTAGAGGCCGCGGTTTGAAACTATAGACGTAGAATGTGCAAATCTGGACTATCTGGTAATATGACGAAAATGTGACATTTCTGTCATTCATGAAGTCATTTGAAATAAGCAGTCTCATTTTTGACCACAAGTTACGGGTTTGTGTTCACAGCTCACAATGCCGGCCAACATTCAAAACCCAAACTGGTGTATTTTTGTTTGACCTTAACGTTTAGTGGCTTTGAACACGGGATGGACGCTGGTTCCTCCTCAAAGTGAAGCGCTGACGCACTGAAGTCCAGAAGAAGCCGCACAGGGATGAGCGGAGGCGGAGAGGAGCCCGACGATCCGTCACGACGTCCCCGCTCCGACCTGCAGATGCTCACACAAGGCCCGTTTTGTGCGTGTGTGTGTGTGTGTGTGTGTGTGTGTGACTCCTGTGAAGTTATCAACTCCCAATAGCAAGCAGGGCTAATGGGGATGTTTCTCATTAAAGCCTGCATTTAACCCCAGTGTTTCTGTGGGAATCATGTGGTCTTTCCTCGGAGTAGAGGCCTTTAGAAGAACCCACTCACGATCGATGCGGCCGTTACTCATCGGCTCCGCTGTACTGTACACAGGTCCGTGTGTGCTTTCCATCTGCACAGAGAGTGCTCAAAGGTTTCAGGTTGCAAACGTGTAGAGAATTATCGTGTGTCAGATAAAGAGGTGGTGGTGCCAGATTCATTCCATTTTTTAAATGTTTCGAACTTTAAATTCTTGTCAAATTCTTGCCACGTTGAAGCTTTCTTTTTCATCACTGTTGAACACGAAACTTATCTGCAAACACAGACATGAATTCAGTTGGAAGTACAATGCTAGGACCACTGTTAATTTTCTCAGCAAAGATCAATAAAAACCCATCTTAGAAAGGAAAATGCCAGCACACAGGAGAGGAAACGGTATCTAAGCAAACAGAGAGGTGGGTTAAGGACATTTATAAGTGAGCGAGCGCAGCGTGTCGCATCACTCCCATCTTGGCCCACATGTCTCCTTTGGGCTGACCGCTGACCCCCGTCAGCAAACTAAATGCCGAACCACAATTTTCAAGCTTCTGCTTGCTTCAGTGGAGCGAAGCTTATAGAGGACTCAGATTCTTTGCTCTCATCCTCAAAACGAGTCAATCAGCTGCCGTTAAAGAAAGGAGGAACAACAAAGAGTCATATTTTAACGGGCCACAATCTGCGGTCACGTGCACCCAGGCGTGACTGCAGCGCCATCGATGATCAAACTCTTCACAGATGCACAGATGGGTTTCTGCTCGCGACGGAAAGAAAAGTTGATAAATCTCAGTAAACATTGTGTGGTTGATGGAGTTGTTGTATTTTTCAAAAGCCATTTCTTAAACCAAAAACCCTGGAGGCCTTGAAGAGTGGTTGCAAAACATATGTTGTTCTTTTTGGCAGGCAGTTGTTCACTTCTCTGCATCTTTACACTCTCCATCCTTCTCCCAAAATGATTCACTGAACGCATAAGGGAATGTCAGGGCTGATCCCGACAGATTTCATTCTCTATTCTTTTTGTCGGACCATTTAATGTATTAATGGATTTCAGGATTCATCCAGGATTTCAACAAATACAAAAACTAAAATGACCGGCAAGGACAGAGCCATTGTTACTGTTTCCATAGGCAGCGTTTTCTTTTCTTGACAAAGCCCTTGGCAAAGCCCTTCCATGAATAATATTTGATTGAACACTCATATATTTCTCTGGATACCTGTGTGGGGATTTGTGTTCCATTTCATAATCCTTACTTTTCATTTCATCATCTGTTTCAAAAAGCGTGTAGTGGATGTGCTCAACTTGAAATCCTGATGAGGAACAGAGGCTCATCAAGATACCACACGCACACACACACACACACACACACACACACACACACACACACACACACAAATATGTGTCTTAATTCAGTTATTAATGAATATAAATACAATTTTGAATCCAATTAATCAGAAGTTAATTAAAAACCCTCCCCAGCATTTACGCCTGTGTGTCTCTCTCATTTCTACATATTACATCTGTACAATAATCCAATGCACCAAACTCAAATGTGGAAATTATTCAAAATGCCCGTCTCTATTATCAATACCGACAAAGGCTCCTTGACTATGAGCAGGGAATAAATGTAAGCGGGAGGGAAGGACGGAGACGGCGAGAGGGGGAGGGAGAGCACATGAACTGCAGCACTGGAGGAGATTGATTAGGGTGTTAAGTGGAGGTGAATGTCTCTCATCCCCGACACGGAAATGAGACCCAGCAGGGGATGCAGACGAATCGGACGCTGGAGGAAGGCGGATTAAAGGTAACACGTGGCTTAACAAGGACATCCCCCCCCCGTCCCCCACTGACTACCAACACCCGAAACTACTATCGTTATGTTGGCAAACAGAGATCCTCAGAGCTTCGGCAGCGTTGGTAATAAGGCATATCACCTGCTACGAAACTTTACTGCAGCCATTGGGATACAATGGAAACGACAATGAGACGTTCCCTCAATTCTCCTGCTCTCTGCAGAAACGTGTGCAGCGGACGACGCAGTGTCTGCAGAGTGACCTCGGAGCGTAGCCGAGGGCAAATGCTGTTGGATGAATGTCCGTCGTGTTTGTTTAAGAATGATTAGATGGAAAGATTTGACTAGAGTGTAGCGAGATTGGGGGAGGGGGTAACCGTAGCAACGAGTCTGCGTTGGATAGTGAGAATATTCAGGAGGTCGTGTGTGAACGACGGCAGGCTGAGAAGAAGGGAGAGAATTCCTCGGATCTCACCGGGAGGAAGCTCGGATAGACACGCGGGTTGTTTCCGGTCAAAGTGCACGAAGAGAGGAGGCACGATGGCGTTCAGCTGGTACGGAGTTGATGTTACTAAGCCCACCTGCGAACATGAAAAGAAACCCTTCAGAGAGGCTCTGTGTGTACGACCATAGAGACCATAAACAGCACGTTTCCGCTGATCATCTGTGGAGGCATTCAGTGCAACTGAGCCGTGAGTGGCTAAGGAAGAATCCTTCCACCATGTTTCTTGTTACCTCCAAACATAAAAATAACCCCATTACCTCTGCGAGGCAAAGCGAGGAAGACCGAGGCCGAACGAGACAGAAGGAGGCAGAATGAGGCAGAGCGAGGCAGAACGAGGCCGAACGAGACAGAATGAGGCAGAGCGAGGCAGAACGAGGCAGAGCCAGTCAGAACGAGACAGAACGAGACAGAATGAGGCAGAGCGAGGCAGAACGAGACAGAACGAGGCAGAGCCAGTCAGAACGAGACAGAACGAGACAGAATGAGGCAGAGCGAGGCAGAACGAGACAGAACGAGGCAGAACGAGGCAGAACGAGCCAGAGCCAGTCAGAACGAGACAGAACGAGGCAGAGCAAGGCAGGGCCACGCTCTGCCAGGCTTCCAATTAACTGGAAAACATCCTATCGTTTTAAATCATTGCCAACCCTCCCCACCCCGCGTCCCTGAAGCGCACCCCCCCACACACACACACATTAGGGCGTCATCTAACCGTTTTTATGTCGGACACGTGTGTGTATGTGAGTAGTTTATACTGTATGGTTATGGGGGGGGGGGGGATTCATGCTTAGACATTTCATTGACAGGTGTCATTTTTGGATGATTTATGACAGGGGTGAAAAGGTGACAGTTGACGTTTTAGGATGATTTAGGGCTGCGTGCGTGCGTGTAGCTACTCTCAGTAAGGGTACGATTTTTTTACCTACAAATAACAACATACAACCAAATTACTTTAACAGGGTAAAACGCACCAATATAACAGTTTGTAATACAAGGGCAATTTGTAGCACTAATATGAGTATATTTATGACAAGTTAAAGTACACACGTGGCCGAAGCCATGTTCCCACAATGCATAGCGTGCTCCTTACAGTTGATGTGTAAACTAAACTACCTCTTCTATTCCACACAAAACTTAGCAATGTGCTTACTACGCAATAATAATAAGACGTTTTACTGCAGTCCTGTGCCCTCTTATGTTATTTAGATTCTTATTTTTCTTATTTTTTACATTTGAAGCCTAACAGAGGGAGGTTTAATTCTGAAAAGGCTTTCAGCACTCTGTGATGTTTCCGGCATTACATCTGAGTTGTCTCCCCAGATTGCAGAATTCTTGCGTCTTTGACAAAAGATGTCCGTGGACCGTCGCAGCAAGCGTTACGAATAATGCATTTATATCAATTTGTATTCCTAAATCTAAAGCGCACTAATCCTTGGTCTCTTAATGAGTTGCCTATCGGAAGGCATGATATCTACTGTATGTGTTACGCCGCTGCCGCAGTACGGCCCACAAGAATCGTAAGTTAATAAAGTCAGCAATAGACTTATATCGAATACATAAGTGTTGGTTCAAGGCATGATCCTAGATATGTTGTAACTCCCAATTGAATATTTGTCACACACACACACACATTTTTGATGTGCTGTATAAGCTCACATTTGGGAAAGTACAGTTACTTGTAAGGTGTAACTTAACGCTTCACATGTCAAGTTAATTCAAACGTAACCGAGTTCAAATGCTATTTAAGAAATATTTCGACTTGAGCCACGGAAAGGCAGTTTAAAGAGCAGAGATATGACTGACCACCGCCATGTTCCCACAATGCATAGCGTGTTCCTTGCATTTGCCGTACTAAACTAACTAAACTAACTATTATACTTCACTCACAACGTAGTGATGCGCTTACTTGACAACAATACCACTTTGTAAGGCATTCCTGTCCCACTAAGGGTCATTTTCATACATCGTTTTACTTTTAAACCCTAACAGAGGTAGGACTGTGAAAGTCTTTCAACACTTTGAGAAGTATTTCTCAGTAAACTCTAGTGTCTCTTCAGATTGTGTAAAGATTTCCGCGGAGAGGAACACTACGAAATTTGTAGTATAATCTTGATGCTCTACTCTTACGGGGTTTTTTGAATTGTAAAATATAAGCATTTCATACATGATCAGAAATAATGTCAGATATTGTTATTATTTGCGCTATTTAATATGTTAAGCAAGCATACATCCATCCATCCGTGCTCCCTATGAGATGTAAAGTGTTGGTCTTCGGCCTCGACATGTGTTTACAGGGCACATGTGGAAAAGCACAGGTATAAACAATACAATAATGACGGCTGAATTCCATTTAGCTTACAGCAACATGTAAACACTGTTACGCTGCCGTCAGGTGGCAAGGGTAGCCTGGATCAGAATCTGGATCAGAATCGGATAGATTATCCCCAATGTTTTATGAATTGATGACTAATAAACCTATTCTTAAAATTATTCAAATGTGATACCTGCGGAATATGTGGTCACTGTCCAAATAGTTTTAAACTTTATTTGTTCAATCTCATTTTTTAAAACTTTTCATCATCACCTTTCAAAGGCCCAAAAACAGATAGCACTGAGGAATGCATTAGTTAAACAGTGTTTTTTACGAACCTATTACCCGGGGCAATGGACAAGTATTAGTTTCACATAGCGCGTCATGAAATCCAAATAGTTTTACAAACCGATTTGTTGAAACTCATTTCTTTACCGTCTATTATCTTTAAAGTTTCTGCAAGAGGGAGAGAGTTCCCAAAAAACGAACAACATGGGTGCTGCTCGTCACGGTGCTGCTGCTCGTCACGGTAAGCGTGTTGCGTCACTTCCTGCTAGCAGCGTGCCTGATCTCACCTAACTTTTCGTAGCTCTAGCTCAGTTGACTGTGCCGTGGTATTTTTCAGTACAAACGGCGAATTATCTATTGTCTACGTGAAGCGTTGCTAAACGCCTCACCATCTTGCAAGTGTTTTGTTTTGATCAAAATAGTTGCTTAGACGTTGTTTAGCGTCAACGTTACCTCCATTAGCATTAGCTTAGCAGCTAACCTAGTGATGTCTTCCCTCCCTACCTCTCCTGCTTCTTTGTGTTCGGTGTGTCACATGTTTAGCTATTCCTCTGCCTCCCTTACGGATAATGGTACATGTAAGAAGTGTAGTATATTTGATAGATTGGAGGCGAGGCTTAGTGAGTTAGAAGCACGGCTCCGCACCATGGAAGCTCAGTCGGTAGCTACTGTTAACCTGCCCTCACCCGTAGCCGGTGCGGACCACATAGACGTAGCGTTCGCTCCTGATAGCCGTCCCCCGGCAACCCCCGAGCGGCCGGGAGGGTGGGTGACTGTCCGTAGGAAGCATAAGTCTAAGTCGAAGCCCACGGCTAACCACCAACCACTTCACGTTTCAAACCACTTCTCCCCACTCAGCGACACACCCGCTGAGAAGCCAACTCTGGTGATAGGCAGCTCCATTCTGAGGAACGTGAAGTTAGCGAAACCAGGGACCATAGTTACGTGTATACCGGGGGCCAGAGCGGGCGACATTGAGTCTTATCTTAAACTGCTGGCGAAGGATAAACGTAAATACAGTAAGATTGTAATACACGTCGGCGGTAACGACTCGCGGTTACGCCAGTCGGAAGTCACTAAAGTTAACGTGGAATCGGTGTGTACATACGCTAAAACAATGTCGGACACCGTAGTTTTCTCTGGCCCCCTCCCAAACTTGATCAGTGACGACATGTATAGCCGCATGTCGTCATTCCGCCGCTGGTTGTCGAGATGGTGCCCAGTAAATAATGTGGGCTTCGTTGATCACTGGAAGACGTTTTGGGGAGAGCCTGGTCTGATTAGGAGGGACGGCATCCATCCTACCCTGGATGGAGCTCAACTCATTTCTAACAATCTGACCCAGTTTCTTAGTGGACTTAATCCATGACCCAGAGTTCAGACCAGGAAGCAGAGTCGCAGTCTTACACACTGCGCTTCCATCTGAGCGGTCACTCACCCAAACCATAATTAACCCTATAATTAACCTTATAGAGACCGTATCTGCCCCACGGACACCTTTTGTTAAATTAAAGGTAAACAACCGAGGAGTTATATTAAATAACTTAATTAAAGTTAAAACCATTAATGCAACAGTGCAACAAAATAGGAGAGTTAAAGGGGGACTTTTGAATATTAGATCTCTGTCATCTAAAGCTGTTTTAGTAAATGAACTAATATCTGATCTCCATGTTGATGTATTTTGTCTTACTGAAACATGGATGTCAGATGGGGAATATTTTACCTTAAATGAAGCGACTCCTCCGAGTCATGTTAATACTCATATCCCTCGAGGCACAGGCCGAGGGGGTGGAGTAGCAGCTATTTATGACTCCTGCCTTTTAATAAACTTTCAACCTAAACTAGATTATAACTCATTTGAAAGCCTGGTTCTCAGTCTTTCGCAACCAACCTGGAAAATGTTCCAGCCGGTTCTCTTTGTAATAGTGTACAGGGCGCCAGGTCCTTATTCAGAATTTTTATCTGAATTTTCACAGTTCTTAACGAGTTTGGTCCTTAAAACGGACAAGGTAATTATAGTGGGTGATTTCAACATTCACGTGGATGTCGATAACGACAGCCTTGGTACTTCATTTCTTTCATTATTAGATTCAGTTGGTTTTTGTCAGAGGGTAAATAAACCAACTCATTGCTTTAACCACACACTCGACTTGGTTCTTGTGTATGGTATTGAGATAGAACATTTAACAATCTTTCCACAGAATCCTCTTTTGTCGGACCATTGTCTGATAACCTTCGAATTTCTACTACCGGAACCTCCTCCTGCCAAAGGTTTCTACAGTCGATGCCTATCGGATACCGCTGTAGCTTCATTTAAAGAAGCGATTCCTTCTGCTCTAAGTTCAGTGTCCTGTTTCAAGATACCGGACGACTCCTATGAAAACTTCAGTCCGTCCCAAATCGATAATCTTCTCGATACTGCTACGGACTCTCTGAGAGCGACGCTGGACGCTATTGCTCCTCTGAAAAAAAGAATGGCAACAAGTAGGAAGTTTGCACCTTGGTATAACCCTCAAACCCGCAACTTAAAGAAAACTGTACGGAAGCTTGAACGACTATGGCGTTCCACCAAATCAAAAGGATCTAGGCTAGTCTGGAAAGACAGCCTTAAAACATATAAGAAGGCTCTCCGGAGCGCAAGAGGATCTTACTACTCATCACTAATAGAGAAAAACAAAAACAACTCCAGGTTTCTCTTCAGCACTGTGGCTAGGCTGACAGAGAGTCACAGCTCTGTTGAGCCATGTATTCCTCTGGACCTCAGCAGTAACAACTTCATGAACTTCTTCAATGATAAGATTCTGACTATCAAAGAGAAAATTGATGGTCTCCTGCCCTCAACTAGTGCCGACCCGTCCTCGGATGTAGGAACCATGCAGCAGTGGGCCCTGATGCCTACTTGGATGGCTTCTCTTCCATCACCCTGGATCAACTGACTTCTACAATTTCGAAGTCTAAATCTTCTACTTGTCTCTTGGATCCTATTCCAACGAAGCTGCTTAAGGAAGTTTTTCCTTTAATTAGCACGCCTTTACTGGATATTATGAATCTGTCCTTGTTGACGGGACATGTACCACAGTCCTTCAAGATAGCTGTAATTAAGCCTCTTCTTAAGAAACCTACTCTTGCTCCGGAGGTGTTGGCTAACTACAGACCGATCTCTAATCTTCCCTTCCTCTCGAAGATCCTTGAGAAATCCGTCGCAAGTCAACTATGTGACTTTCTTCAGAGCAATGCTTTGTTCGAGGACTTTCAGTCCGGATTTCGAGTGCATCATAGCACAGAAACAGCCGTGGTGAAAATTACGAATTATCTCCTACTTGCATCGGACCAAGGACTTGTCTCTTTTCTTGTCTTGCTGGACCTCAGTGCCGCCTTTGACACCATCGATCATCGTATCTTGCTGCAGAGACTAGAACATTTGATTGGTATTAAAGGAACTGCACTTAGCTGGTTTAAATCCTATTTATCGGATCAATCCCAGTTTGTGCTTGTAAACGGTGAATCCTCGAAGACCACCAATGTTGGTCACGGAGTCCCACAAGGTTCTGTGCTTGGACCCATTTTATTTACCCTTTATATGCTTCCTTTGGGCGACGTTATCAGAAAACACCGCATCAACTTCCATTGTTACGCAGACGATACTCAATTGTATCTGTCGATCAAGCCAGAGGAGACCGAACAGCTCGTTAGACTTCAAGAATGTCTTGGAGACATAAAAACTTGGATGACCTGCAACTTCCTGATGCTAAACTCAGAAAAAACAGAAGTTATCTTGATAGGCCCAGAGCGCCTTCGAAGTCAGCTGTCACGTGATACAGTTTCTATGGATGGAATTTCTCTGGTATCCAGCAGCACCGTCAAGAATCTTGGAGTTCTCTTCGACCAGGATATGTCCTTCAACTCTCACATAAAGAATACTTCAAGGACCGCCTTTTTTCATCTACGTAATATATCGAAAATCAGGAATTTCCTGTCTCAAGGTGATGCAGAAAAATTAGTTCATGCATTTGTTTCCTCCAGACTGGACTACTGTAATTCTTTGTTTGCAGGGTGTTCTTGTAAATCTCTTAAGCCTCTTCAGTTGATTCAGAATGCTGCAGCACGTGTATTAACAAGAACTAATAAAAGAGACCATATCACGCCTGTATTGTCTGCTTTGCACTGGCTCCCTGTTAAATCAAGAATAGAATTTAAGGTTCTTCTCCTCACCTACAAGGCGCTTGCTGGTGAGGCACCTTCTTATCTTAAAGAGCTTGTAACACCGTACTGCCCTGCAAGGCAGCTATGTTCTATAGATGCTGGGTTACTTGTTGTTCCTAGAGTTATTAAAAGTAGGATGGGAGGCAGAGCCTTCAGTTATCAAGCTCCTCTTTTGTGGAACCAGCTTCCACTTTCAGTCCGGGGGGCAGATTCAGTCAGCTCCTTTAAGATAAAGCTTAAAACTTTCCTCTTTGATACCGCTTATATTTAGGGCTGGCTTAGGTTTGCCTGGACCAGCTCTTAGTTACGCTGCTATAGGCTTAAACTGCCGGGAGACTTTTTAGGACACACCGAACTCCTCTCTCTCTCTCTCTCTCCCCTTTTACTAAAATCCACGTTGCATTAATGCACATGACTAATTCAGCTCCTTCCCGGGAGTTCTTTGTGCTTTCTCGCCGAGCAGGTCTCTGCAGATTGTAGTTCCGTCAGGACCCTGGTCCTGACTCTGGCCGTGGCCCTGCTGGCACCTGCTGCTGCTGTCATCATCATCATCATCATCATCATCATTTTAAATATGATTCATATCACTATTACCCTTTCCTAAAATCTTTGCTTTCCCTCCCCACAGTCTTCTGTGGATGGTGGTTCGATCTGATGGTGGTGGCCCCTGCAGTGGTCCTGTCGTACATCTGGCCGGCTACTTGGAATTCTTTGATTCATTTCTGTTATAGAAATTGAATGTATTCTACATCTGTATGAGTCATTCTGTACACATGACATCCATTGCAGTCTGTCCATCCCGGGAGAGGGATCCCTCCTCTGACGTTCTCCCTAAGGTTTCTTCCCTTTTTTCCCTGGAAGGGTTTTTTTCATTTTTTGGGGAGTTTTTCCTGTGCCGATGTGAGGGTCTTGGGACGGAGGATGTTGCATGTGTACAGACTGTAAAGCCCTCCGAGGCAAATTTGTAGTTTGCGATTTTGGGCTATACAAAATAAAATGAATTGAATTGAATTGAATGGAAGAATGCATTAGTTAAACAATGTTTTTACGAACCTATTACCGGGGCAATGCACAAGTATTAGTTTCAATACATGTATACATAGTATATAAATTAATACTCATATACGTATACATTTACATACTTACATACCTACAGACAGATACACTTAATCACAAACAACTTGTCTTAGGCCACCTAAAATTTAATAAAAGTGATGTTTTAAACGTTTTTTTTAAAATAATGAATGGAATAACTTCTCTTAAGATCATCGGTGAGACCATTCCACAAGTCGACACCTGTTACCGAGATCGTATTCACTGTGAAATGAGTTCTAACCCATTGTTTTTAAAAATATTTTCTCCTTTTAGGTTATATTTCTGTTCCTGTTTATCAAAAAAACATAGTATGTTTTCAGGCAAAATTTTCATATGGATTTTAAACATAAAGACCGTGGTATGCAGACTGACATGATCTGGAAGTTTTATTGCTTTAAATTAGCAAAATATTGAGTTTGTGGGTTCATTATACATTATAAAGAATTATTGACAATCCTTATGGCTTTTTTGTCTTTTTTTTGTAGAATAAAAAAAGGTTTTATATTTGAGGTGTAGGCTTGCCCCCATATTTCGACATAATAAGAAAAGTATGGAGCAATAAGAGAACAATACAGAATATACAGAGATGGCTGTTTAAAAAGTACTTGGTTTCATGTAATATGGCTATTGTTTTTGGACATTTTTGATTGAACATGAGCGATGTGGGGTTTCCAGGATAATTTGTGGTCCAATATTATCCCAAGAAATTTATATTCATTTACCCGTTCTAGTTCCACTATCATCAATCTTTGGGGTCATGCTATTTTTAATTAGTTAAATTAATTACTAAATATAATATATTTAGTTTTACTTTACCAATAGAGACCGGTCTGTAACCTGTAACCTCTGTAAAAGAAGGAAGTTTTATTTAGTTTTTTTATGTTATTTGTTTCACTATACTAAAAAATAAAAAAATAAAAAAACAGCCAACCAGCCCGCCAGCAAGCCCATGCATAAAACAGCCAACCAGCGAGCCAGCCAGCCGACCCTGATACGAGAGTTTTCTCCCCTCTGGGTTAGGTAGTTACCTGAGCGGTGGGTGCTATATCTAAACTCTGACTATGACTCTCTGTGATGTCATATGTGGACAGAATGCCCTATGGAATGTGGACAGAATGTCAACATTCTGTCCATAGGACAAGATGTCCATAGCCGTGGCAACATCAGTGACATCACAGAGTCGTCATGACGATTTAAATGGAATGAAGTTTTTGAATTCTTATTGTTGATGCCCGAGGGGATATTATATAAACTGGCACACACAGAGAAACATATAACAACACCAAAGACTATATGACATTGAGAATGCTAAATAAAAAATGACTTTCATTTTAAAAAAACATTGAAAAACATTGTTCCATTGCTAATAAAAACAAGATCCCTGTGGACCAAATCTACAAACAGTTACTCAATAATATGCTTACAATGCTGCTATCAATTTGTCAACTATGAATGTGATTTTGGGGTTTCACAAAAAGGGAGTCTGTATTACTTGTCATTCTTTCTTTCGTTGCAAATATTAAATATTGCATGCTTTAACAATATATTACTTTTTTTTCACCTACGATGCATAACAGTCACCTGTTGATTGGCCTGCAAGGTCTCTTTAGATCTTAGTAGAATATTCAATGCTACAGGGCACATTTACGTAATATAGAGCTTTTCACGATTTGTTCTACTTTCTATGAGTTCCTTACAGACTTGGAGTCTGTCTCTGGATATTTTGAGCTAATGAGGAGTGGGTGCTTTGGCACCCCTGGATTCGCTCTTTTCTGGGTTTTCATGTACCAACAGAGTTTATTTCATGTTGTGAACTCTACCCAGAATAAGCTAGAGGAATAAGTAGAATGTGGAATAAGCTCTGCCCCCCTGCTGGAGAGCAATGTCATTTGTTAAGATGACAGAGGAAAATAAGTCAAAGTTGATAGATGCTAAATCAAGTCACGGAATGTAATTCTAGTTACAGTTTAACTTAAGTTTATTGTTTTGTTAGCTTGTCAACATTGAGCCTTCTTAACAACAAGATCCAGGATGTAGCAGCTGTTAAGTATACGACCGTCAGAAGCCTCAATACCGCTTGGTCCGCCTCATCTCCCACTGCAGAGAGCAGTTTGTTCTTGGCAAGTCTTCTGTAAAACGCTCGGCTGGTATTTAAGTCTGTGGCGGTTCAGTTTAGATATAACTATACTGTAACTATGCTTGAGCGTTCATAACTATTAATTCATTATCTTTGATTCGTCCAAAGTTGTTCATTTTATATATCAACGATATCTGTAAGGTATCCGATTTATTGAAATGTGTCTTATTTGCAGATGACACATCATTGCACGTATCTGGGGAAAATCTTCATCAACTAATTGCCGACATGACCAGAGAACTCTCCAGAATCAAGCCATGGTTTGATCACAATAAACTATCCTTAAATCCAAGTAAAACTAAATATATTATATTTAGTATTCGACTAATTAAAAATAGCACGACCCCATAGATTGATGATAGTGGAACTAGAACGGGTAAATGAATATAAATTTCTTGGGATAATATTGGACCACAAATTATCCTGGAAACCCCACATCGCTCATGTTCAATCAAAAATGTCCAAAAACAATAGCCATATTACATGAAACCAAGAACTTTTTAAACAAAAAAAATGTGTATATTGAATATTTTAAACACTTGCATATGCAAATGTTTAAAATGTTCAATATACACATTTTTTTTTTGTATCTCTGCATGTAATTGGTTACAAACCTCGTATTTGGATTGGCTGGATGTAACCTCTGTTGACAGAAGTTCATGCACAGAACTCAAAAACCATTACTGCATAAAAAATTTATGAATAAGTAGTTGGAAAATCAAAATGATGAGACAAGACATGCGCAGGCTCATGGTTGGTAAAGTTTCACAGACATTTACAGAGTCCTGCTTAACAGCTGGTCAGCGTAACGGTAGTTTACCAATAGAGACCGGTCTGTAACCTCTGTAAAAGAAGGAAGTTTTATTTAGTTTTTTTATGTTATTTGTTTCACTATACTAAAAAATAAAAAAATAAAAAAACAGCCAACCAGCCCGCCAGCAAGCCCATGCATAAAACAGCCAACCAGCGAGCCAGCCAGCCGACCCTGATACGAGAGTTTTCTCCCCTCTGGGTTAGGTAGTTACCTGAGCGGTGGGTGCTATATCTAAACTCTGACTATGACTCTCTGTGATGTCATATGTGGACAGAATGCCCTATGGAATGTGGACAGAATGTCAACATTCTGTCCATAGGACAAGATGTCCATAGCCGTGGCAACATCAGTGACATCACAGAGTCGTCATGACGATTTAAATGGAATGAAGTTTTTGAATTCTTATTGTTGATGCCCGAGGGGATATTATATAAACTGGCACACACAGAGAAACATATAACAACACCAAAGACTATATGACATTGAGAATGCTAAATAAAAAATGACTTTCATTTTAAAAAAACATTGTTCCATTGCTAATAAAAACAAGATCCCTGTGGACCAAATCTACAAACAGTTACTCAATAATATGCTTACAATGCTGCTATCAATTTGTCAACTATGAATGTGATTTTGGGGTTTCACAAAAAGGGAGTCTGTATTACTTGTCATTCTTTCTTTCGTTGCAAATATTAAATATTGCATGCTTTAACAATATATTACTTTTTTTTCACCTACGATGCATAACAGTCACCTGTTGATTGGCCTGCAAGGTCTCTTTAGATCTTAGTAGAATATTCAATGATACAGGGCACATTTACGTAATATAGAGCTTTTCACGATTTGTTCTACTTTCTATGAGTTCCTTACAGACTTGGAGTCTGTCTCTGGATATTTTGAGCTAATGAGGAGTGGGTGCTTTGGCACCCCTGGATTCGCTCTTTTCTGGGTTTTCATGTAGCAACAGAGTTTATTTCATGTTGTGAACTCTACCCAGAATACGCTAGAGGAATAAGTAGAATGTGGAATAAGCTCTGCCCCCCTGCTGGAGAGCAATGTCATTTGTTAAGATGACAGAGGAAAATAAGTCAAAGTTGATAGATGCTAAATCAAGTCACAGAATGTAATTCTAGTTACAGTTTAACTTAAGTTTATTGTTTTGTTAGCTTGTCAACATTGAGCCTTCTTAACAACAAGATCCAGGATGTAGCAGCTGTTAAGTATACGACCGTCAGAAGCCTCAATACCGCTTGGTCCGCCTCATCTCCCACTGCAGAGAGCAGTTTGTTCTTGGCAAGTCTTCTGTAAAACGCTCGGCTGGTATTTAAGTCTGTGGCGGTTCAGTTTAGATATAACTATACTATAACTATGCTTGATCGTTCATAACTATTAAATCATTATCTTTGATTGGTCCAAAGTTGTTCATTTTATATATCAACGATATCTGTAAGGTATCCGATTTATTAAAATGTGTCTTATTTGCAGATGACACATCATTGCATGTATCTGGGGAAAATCTTCATCAACTAATTGCCGACATGACCAGAGAACTCTCCAGAATCAAGCCATGGTTTGATCACAATAAACTATCCTTAAATCCAAGTAAAACTAAATATATTATATTTAGTATTCGACTAATTAAAAATAGCACGACCCCAAAGATTGATGATAGTGGAACTAGAACGGGTAAATGAATATAAATTTCTTGGGATAATATTGGACCACAAATTATCCTGGAAACCCCACATCGCTCATGTTCAATCAAAAATGTCCAAAAACAATAGCCATATTACATGAAACCAAGAACTTTTTAAACAAAAAAAATGTGTATATTGAATATTTTAAACACTTGCATATGCAAATGTTTAAAATGTTCAATATACACATTTTTTTTTTGTATCTCTGCATGTAATTGGTTACAAACCTCGTATTTGGATTGGCTGGATGTAATCTCTGTTGACAGAAGTTCATGCACAGAACTCAAAAACCATTACTGCATAAAAAATTCATGAATAAGTAGTTGGAAAATCAAAATGATGAGACAAGACATGCGCAGGCTCATGGTTGGTAAAGTTTCACAGACATTTACAGAGTCCTGCTTAACAGCTGGTCAGCGTAACGGTAGTTTACCAATAGAGACCGGTCTGTAACCTGTAACCTCTGTAAAAGAAGGAAGTTTTATTTAGTTTTTTTATGTTATTTGTTTCACTATACTAAAAAATAAAAAAATAAAAAAACAGCCAACCAGCCCGCCAGCAAGCCCATGCATAAAACAGCCAACCAGCGAGCCAGCCAGCCGACCCTGATACGAGAGTTTTCTCCCCTCTGGGTTAGGTAGTTACCTGAGCGGTGGGTGCTATATCTAAACTCTGACTATGACTCTCTGTGATGTCATATGTGGACAGAATGCCCTATGGAATGTGGACAGAATGTCAACATTCTGTCCATAGGACAAGATGTCCATAGCCGTGGCAACATCAGTGACATCACAGAGTCGTCATGACGATTTAAATGGAATGAAGTTTTTGAATTCTTATTGTTGATGCCCGAGGGGATATTATATAAACTGGCACACACAGAGAAACATATAACAACACCAAAGACTATATGACATTGAGAATGCTAAATAAAAAATGACTTTCATTTTAAAAAAACATTGAAAACATTGTTCCATTGC
Organism: Apeltes quadracus; assembly: GCA_021346845.1. NCBI lineage: Eukaryota > Metazoa > Chordata > Actinopteri > Perciformes > Gasterosteidae > Apeltes > Apeltes quadracus. The sequence continues at coordinate 6,577,641 of CM037927.1, read as the reverse complement.
TAATAAAAACAAGATCCCTGTGGACCAAATCTACAAACAGTTACTCAATAATATGCTTACAATGCTGCTATCAATTTGTCAACTATGAATGTGATTTTGGGGTTTCACAAAAAGGGAGTCTGTATTACTTGTCATTCTTTCTTTCGTTGCAAATATTAAATATTGCATGCTTTAACAATATATTACTTTTTTTTCACCTACGATGCATAACAGTCACCTGTTGATTGGCCTGCAAGGTCTCTTTAGATCTTAGTAGAATATTCAATGATACAGGGCACATTTACGTAATATAGAGCTTTTCACGATTTGTTCTACTTTCTATGAGTTCCTTACAGACTTGGAGTCTGTCTCTGGATATTTTGAGCTAATGAGGAGTGGGTGCTTTGGCACCCCTGGATTCGCTCTTTTCTGGGTTTTCATGTAGCAACAGAGTTTATTTCATGTTGTGAACTCTACCCAGAATACGCTAGAGGAATAAGTAGAATGTGGAATAAGCTCTGCCCCCCTGCTGGAGAGCAATGTCATTTGTTAAGATGACAGAGGAAAATAAGTCAAAGTTGATAGATGCTAAATCAAGTCACAGAATGTAATTCTAGTTACAGTTTAACTTAAGTTTATTGTTTTGTTAGCTTGTCAACATTGAGCCTTCTTAACAACAAGATCCAGGATGTAGCAGCTGTTAAGTATACGACCGTCAGAAGCCTCAATACCGCTTGGTCCGCCTCATCTCCCACTGCAGAGAGCAGTTTGTTCTTGGCAAGTCTTCTGTAAAACGCTCGGCTGGTATTTAAGTCTGTGGCGGTTCAGTTTAGATATAACTATACTATAACTATGCTTGATCGTTCATAACTATTAAATCATTATCTTTGATTGGTCCAAAGTTGTTCATTTTATATATCAACGATATCTGTAAGGTATCCGATTTATTAAAATGTGTCTTATTTGCAGATGACACATCATTGCATGTATCTGGGGAAAATCTTCATCAACTAATTGCCGACATGACCAGAGAACTCTCCAGAATCAAGCCATGGTTTGATCACAATAAACTATCCTTAAATCCAAGTAAAACTAAATATATTATATTTAGTATTCGACTAATTAAAAATAGCACGACCCCAAAGATTGATGATAGTGGAACTAGAACGGGTAAATGAATATAAATTTCTTGGGATAATATTGGACCACAAATTATCCTGGAAACCCCACATCGCTCATGTTCAATCAAAAATGTCCAAAAACAATAGCCATATTACATGAAACCAAGAACTTTTTAAACAAAAAAAATGTGTATATTGAATATTTTAAACACTTGCATATGCAAATGTTTAAAATGTTCAATATACACATTTTTTTTTTGTATCTCTGCATGTAATTGGTTACAAACCTCGTATTTGGATTGGCTGGATGTAATCTCTGTTGACAGAAGTTCATGCACAGAACTCAAAAACCATTACTGCATAAAAAATTCATGAATAAGTAGTTGGAAAATCAAAATGATGAGACAAGACATGCGCAGGCTCATGGTTGGTAAAGTTTCACAGACATTTACAGAGTCCTGCTTAACAGCTGGTCAGCGTAACGGTAGTTTACCAATAGAGACCGGTCTGTAACCTGTAACCTCTGTAAAAGAAGGAAGTTTTATTTAGTTTTTTTATGTTATTTGTTTCACTATACTAAAAAATAAAAAAATAAAAAAACAGCCAACCAGCCCGCCAGCAAGCCCATGCATAAAACAGCCAACCAGCGAGCCAGCCAGCCGACCCTGATACGAGAGTTTTCTCCCCTCTGGGTTAGGTAGTTACCTGAGCGGTGGGTGCTATATCTAAACTCTGACTATGACTCTCTGTGATGTCATATGTGGACAGAATGCCCTATGGAATGTGGACAGAATGTCAACATTCTGTCCATAGGACAAGATGTCCATAGCCGTGGCAACATCAGTGACATCACAGAGTCGTCATGACGATTTAAATGGAATGAAGTTTTTGAATTCTTATTGTTGATGCCCGAGGGGATATTATATAAACTGGCACACACAGAGAAACATATAACAACACCAAAGACTATATGACATTGAGAATGCTAAATAAAAAATGACTTTCATTTTAAAAAAACATTGAAAAACATTGTTCCATTGCTAATAAAAACAAGATCCCTGTGGACCAAATCTACAAACAGTTACTCAATAATATGCTTACAATGCTGCTATCAATTTGTCAACTATGAATGTGATTTTGGGGTTTCACAAAAAGGGAGTCTGTATTACTTGTCATTCTTTCTTTCGTTGCAAATATTAAATATTGCATGCTTTAACAATATATTACTTTTTTTTTCACCTACGATGCATAACAGTCACCTGTTGATTGGCCTGCAAGGTCTCTTTAGATCTTAGTAGAATATTCAATGATACAGGGCACATTTACGTAATATAGAGCTTTTCACGATTTGTTCTACTTTCTATGAGTTCCTTACAGACTTGGAGTCTGTCTCTGGATATTTTGAGCTAATGAGGAGTGGGTGCTTTGGCACCCCTGGATTCGCTCTTTTCTGGGTTTTCATGTAGCAACAGAGTTTATTTCATGTTGTGAACTCTACCCAGAATACGCTAGAGGAATAAGTAGAATGTGGAATAAGCTCTGCCCCCCTGCTGGAGAGCAATGTCATTTGTTAAGATGACAGAGGAAAATAAGTCAAAGTTGATAGATGCTAAATCAAGTCACAGAATGTAATTCTAGTTACAGTTTAACTTAAGTTTATTGTTTTGTTAGCTTGTCAACATTGAGCCTTCTTAACAACAAGATCCAGGATGTAGCAGCTGTTAAGTATACGACCGTCAGAAGCCTCAATACCGCTTGGTCCGCCTCATCTCCCACTGCAGAGAGCAGTTTGTTCTTGGCAAGTCTTCTGTAAAACGCTCGGCTGGTATTTAAGTCTGTGGCGGTTCAGTTTAGATATAACTATACTATAACTATGCTTGATCGTTCATAACTATTAAATCATTATCTTTGATTGGTCCAAAGTTGTTCATTTTATATATCAACGATATCTGTAAGGTATCCGATTTATTAAAATGTGTCTTATTTGCAGATGACACATCATTGCATGTATCTGGGGAAAATCTTCATCAACTAATTGCCGACATGACCAGAGAACTCTCCAGAATCAAGCCATGGTTTGATCACAATAAACTATCCTTAAATCCAAGTAAAACTAAATATATTATATTTAGTATTCGACTAATTAAAAATAGCACGACCCCAAAGATTGATGATAGTGGAACTAGAACGGGTAAATGAATATAAATTTCTTGGGATAATATTGGACCACAAATTATCCTGGAAACCCCACATCGCTCATGTTCAATCAAAAATGTCCAAAAACAATAGCCATATTACATGAAACCAAGAACTTTTTAAACAAAAAAAATGTGTATATTGAATATTTTAAACACTTGCATATGCAAATGTTTAAAATGTTCAATATACACATTTTTTTTTTTGTATCTCTGCATGTAATTGGTTACAAACCTCGTATTTGGATTGGCTGGATGTAATCTCTGTTGACAGAAGTGCATGCACAGAACTCAAAAACCATTACTGCATAAAAAATTCATGAATAAGTAGTTGGAAAATCAAAATGATGAGACAAGACATGCGCAGGCTCATGGTTGGTAAAGTTTCACAGACATTTACAGAGTCCTGCTTAACAGCTGGTCAGCGTAACGGTAGTTTACCAATAGAGACCGGTCTGTAACCTGTAACCTCTGTAAAAGAAGGAAGTTTTATTTAGTTTTTTTATGTTATTTGTTTCACTATACTAAAAAATAAAAAAATAAAAAAACAGCCAACCAGCCCGCCAGCAAGCCCATGCATAAAACAGCCAACCAGCGAGCCAGCCAGCCGACCCTGATACGAGAGTTTTCTCCCCTCTGGGTTAGGTAGTTACCTGAGCGGTGGGTGCTATATCTAAACTCTGACTATGACTCTCTGTGATGTCATATGTGGACAGAATGCCCTATGGAATGTGGACAGAATGTCAACATTCTGTCCATAGGACAAGATGTCCATAGCCGTGGCAACATCAGTGACATCACAGAGTCGTCATGACGATTTAAATGGAATGAAGTTTTTGAATTCTTATTGTTGATGCCCGAGGGGATATTATATAAACTGGCACACACAGAGAAACATATAACAACACCAAAGACTATATGACATTGAGAATGCTAAATAAAAAATGACTTTCATTTTAAAAAAACATTGAAAAACATTGTTCCATTGCTAATAAAAACAAGATCCCTGTGGACCAAATCTACAAACAGTTACTCAATAATATGCTTACAATGCTGCTATCAATTTGTCAACTATGAATGTGATTTTGGGGTTTCACAAAAAGGGAGTCTGTATTACTTGTCATTCTTTCTTTCGTTGCAAATATTAAATATTGCATGCTTTAACAATATATTACTTTTTTTTTCACCTACGATGCATAACAGTCACCTGTTGATTGGCCTGCAAGGTCTCTTTAGATCTTAGTAGAATATTCAATGATACAGGGCACATTTACGTAATATAGAGCTTTTCACGATTTGTTCTACTTTCTATGAGTTCCTTACAGACTTGGAGTCTGTCTCTGGATATTTTGAGCTAATGAGGAGTGGGTGCTTTGGCACCCCTGGATTCGCTCTTTTCTGGGTTTTCATGTAGCAACAGAGTTTATTTCATGTTGTGAACTCTACCCAGAATACGCTAGAGGAATAAGTAGAATGTGGAATAAGCTCTGCCCCCCTGCTGGAGAGCAATGTCATTTGTTAAGATGACAGAGGAAAATAAGTCAAAGTTGATAGATGCTAAATCAAGTCACAGAATGTAATTCTAGTTACAGTTTAACTTAAGTTTATTGTTTTGTTAGCTTGTCAACATTGAGCCTTCTTAACAACAAGATCCAGGATGTAGCAGCTGTTAAGTATACGACCGTCAGAAGCCTCAATACCGCTTGGTCCGCCTCATCTCCCACTGCAGAGAGCAGTTTGTTCTTGGCAAGTCTTCTGTAAAACGCTCGGCTGGTATTTAAGTCTGTGGCGGTTCAGTTTAGATATAACTATACTATAACTATGCTTGATCGTTCATAACTATTAAATCATTATCTTTGATTGGTCCAAAGTTGTTCATTTTATATATCAACGATATCTGTAAGGTATCCGATTTATTAAAATGTGTCTTATTTGCAGACTAGAAAATGCATTTCCTGTGGAAAATGCGTGGGAATGCTGAATTGCTAAAGCTGAATTGGTTGAATAGCTTAAAGCCATGAGAAGTTGAAGTAGTAAGAGTAGTTGAAAAAGTGGAAATCGATTAAATAAGTTTGAATTTAATTAAAAAGTTATATACACTGCATAGAACGAAAAAGCATCAATTTAGCTAAGATGAGATGTGAAAAGTAATGAAATAAAATACATTTCAATAGATTTGATGACAATATATGGATGAAAAAGCTTAAATGAAGTACAAAGAGCTGCTGAAAATACATACACGGCTGAAAATATACATAGCAGAAGCTAAATACGAATTTCAAAAAACGGCTAAAAATACAGAAGTAAAAGTAGTTATAGTATCAATAGCAGTAGAAAAACTAGAAGTACGTTTTAGTACCAGAGCTGATAATACTAGTACTACTACTAATACTATTAGTCATAGTAGTATTTGTAGTAACCTAAGCAGTAGTTGTCATATTACAATCAGCAGAAATTCTAAGTTATTAATATGTGGATGGGAGAAAGAAAAAGACAGAGCGAGGCAGAGAGACAGACAGTGAGTGATTGAAGGAGTAAAGAGGGGAGGGGCTGTCATGTGACTGTGAGTGTAAGAGTGCAGGTGTCTGAGTAGCCGTGGCAACGGCCGCAGCTGCGTGAGCTGATCTGAGGTAACAGAGATTTACACAGAATCCACGCCTCAAACAAATTGCCGCTAGAGCAAAACTATTATGGGAATTAAAAAAATAACTGCACAGTGACAGTCCCAAGACTCTACCGAACGCATACATATATACTTTTATGTCTCAAGGGTTCATAATATGGCTTTTAAAGCAGTTTCAAAAACGTGTACTCTCTGGCTTTTTCTGTTAAGTTCTTCACCAGTTTTGTATTGCAGTCAATGGGGCTTGAGACAGACTTTGTCTCACTCTCGAGCCCCTCAGGCAAAAAGTAAAGAACGCTGGGATTCCATTCCCACATCATTCCGACCAGCACAAGCACGGCATCATTCTGTGCAAAAATGAAGCTTTTAAATGTAACATTGTGGTCGTGAGCGCAAAAGATCCATATTTTTTTTACCCGATTCTCACGCAGCCGTACACTCTAAATTTGCATATTCTCACTCTAGAGGCTCCACACACACACCCATGTTAAACTCAGAAAAGGACTGAAAAACTAGTGAAACATAATCATTGATTATGAAAAAAGTATAATATATATCAAAATTAAAAGTAGACCCCAAATAGCTGAATATGTTGTGAACAGTTTAAAGTTTAAACCATGTCTGTAGGTTAAAAAATGTAGGAGGAGATACATTTTGCAGCAGAAGAGGTTTTGAAGCATTTGAAGCTTGCTCTCATTGACTTTAGTGTTAAAAAAAAGTGTTAAAAAGCTTAATATTTAAAAAAGTATAAATAGTAGAAAAAAAGTTGAAAAAGTCCCATCATTAGCTGAAAGAGCTGAACATTTGAAGGGTTGAATGGTTTTAATAGCTGAAAGTATGCAGAAGTTACGCAGAGCCAAAAAACGTACGGAATAATAATAAACTAGAAAATGCATTTCCTGTGGAAAATGCGTGGGAATGCTGAATTGCTAAAGCTAAACTGGTTGAATAGCTTAAAGCCATAAGAAGAATTTGAAGTAGTGAGAGTAGTTGAAAAAGTGGAAATCGGTTTAATAAGTTTGAATTTAATTAAAAAGTTATATACACTGCATAGAACGAAAAAGCATCAATTTAGCTGAGATGAGATGTGAAAAGTAATGAAATAAATACATTTCAATAGATTTGATGACAATATATGGATGAAAAGGCTTAAATGAAGTACAAAGAATTGCTGAAAATACATACACGGCTGAAAATATACATAGCAGAAGCTAAATACGAATTTCAAAAGACGGCTAAAAATACAGAAGTAAAAGTAGTTATAGTATCAATAGCAGTAGAAAAACTAGAAGTACGTTTTAGTACCAGAGCTGATAATACTAGTACTACTACTAATACTATTAGTCATAGTAGTATTTGTAGTAACCTAAGCAGTAGTTGTCATATTACAATCAGCAGAAATTCTAAGTTATTAATATGTGGATGGGAGAAAGAAAAAGACAGAGCGAGGCAGAGAGACAGACAGTGAGTGATTGAAGGAGTAGAGAGGGGAGGGGCTGTCATGTGACTGTGAGAGTAAGAGTGCAGGTGTCTGAGTAGCCGTGGCAACGACCGCAGCTGCACGAGCTGATCAGAAGGACAGAGATTTACACAGAATCCACGCCTCAAACAAATTGCCGCTAGAGCAAAACTATTATGGGAATTAAAAAAATAACTGCACGGTGACAGTCCCAAGACTCTACCGAACGCATACATATATACTTTTATGTCTCAAGGGTTCATAATATGGCTTTTAAAGCAGTTTCAAAAACGTGTACTCTCTGGCTTTTTCTGTTAAATTCTTCACCAGTTTTGTATTGCAGTCAATGGGGCTTGAGACAGACTTTGTCTCACTCTCGAGCCCCTCAGGCAAAAAGTAAAGAACGCTGGGATTCCATTCCCACATCATTCCGACCAGCACAAGCACGGCATCATTCTGTGCAAAAATGAAGCTTTTAAATGTAACATTGTGGTCGTGAGTGCAAAAGATCCATATTTTTTTTACCCGATTCTCACGCAGCCGCACACTCTAAATTTGCATATTCTCACTCTAGAGGTGCACACACACACCCATGTTAAACTCAGAAAAGGACTGAAAAACTAGTGAAACATAATCATTGATTATGAAAAAAGTATAATAGATATCAAAATTAAAAGTAGACCCCAAATAGCTGAATATGTTGTGAACAGTTTAAAGTTTAAACCATGTCTGTAGGTTAAAAAATGTAGGAGGAGATACATTTTGCAGCAGAAGAGGATTTGAAGCATTTGAAGCTTGCTCTCATTGACTTTAGTGTTAAAAAAGTGTTAAAAAGCTTAATATTTAAAAAAGTATAAATAGTAGAAAAAAAGTTGAAAAAGTCCCATCATTAGCTGAAAGAGCTGAACATTTGAAGGGTTGAATGGTTTTAATAGCTGAAAGTATGCAGAAGTTACGCAGAGCCAAAAAACGTACGGAATAATAATAATAATAATAATAATAAATAAAATCGAATAACATAAGTTGGAATGCTGTTGAAGCATTCCCACTAATAAAATCGAATAACATAAGTTGGAATGCTGTTGAAGCATTCCCACTAATGACACATCATTGCATGTATCTGGGGAAAATCTTCATCAACTAATTGCCGACATGACCAGAGAACTCTCCAGAATCAAGCCATGGTTTGATCACAATAAACTATCCTTCAATCCAAGTAAAACTAAATATATTATATTTAGTAATCGACTAATTAAAAATAGCACGACCCCAAAGATTGATGATAGTGGAACTAGAACGGGTAAATGAATATAAATTTCTTGGGATAATATTGGACCACAAATTATCCTGGAAACCCCACATCGCTCATGTTCAATCAAAAATGTCCAAAAACAATAGCCATATTACATGAAACCAAGTACTTTTTAAACAAAAAAAAAATGTGTATATTGAATATTTTAAACACTTGCATATGCAAATGTTTAAAATGTTCAATATACACATTTTTTTTTTGTATCTCTGCATGTAATTGGTTACAAACCTCGTATTTGGATTGGCTGGATGTAATCTCTGTTGACAGAAGTTCATGCACAGAACTCAAAAACCATTACTGCATAAAAAATTCATGAATAAGTAGTTGGAAAATCAAAATGATGAGACAAGACATGCGCAGGCTCATGGTTGGTAAAGTTTCACAGACATTTACAGAGTCCTGCTTAACAGCTGGTCAGCGTAACGGTAGTTTACCAATAGAGACCGGTCTGTAACCTGTAACCTCTGTAAAAGAAGGAAGTTTTATTTAGTTTTTTTATGTTATTTGTTTCACTATACTAAAAAATAAAAAAATAAAAAAACAGCCAACCAGCCCGCCAGCAAGCCCATGCATAAAACAGCCAACCAGCGAGCCAGCCAGCCGACCCTGATACGAGAGTTTTCTCCCCTCTGGGTTAGGTAGTTACCTGAGCGGTGGGTGCTATATCTAAACTCTGACTATGACTCTCTGTGATGTCATATGTGGACAGAATGCCCTATGGAATGTGGACAGAATGTCAACATTCTGTCCATAGGACAAGATGTCCATAGCCGTGGCAACATCAGTGACATCACAGAGTCGTCATGACGATTTAAATGGAATGAAGTTTTTGAATTCTTATTGTTGATGCCCGAGGGGATATTATATAAACTGGCACACACAGAGAAACATATAACAAAACCAAAGACTATATGACATTGAGAATGCTAAATAAAAAATGACTTTCATTTTAAAAAAACATTGAAAAACATTGTTCCATTGCTAATAAAAACAAGATCCCTGTGGACCAAATCTACAAACAGTTACTCAATAATATGCTTACAATGCTGCTATCAATTTGTCAACTATGAATGTGATTTTGGGGTTTCACAAAAAGGGAGTCTGTATTACTTGTCATTCTTTCTTTCGTTGCAAATATTAAATATTGCATGCTTTAACAATATATTACTTTTTTTTCACCTACGATGCATAACAGTCACCTGTTGATTGGCCTGCAAGGTCTCTTTAGATCTTAGTAGAATATTCAATGATACAGGGCACATTTACGTAATATAGAGCTTTTCACGATTTGTTCTACTTTCTATGAGTTCCTTACAGACTTGGAGTCTGTCTCTGGATATTTTGAGCTAATGAGGAGTGGGTGCTTTGGCACCCCTGGATTCGCTCTTTTCTGGGTTTTCATGTAGCAACAGAGTTTATTTCATGTTGTGAACTCTACCCAGAATACGCTAGAGGAATAAGTAGAATGTGGAATAAGCTCTGCCCCCCTGCTGGAGAGCAATGTCATTTGTTAAGATGACAGAGGAAAATAAGTCAAAGTTGATAGATGCTAAATCAAGTCACAGAATGTAATTCTAGTTACAGTTTAACTTAAGTTTATTGTTTTGTTAGCTTGTCAACATTGAGCCTTCTTAACAACAAGATCCAGGATGTAGCAGCTGTTAAGTATACGACCGTCAGAAGCCTCAATACCGCTTGGTCCGCCTCATCTCCCACTGCAGAGAGCAGTTTGTTCTTGGCAAGTCTTCTGTAAAACGCTCGGCTGGTATTTAAGTCTGTGGCGGTTCAGTTTAGATATAACTATACTGTAACTATGCTTGAGCGTTCATAACTATTAATTCATTATCTTTGATTCGTCCAAAGTTGTTCATTTTATATATCAACGATATCTGTAAGGTATCCGATTTATTGAAATGTGTCTTATTTGCAGATGACACATCATTGCACGTATCTGGGGAAAATCTTCATCAACTAATTGCCGACATGACCAGAGAACTCTCCAGAATCAAGCCATGGTTTGATCACAATAAACTATCCTTCAATCCAAGTAAAACTAAATATATTATATTTAGTAATCGACTAATTAAAAATAGCACGACCCCAAAGATTGATGATAGTGGAACTAGAACGGGTAAATGAATATAAATTTCTTGGGATAATATTGGACCACAAATTATCCTGGAAACCCCACATCGCTCATGTTCAATCAAAAATGTCCAAAAACAATAGCCATATTACATGAAACCAAGTACTTTTTAAATTGACAATGTATTGACAATGTTTGGCTCTACGTATGCATGTGAGCAGTCTTTCTCACATCTAAAGAACATTAAGACTAACCTACGATCACGTTTATATGTGGCATTCGTGGCTCTCTCAGCCAAAAAGGTTCCCGACCCCTCCTTTAAAAGATCAAATGTGAGTAGTTGTTGAGCCTCATTAAGAGAGACGCTGTAAAATAAAAATAGCTTAATGGGTGCAGCGCGTAAATCCTACAATTCTTCTTTGAACAATTGATAGCATGGTGACAGAATTACCACACAATTTTCTCAGAATCTCCGTTCCCGCAGCTTCTAGCCACGAATGTGCAGGAAGAAAACCAGGCTAAGGGGAGTCGAATGTGACACAGAAACGTGTTCAGAGGGAACGAACCTGTTACCAGCTGGTAATGGATCAATCATTAATGAGCAGGTCCTGAACTCTCTGACTTGAGGCTTGTTTAGAAAATTATGAGGTAATAGACAAACTGAAAAATATTAACGAATCATCCGCGGCAAAGATTCGAAAAATGTAAACGACTTGGAGATATTTAGCACACTCTACATTTTTGGAGGTAAAGAAGCAAGCAGGAGGTTTCTGTTTGGATTTCAGGTTTTTCACAGAAAACTGCAGGTCAGACAATACAAATGTGTAAAGCAGAACGCACCTCTACACACAGCCGGCAAAGAGATGTTCTTACTCATGTAGACGACACTCAGGAGCCGAGGTGAGAAGAGACCAAAGCGAGTGCAGCCCTCTCAGTGCTGCTCTCCAGGAGGCCTCTAAATTTAGAGCCAGAGGAAGAAGCCTGACTGCTTTTCAGGAGGCAGGCAACCACATTCCAGTGTTGCATTGCACCAATCCCGCCTTTCCCGCTAATCATCGGCAGCAACTACGAGAAACTCCCTTCAGCTCAAACCCAACTCATCCCGCTCCCCCTAGAAATCAGACTGCATCCGCTGGAGGTGTGTGTGTGTGTGTGTGTGTGTGTGTGTGTGTGTGTGTGTGTGTGAGCAGCCAGGTGAAAGTACTGTTGATGCGTTGGGGATTTAGGTTCCCTTTAGCAAAGATTACATTCCCCGCTTCTAATTAATCCGGTGTGAGAGCTCTTCAACATGACGACCACACACACACACACACACACACACACACACACACACACTAAGGAATACTGAGTAAGGCGTCGCAGGACACAAAGAAGGTCGTCAGGAAACACGCGGGGTCAGACGGTGGCCATCACGTCATGTTTCTTAATGCTCGATGGAAAGCGATCAGAGCTCAGAAACACACAACTAACCCCCCCCCGTTCCGTGCTTCATGTCCTTTAATAGCAGCTGTGATGATTGGGAAGGGGAGGTCCTGTCCTCCTGCGACGCTGTTGGCCAGTTGCTGCAGTGCCGGCGCTCCCTGTAATCAATTGAGTCCCTCCAGGTGCATGTGATTGGCTGCAATGCGGGTTAACAACATGCTAAAACGTAATACAACAAGCCGACGCTACAAACAAGCAAAGAAATACGGCCCCCCGACCGTCATAAAAACTGCCACGCGCTCATCTGCACTCAACACCTCAGTTGGGCCGATGAGGCCGTTTCCACACAGCCTGACTGTTCGTTGGCGGGAAGAGAAGATGAAGAACAGAAGAGGAGATTGAGCGGAAAGAGCGAGTTAGACTCAAGCGGCTGAGAGGAGGAGCAGCGACTCGGGTATTTCCAGGGTGTGAAAGGGGGGCAAAGCGGCTGAGGGGCTGGTTGTTATAGCACGAGCTAGTGTACCGGGCTGAACCCATTTAATGGGCTTTCAATGCAAATCCATTGCAGCTCGTTCTCATTAGACAGAACTCTGAAAACAGGGTTGAAAATAGCAGAGTGAGCATTTGAAAGCAAACGGGAAATGGGGAGAGAGGGGCTCCTTTTCTTTGGAATTCATTGACAAAGAGCGGATGAGGGGTTCACATGAACTGACTGACACCTGCTACAACTCTGCCTCCAGCTCCCGACGCTCTGACCGGCCGAGAGGACAGAGCAACTCACAACGAAGCGGCTCCTGTTCTGAATTATTAACCATAAGTGCTCTTCTTCCAGAACCCGGTGTCCTCTGAGCTTCCGGGGCTCCGTAAATTCACAAGTGTGCTACTTTGTTTCGGTACAACGGGAAGAGAGTTCAAAAGGGTTCTTCTGTGCATCAAATGGACAATTAAAAGAGAGAAAAAAGAAGAAAAAAAAACAGTTCACGTTCTATTTTTTTAGGAATCCTAAATCTAGAGCGGCTCATCGCGAGTCGCACACAATCCCCAGTAGAAGAAGAAAGTGAAACACTTGAAAGCAGCATCTTCAGTGCCGGCTTTGCTTCTCTTGGCGATTCATCTCATTTCCAGCATCACTGTGAAATCTACTGTATAATGTTCTTCTACTGAGCAGCAGGTATTCATCTCACCGTTGTTTCTTTTCTAAGGAAATTGAGTTTACGGCGTTTCAACACAGACGGTGCTTTTATTCCTTTTCAATCTGCACGGGGTTGAGGGAGGGTAAAAGCATTAATATTATCATCCTCTCCATGGAAAGTCCCCCCCGAAGTCCTTCGGTAGCTCCGCTGAAATGATTTCTAACTTTCCTCACAGATTTAAGTGACGGTGTGAGCCGTTAGTGATAATTCCCCTTCTTTCGCTTTGAAGAGGAGGATTTTCTTAAGTATGTGAGGAAATTCAGTAAACAGCCCTGTGCCCCCCCACCCCCACCTAACCTCCCCCCCGATCCCAAACTTAAAATGCACATGGCGGAGTCGAGGATGAAGGTGAACTTCTTCCATGTTTTTCATTCCCCCACCTCGCCTGAAGTGCCGAGACTCCAGCCGGCAGCAGAAATGAGACCGGCGGCGTGCGGGTTGAAGCCCCGCTGGCTCGACAGGCAGCCGAGTGTTCTGTCGCGTACCGGAGGACGCTTTGCAGACGTGCAGCAGGAATCGGCCTTGTCCCGCCGTGCACCTTCCACTGGGACGCCATGACGGGACTCCCATCAAACGCCAGCGCGTCAAGGTTTTTCAAGCTTTGTTGTTTCTGTTTTTGCACCTTTTTTTTTTTCAGTTGTCGAACCGAAACAACAAACCCTTCAAGGGAAGAAGAAGAAGAAGAAGAGTTTTCCCTCTTTCCCGCTAAAGTTCCACAAGTCTCGCTTTTGAGCGCGTGTAATTTCACCCCCCACACACGGCAGACACACACCTGTGTGCGTCACCACAACAACGTGCCTTTGCGTCGACAGACCTTCGGGTGAACGGAACTCCGTTCGGGTCCGTTGGGGTCTCATCCGAGGCCGAGCGAGCCCCTGCTTTGAGTTTCGGGCGCCTGTGCACGCCGGCGGCTTTGAGGTTTCATAACAACAACAAAGGGCTGTGTTGCCTGCAAAGTCGGATGCACGAAGGGTCGATGGCACCGGAAACTCCTCCACTTTCTCCTCCTTGTTTTTTTTCAAGGCTCAAGGACAAAGTTTCCCGAGGGAGTGCACGGAGGGCCTTTGAACGTGCACACGTCCTTGGGATAGCACGCAGATCTGACTCATCATGACTTCCCACATCCAATAAATGTCGAGACGGCAGAAAACCTCTGCTCTCTTCTTCTTTACAACAAAACAGAGGGGGGGGGAACTCAACACTCCCAACCGGGGATCCTTGGTCCGCATCTTCACGTCCGAATCCCACCGAGAGCCCTCAAGATCTTCTCTGCTCTAATTCAATAATTAGAATTAAATCTAATTCATATACTTGAACGTTTGGTGGTGAATAGAGGGACACGGATCAAATTCCTGAAGCTTTTAGTGCAATTTCAACGTCACTTTATATTATCTCCTCATCCAGCCGATTAAAACTGCGGTAAATTACATTTATCTAATTACCTACGTTACTAAAAACATATACAGATAAGTGACACTAAATCAATGGGTTTAGGTAACAGCTTGTTGAGTGAAGGCCAGCCTCTCATGTTGGGCCAAAATGATTAATGCCACTTCATTCATCCCCCATTCTGCGGTAATGACTGCTGTACGTAATGCAGTGCAGCAGTGACGTTTTAAAGATGCTGAAGGTCTGGAGCTTCACATTCACGTCCTCCCTGTTTACGGCGCCACCAGCGTTTCTCCAGGAAGCGGCAGGGCATGCTGGGTGGATAAAAGCGAGGCGCCTGGAGCTCAACGCGGCGTACCGAATGGTCCAAACAGACACCAGACAATTACAAAAAGGCGCTTCAAACTGCTAACATGTTCCCCATCAGGAGGGACGTCACGGCCGAACGGGACGCGAGCTGAGAGTGCACGGTTCAGTGTGAATACTTTATCTGACCTCTTTTAGTTCATTAAAGAAGGACGACTTCAAAGAAGAGGAGAAATGTGCTTTCACAAGGTTTTACATATTTGCATCATACAAATGAGGACCGTAGTTTAAAATGATCCGATTTTAGAATAGAATAATCTGCAGCCTGGAAACCCGGTTTTAAAGTAACCGAATAAAAAGGTTAATTTGATAAAGGGACACGGAAGCAGCAGAGGAGCAGCAGCAGGGCCGAAGCAGCGGTAATTAATGGCGACGGTGAGCAGAAACCGAAACTAAATGCAAATGACCTCGGAGTTGTCTTCCGCAAATGACTCCCTAAATCGTCTCATTCGCTGACCGAGGCGATTACAGAATCCAATTCACACGCCGGGACAAACAGGAAAGACGAGGGTCTGAGCAGCAGAGCGACGTCACGTGCCGGGCCTGATGGGAAAACAACGCGCGCACCGTCCCGTCCCCACAAAAACACAGGAAAGCTGCATTTGATAAGAAGCATATCTGACATCATGTGATGCATTGTTCGGTGGTAAGATAATGGATCAGGAAATTAAAAAAAACAACCTCTCTGTTTCCTTTAATCATTAACGCAGAACAACCGTGCGATGCTCAGGAGACGATTTTCACACGAAGCGTCCTCACACACATATGCAGCACAGTAATGAGCACATTCACAAGCCGCAGCTTTGCTTCTCAGAGCCAGAACCCTTTGGTCGGATCGGGAATGAATTCTTCTTTTCTTAGGAGAGAGCAGCCCGGATGAGCTCTTTGTGCTGCATTTCAGTGGTCTCATCTTCTCCGTCAGGGGGAACGGCTGCGAAGAGCTCGCTGCTCTGTGAAGCTGCTCTCAGAGGCTCAGCGGTGCTTCCAGCTGAATGCTAACGTCGGCATGCTAACCGGCTCGCGGTGCTCCCAATGAATGTTAACCTGGGCAAGGGTTTGTTTATAAATGTTGAAGGAAAAATACAAATTCCGATGGAGACCATTTACTCTTGTTTATAATGTTTACTGGGAAAACAAACAATAGAGAAATGCATCGGTCATTTTGTCATAGACGAAGGCTATGGGGCCCTCGGCTGGCGTGGACACACAAACGAGCCGAGCAACCAATTAGTAACGAGTAAACTCGTCGGTTAACGGCTCCCAATGACGAAGCCTACGATAATAATGTTCACAAAAGGCTCCGTTTTCATCGCGTTTCTTGACGCCCGGATGAGAAAGCATCAACAGCGATTCACGAGACTCCGAATCAAATAACGTTTCAAAGTCCCCACATTATGAAAACTTTGCAGAGAACTTCAATTTCCAATTAACAACTATTCTTTCCAACTCAAATCCGTCTGGTTCTTGACCCCCACAGGAGATGAAACAAACATAACCTCTCTCTCTCTCTCTCTCTCTCTCTCTCTCTCGCTCTCTCTCTCGCTCTCCTGCAGGCTCCTTGACATCTGCTGGCAGGCCCCCTGCTTAGCTCGCTGCTAATGTGACACTCTCGGGGGAGATGCTGGATGCGCGTTTGAGAGCCAGCTGAGGACTTCGCCCGGTGCCGTCGGCCCGTACGTTCACAAACGCATTCACACATCAGCTGCACGGGGGAGGCCTTTGAATGGGTCGAGGCAACGGAAGAGTCGGCGGTGGCGGCAACAACAACAACATCTGGCTGCACGGATTCACGGCTCCTCTGATCAGACGCAGCTTTTTCGTCCCGCGGCGGAGACGCCTTTGATCTTCAAGCCGTCTCCGAGGCGCCGATTGGATCCTGTTTTACACGTCCGAGAGCCTCCGGAGGGTCATTTTCCCATGAATTCAGCGCAGTGGGGCCCTTCCGTCTCGAGGGAGATCCCGAGAAGAGCCGGGTTCTGCTGATAAACGCCTCAAAGCACAACAGCATCACACACGAAGGTGCGGATGAAGTGAAGGAAGGACGACACGAAGCCGCCCCCCCCCTCCCCAACCCCACCACACTACAGTAGAGTGTCATTAATCTAATTTGGGGAAGTACATTCTCACACATTTATTGCTGCTTTGCGCGCAGTTAATAGTAAGAAATTACACTTTGAGCAAAAGAGAGGAGTCACGGCTGAGGTCGCCCGGCTGAGGTCCCCCCCCCCCCCCCCCCCCCCCCCCCCACCTCCCACAGAGAGCCAGTGACAGGCCCGTAAGCAGCGCGGTTTATGCCACATCATCGCTCCGGCGTCCCAGTAACTGCTTCTTTTGACGATCGTCTCCCACTTCAGATGCGACGTGCGCGCGGCGGCTCGTTAATTAAAGCCCCGCGCGGGGAAATAACGAGCCATCAGCACTTTCCCCTCAGAGGGTTTGACATTTACCGGAGTCCCTCTGTGCCGAGGTAAGTGTGCACACTCTGTCTCCCCCCCCCCCCACAGCCGGAGCTCCGTGGTAAATACTGCACCGGGCCCGGTCTGCTGCAGGCCACCGCGGGTGTGTGTGTGTGTGTGTGTGTGTGTGTGTGTGTTGGGGGAGGGGGACACACACGCAGACAGACAGAGAAACGTGTAATAAAGGAGCAGATGACGGGGCAGCGGTGCCTGAGATTAGATGACAGATGCCGATGACCAGGGAGGGGGATTAGAGGAGCAGGTGGAATACAGGAATTCGAGCTAATGCCTCCATCATCTCCGCCTCTTAAGCCCGTACACACACAGATCATCAATATCTGCTAGTTGTGTTTACCTTAAACGGCTACACATCGCTTTCTGAGCTCCATGCCGGAGGATGACGACATTCTCTGAAACGTTAATAAAACGGCAGAAAGGCAGCGCTGATGTTCACACCGATGACAGCTAAAGTCTGACTGCGACGTGATGCGTTTCTAAAGTGCCTGCGTGTTAGTTTGGCAGGAGAACTTTTTCCCCCGTGTGGTTAAAAAGCATCGGTACACACTGCCGGGTGTTGGAGCCACATGGGGAAGATTAAGGAAATCCTCCAAATTCTGGCTTGAGACGCAGTGAATGTGAGTTTTTAGCCAACTACTGAGGAGCCGTTGAGCCCCAAATGGAACATTGTGAGCCTTTGCATTCGCTTCAATGGGTTTTTCCGTGTTTAACGGCAGCCGGCCGTGAACCTGAACTCTATCCGGCAAAGGCATGGAATCCTTCTAGAATCACAGCTGCACGCAACACGCCCGTCTCCAGCTTTGAGGCTTCTGCTCTCGAGCAGCACCTCGCGGTGTCGGAGCTCATTTTACTCACGCTAGACAAACCAACGCACGTGTGAAATTATGTCCTTCCAATTTTCCAATTTCATGCCGGTGGGTGTTTACTGGACTCGGTGGCCTGCGGCTAACTCAGCGCCGCCGTCGGTGCGAGGAGACGGGCAGGACGGGACACGACGGGAAGGTCCACCGCAGCTCTGATGTGTTCTTTATTCAATCCCCGTCTCTTACCCTCAGTGGATTACAGGCCGCCTGCTCTCACAGGGTCTTAATCCCTGCGGGTTTCATTCCCAGCAGAGGCCTCCTGTGTCTCTGACAGCGCCTCGGAGTTAGAGAAAGACAGTGAAAAGACGACGACACAATGCGATTATGTGATGAGTTAAGTAAACTATCCCCGAGTACATCAGGATTCCTTCCAGCCTGCTGCAGCTTTTGCTCCCAAGAGACGTTCATTCAGCCCTCCTGGAAAATGTTCACATTCAGGTATAATTCGTGCTTTTTATCGGCACATAGAAGTCAACGTGGTCACTGCGACGTCACCCGTTGGTTTCTGGACTGTAGTTTTGAAGTCTCACATTGAGCATTTGGCCATTACAATTTATTATTACTTTTTGTCCCAAGAGAAGGTGGAGCTGAAGAAGAAAATAGAACCTCGCTTCCCCCGAATCAACAAGGGCTCATAAACTCAGCACAACTACCTGAATCCAGAACCGTATTTCATCAGTAAAAAGAAAAAAAGTGTTAAATGGACCCAAAGGGCAAAAACTCAGACGAGTAAGATTCACCCCAATTTAACTTTAATTGTATTAAACTAACCTGAATTAAACCTGCCAGAACTATCAGTTGAACCGCCGCAAAAGTCAAACGTCATAAGCGTCGAACAAACGGGTGTCTGAATGAACTCTGACCCCCCCGGAGTCAGGAGACGCACAGTGAACCAGAGTGACTCACACACACACACACACAGGGTGAGCAGACAATCGGCAAACCTCCGCCTCCACCACTGGGATCATCACCTTTAACGATGTTTGATGAGCGAAGCAGAAATCCACCCGAGCTGCACCTTCCGCCCCGCGTGACGGCCGCCGCGTGTGATTAACGACACAGAGGTCGGCTGGATAAAGGTCATGAGAGTTCACCGGGAGTCCCGTTGACACGGGAGGACGGCGCTGTAGACGTGGCATCAGGAGGGGGGCGGGGGGGGGGGGGGGGGGTCGTGGCCTGAGGAAGAGCGTTCCTCGTCACGTAAACGGCACGGTTCTGTTCTCCGGGTCCATTCAAAGGTTTTCACTTGCGTGCCGCCGCTGAAGACAAGCAGCTGACGGTGTTTCAATTTCTCCCCTTTCATAACCGTCTTTTACTGTAAAGCTTAAGACATTTCCTGCGGGAAGACCTTTTTTTTTTAAATGCAATACATTTTTGTCCGATTTTGGACCATGTGAAGAGTGTAAATTCAGTATTCACTCACCTTTCATCTGCAATCCTGTTCAAGCCCTGAGGGAAATATGTGGCTCTTTAGCTGCTGAAGGCTCCTTTCTTCACCCGGTGGCTTCTTACTTTGTCCGTGTGCCATTTCGTGCTGAGCAGGGACGATACAGTACCGTTGGGTTATGGCAGCCTTTTAATCGAAAGCTGGAAACGACGGTTGATGAGAGCAGGGAGGCCATAAAACCGAAACATTGAGCATTTACGACTAAAAAACACAGTCGTTATGTTTGATGCTTTACTCTGACGTGACATTCGGGATCCCCATCGAGGTGGTGCACGATGGCGGGAGGGGTGAGAATGAATCTCACCTTAATGAACCAGGTCTACAACGTAGAACATAGCGACGTGATTAGAGAACTACGTACATCCTGCAGCAAACGCGCTCTATTACTTAAATCTGCAAATGAAAATAATTCACCCGACTGCACGGTGTCCGTGTCAGACGACCGGCCAACCGAAGAGCACCGATTGTAGAAGAGACTGTAGAATGATCCATGGAATTAGACAAGCCATTTAGCTTTGGTGAGCCAAACATCCATTCAAGCCTCCAGTTCACGCTGACCTCCAATGCGCAGCATCAGCATCTAATCCCCTGTTGGCTGTAAATCGCCACATACGTGCGCTGCAGGCCTCCGCAGTTTGCCTGACCTCGTTAGTGTCAGTCGATGCCGCGTGTTTCCATGTTACCCGCTTGGCTCCTCACTCCCCCCCGCCCCCTCCGTCAGGGGACACATACCTCACGAGCCAAGAGCTCTCGTCCCGGGACCTTCACAGGAGTCCGGCAATGTGTGTGTGGCAATGTGCCCCATTGGGTTTGCTTTACGAGGAATCATGTGCAGCACACACACACACACACACACACACAAATACGAAGACATGTCATCTTTTGGAGAGAAATGATGTACATCTTCTGTCTGGATTGATTGAACCCCGCAGAAGATGCAGGGCTGCATTTGCACGCGAGCGGCCACACATCGCCATCGCCGCCTCGACGCCGGAAATCAGGGCCCACATGGCTTTACAGAGTAATTAATGACTGCAGCCAATGTGCGACAGCTGCTTATAAATACTCATGCAGGCTGGATCCTGCACAGTGGGACTGAATTAACGATCCACAGCAAAGGGGGAAAGGTGATATGAAAAATGTTATCAAGCAGAGAATGTCCCCGTGTAAGGCGTGATGTCTTTGTGGTCTGTAGATGACAGTGATAAACTGTCTCAATAATACAAATGCAGCTCAGGTAAAGGAGCTGGAAGAGGAAATGTATTTCAGGCGTCCTCGGTACTGTGAATTGGAAAAAAGTATCAGAGGAAATTGTTACTCTCGGCTGTTCACAAAGGACGTTTTTACTGCTCTGAAAGGATTTCAGTCTGCCGCCTCCTCTCGCCTGTGTGATCTAAAGCTCCAATGAGGGCCCAAAAGGAAGAAATGAGACTCGGCTGCAGTGCTGGTTCGATAAATGCAACAGCAATGAAGCTCAAGGAATCAAGGATTTTTTATTTTGCTCAAATTGTCTTTAATGCTCGACGACAATTTGCATTACAAGTGCTGAATCAGTATTTGCAGCACGAGGAATAATATTCCCTCAAGATTTTAAAAGTTTCATCTCCTTAGAGCTAAATGCAGCTAACTGTAGATTAAAAAATACCCCGCTGGAGAGTTTTCTTTTAACTAGGGATCGCACCGTAGCACAAAACAAATGCTGAATAATCCCATGTCAGAGTGGTTTCACCGTAACTAAAGCAGCCCTGATGTGTCAGCTGGCAGCACCACTGTTTTCCTCCACATTCACAGCTCGGAACATCTCTTTCTTTGGAAACTTTTTACTTCTCCGTCTGGCTTTCATATTATCGACTTCATTCACGGCCCCTCGGAGAGCTGGTGCGAATTTTCTGGAATGTCGTAGAATCCCATAAAATGCTGCGCCTGATGCAATGAAACGGAAATTACAAATAAAACATGCAGAGGGGGGGGCTGTTTTTTTATTTCCCCAGCGAACGGCACATTCCAGTGTTTATGCAGTATTGCGCCGCGCGTATCAGCCCCACTGCGTCCGTTCTTTATTTTTTATTAAAGACTTCAGCCAATCGTGCAGCGACTACCGAGCCTTTCCCGGAGCGGGCTGCAGCGTGGCGCCCGGCTGTGGGCTCAGACACCCTGCTGCTCACAACGCGCTCCCTGGCATACGGCGTGCTTATTGCTTAGTGCTCATTGCTTATTGCTTATTGCAGACTCGGGGCCCCCGAGACGCCGTAAAACGTAGTCTAACCGTTAAAACTGCAGAGATGACGCGTAAAGTCACAGTTCTTACTCGGTAATGTCGCTTACTCAGCAATATCTGTTTAAAGTTTGCTACCGTTGATACCCGCAGGGAGTCAGGTCGGTTGGACTCCGTCGCCATGCCAACAGTGTCTCCATGAATCCAGAGTCTTTAACACCAGAGAGACTCTGCCGACCCACCCAATTTTCAGAATACGGAGTCGATCGAACCTTCAATGATGGATGGTAACACGTCTTGACCTCTGACCTCCTCGGACACCCAGAAGCGGCGCGTTGACTTCATCGATGCCACTCGCGCCGGGATCCGCCCACAAGACTTCGTGGGCGGAAATCGTGCCAACGTCCCGGAAAACAATACGTGTCTCAATAACGCCGTGGAGGCTTATTCGTCACTGCGGCCCCGCCTGCGATCTTTACTTATAGATCCGTTTGTTATTAAAAAAGCACCAGCGGAGAAACGGTCGCTCGGAGATGTCCTGGACTACGAGAGAGAGAGAGAAAGCAATTAGTCCCGCGGAATTAGTTTCTAAAGGCAGAATAAAAACTAATGAGAATCCTGATGACTGCTTGAGTTGAGATGGAGGAAGCATAAATACTGAAAGCAGATAATTGACATGGGCTTTGAAAGATGACACACAAGTGCATTTTTTAATTTCAAGCCCAAAAATGAATAAATATACAATTCTGGTTTTGCCCCAGAACTACAATTGCGTGACACGGAAGCTCCGCACCGCCACTAATGAAAGTTTTTGAGGGTAAACAGCTCCGGGCGGGGAAAGGTCTTGAATACATTTGCAGGAAAAAAACAAATTAAGTGAGCAAAAAAAGACAGATCGTGGCTGCAGACATAAAATAAACCGCGTAATGGTGCAAGTCGATATTGTGGAAGGTTTGTGAGATCTCGGGCTGCTCTATGAAGCTGACCAAGCGAGTAGAAGATGGACGGAACAAAAACCACGTTAAGAGCAACATCAACGCTCAGACGGACCGGACATGAGTATGTTTCATGACACAGGGATTAATCCCTAAATAGCTTTTCCCCGTTGTATGTCAGAATCCGGCTTGACAGCAGAGTTCAGCAGGCGGGAGCAGATTAGAAAGCCATCGGTCCAGCTGAGCGGGACCGTCCCTCCGGCCGAGCAGCTGATAAATAATCAGGGGGGGGATCTAGACCTCAGGCTTCCTGAAATACACATTAGCAACGCTTGACAGTTCAACGGCACCCAAATAACATAATAAAGCTAACTCAGTCCAAATGCATCACACTCAGCAGACAACGCTGACACAGATTATTGCTACTCAGTGTAAATGGATGATGGACTTTTAGTACACCACCATTAGGGCCTTTGTATTCGGGCATGCCCCATCTAAGGACCAGCATTGATTTTACAGCAATCATCACATCGCGAAAGCGAGTGATGGAGCTTTAGAGCGCAGGATTGCGCAACAGCTGCAGCACTTTGCAGACGGACAGCAGTTGCTAAAATGAGCCTTTGCTAAGTCCCGCCCCCCCAAACTCAGTGCAGCATTGGTAAGATAAAGTGCATTTATTTATGACACTACGCGGGTTTATTGTGTACACAACAGGCAATAGGGAAGCGACATCTAATGTTGCAGGACAAACAGGGACTGGATGCAGTTTAGAAGAGGATTATTTTCTTCATCTATATCGATGGCAGTCGCGGAGAAACCGCTTTGTAAAGTAAGCTGTATCGATATTCTTTCACGGCTCACTTCGGCACACGGAGGCCCTGAGGGATGAGAGGGACTGAGTCTCGAGGAGAGGACACAGGTGTGCTAAAAGGGTTTCCTTACTGTGACGCGTCTGCCGCTGCCGAGAATACGACACGTCTGTTTAATTTGAGTACACGGAAACTAGTGTACTGTGCCTCTTCAAAAATAATGACCAACGTGCTCGAGGCAATTGCAAATTACAATAGTTTGTATGCTTGTTTTATGCAAAGTTGTTTTAATTTGATTCCTTTGAACGCTGAAAACAATATTATCCCCGCAGGGCAAAGGCATATTGTGGGCATTTGTTTCTAAATCATGTATTCTCTGCTTTGGGTTTACAGCTTTCCTCGTGACCTCGATCCCTTCCTTCAGTCCACTGAGAAGACCAAAGAGTCCAGGACTGAGATTCCACTCGTCGTGTTGGTCCCGAGCTTCTGTGTAAGCCTCCTGTGTGTAAAGAACACGGTCCGTCTCTGCACCCAACATCCTCTAGAGCCCCAAAAGACGGGAGTCAAGGTGATGATTAGGGTGTTTCTGTGATTACAAGCACAGAGGAGAGAGCAGAGCTGTCTCTTTTTTTACTGTTCTGTAATGTGCAAACCTGGTAAAAAAAAACTAATTATATTTTGACGAAGAAAGTTCATGTGATTTATAACAGAAGGGTCTCGGCCTCAGACTCATTCATTATCTTGGATTTACGTTGGTTACAAATCATTTACGTGATGTTACAGATCAGATGAATAAATATATATGTATGTATATAAAGTGGAAGAAACTCAGTTGAATAGATTTGTTAACATGTAGATTGTCAGGATTCCTCTCCATTTAGCAGACGCACACACTGTTGATGCCTCGAAATGATCAACTTTTTCGTCTCCGAGGAAACAGTTATTATTTAGCTGACGGTTGTTGCAGTTTTAGGATTGGAGTTGATTTAAAGAAGGCTTTGTGTGCTAAACAAGGGTCGAAATGGCCTCGGTGCATTAGGGAGCATTTAATCCTTTGCACAATGCTAAAGGATTTAAAAGCATCATTAACCTCAGCTTTTATGTTCAACTAACATTTGATTAAAGCTTTTCATTAACATTCTGAGCCTTTTCCAACAGAGCACCTGCGGTTTTTGGACAGCGGCCTAAGACGATAATGATCACAACATTCATAACGATGCTGATGATCTACTGTAGATCGGATATTGCTGTTCACCCCTCTTCCTCCTCCTCTCTCTCTCTGTCGAAAAAATATAACCTTAGACTTTCATGTGATACATCAGCAGCAGGCTGAACAGAGGTGCCTTTAGTCAATATGAGAGGAGTTAATATACAGCAGAAATATAGGAGGGCTGTTATTCTGAAACACAGCGCATACAAACCTACTGCACGAGCCATTTCACACCTGGACATATTCAGGAACACCACGAGCCCAGCGGGAGGCGCAGGAGGGGGGATGAAACAGGAAGAGGATAAATAGCCCCGCCTCCGTTAACGGAACGCGCAGAGAGTGTAGAAACATCGGTGTGTATACGGTTGTGCGGTTGTTGGGCACCGTGCGTCAGCCGGGTTGTCGTAGTCACGCCCGCACCGGGGTCACACGGGTCACACAGGTCACACGGGAGCGAGCGGCCTCGGACGGCGGAAAAGTCGCTCGCTGCCAAACGGACGGCGAGGAAGCCGTGCGGCGCTAAAAATTGCAACGTTGTGAAGAACAACATTCGCCCTGTTCTGTTTTGTTGAGTTCTGCGGTGAGCGCCGAGCCCGACAGAAGCCTGGTGGAGCGCTGCAACGAGGAACCAGCCCTTAAAAGACGAAAACCAATGAGTCAGCATTGTGGCACGTCCCCTCCCCCCTCCCCCCTTCCCCCTAACTCGTCTCAGAGCAAAGAAAACACGTTTATGGGTTTGTGATTTGAAGCCTGAAATCCGTCTATCTAACATACCGGTAAATACTCCCCTTGTGTCTCACAAAGCTGCAGCGCTGAGTTGGTTTACGGCCTGTAAGCTTTTACATCCGTTCATTTGTAAACACGATCTTCATGAACAAAAAGAAACTGTGCGCGTCATAACTTTGTATTTCATCTAATGATCCCTTTGGCTTTTTGTTAAGGGGACCCGTGTGAAACTGACTCCTGGGGCCGGGCGGAGGGAGGGCCGGGGGGGGTTGAGGGAGTGAGAGTGCTATCGATTCCCCCGAAACAAACACACACAATAAAAAGATGCATCGTATCTCACAGAACGTCGGACCGCTGCCTGCTGGAGGGTCGTAATGCCACCGTTTTATTACTGTAACATCATGACATTTTGTATATTTTGAGAGAAACGTAATGTGATCGTGAGGTGAACTTTCTCTTTTTTTTTACTTTTTTAAATCTTCCTTTATTTTGAAACTAACCCATGGTATCATATTTTATTGTTGTCTTGTTGTCCATTGTCTGTTGTCATGCACCAACCGCCAAGTCAAATTCCTTGTATGTCTGACACACTATGGCAATAAATGGTCCCTTATTCCTAAAAGAAATGACCAACGCCGCTTCAGCGCCGTGGTGGTGAATGGAACCGCCCCCCCTCAGAACCATCCAGGTCGAAGACATTTTTTAAGCCCAGAACTTTATTGCTGGGCCTTGTTACTCGGGGATACGGGCTTTGCTCACAGTGCACTCAAACACGTTTTCAGGAGAAAGATGGGTGGAATATCAGACGGTGCGAAAATTGACAGGAGGCGCAGAATCTCCCCGTCACGGCCCCGAGCACGTTCTGCCTCCCCAGCTTCGTTCCCCAAACCGAAAACAGCTCCAGTGTCCGCCTCCCCGAACCGCCGCAGAATCCAAATGTGCGCTTGTGCGTCGCCTCTCCGCC
This sequence comes from Apeltes quadracus, assembly GCA_021346845.1. Taxonomy (NCBI): domain Eukaryota; kingdom Metazoa; phylum Chordata; class Actinopteri; order Perciformes; family Gasterosteidae; genus Apeltes; species Apeltes quadracus. The sequence continues at coordinate 6,550,853 of CM037927.1, read as the reverse complement.
ACAGTCAAGGTTACGTTTCCTGACACCGGAAGCATTACGGGGAAAACGTATTATTATTTCTTTTACGTCCTCATCTACTGCTCTTTAAAACTACCGTGTGAATTATTGAAGCACTCAAAAAAAAAAATGCATACGAGAGGCCAGGGCAGCCGGAGAGAAGAGGTGCTACGTGGCAGGATGAGCAAACCGTATGCTTTTAAAAATATATTGGATTCTCACTGCCCAAAGATTTGAAAGGAACACGGAATGAAAACTCCTGCGGCCGTCTTTTTTTCCCCCCCACTTCACTCATTTATTCATCTCTCCGTGTCTCTCTGTGTCTCTCTGTGTGTCTCTGTGCCTCTCCGTGTCTCTCTCTTAGCGTATTCGTGGCATAGACAGCAGGGAAATACAGCAGCTCCTGGATTCCCGCTGCAGTTCGGCACAGCGCTGAGCGGCCTCTGACGTTCTAACGCGTACTATCGGCCTCCCCGGTTCCGTTTGTGAGCAGGCGGGCGGCCCCGGCGGACAACCGGTAGAGAACCAGAACCGCTCTCTGAGAAAAAAAAAAAAGGCCGTGCAGCTTCACCTTTTTTTTTCTTTACCTTTTTTTTCAAAGACCGAGAATGCAGGCGTTCCTTTTTCCGGCGTTTCCGTGCTCGTGGACGAGCGGTCGTGGGCCGCGTTGGCGCCCACACACAGTCAGACAGTAAGAAGGATGAACTCACAGCAAAACCATTCAGGCCAAAGAAATGCCTGAGAAAAATGTATGGAGCTGAGTCATTTAGAAAAGGCCTCAGGTGTTGTTCGGCGGCAAAGGGGAGCACTCCTGTGAATGTAAACGTTAGAATGATCTGGAAAAAGAAGGATACCAGCAAAGCTTTTTGTTTTCATAACATATTAAGAGAAGCTCTCTGTCCGCTCGCCGCCACCAGCCACCAGCTACCAGTCACATGTCAAGGACCCAGATGGCGGACAACGAACAAAGGTCGAATCAAACCGACGGAAATGAGACGCTGGCCTGAATCCACGGGGACGCGGCTGCGCTGGCGTGCGTCAGGCCCAACGCAAGCACGAGGTACCGTGACAACGGATTAACCTTCCGGGTTTTATGAGCGTCGTCACCGAGAATGTGTGCAGGGAAAACATGAATCCTAATGTTTAGCATTGAGACTTGATGACGAGATGAACTGCGTCGCTGCTGCACTGCCAGAGACGTCTGCAATTCTAAATATCAACGTAACAAAAATGTGTCGTGATATTAATAACACAGTGACCTTTGACACGAAAGCTGTCATAGCGGCTCGGTCAAGTATCGCTAATGGCTGGTTGCAATTCACCTGGTGAGTTCAGAGAGCGCGGACCGAAAGCGCAATGCATTATGGGTGCAGGAGGACTGTTGGAAAGGATCGGGTTAAAGGAGAACACAGCTGGATTTTAGTGTTATTGCACTTAAATGAAAAAATCAGTTACTTCACCACATCTACATATGACTAATTCACGCTCAACTTTGCTTTTTTAAAATGTTCTACATTTGAATGTTTAAGTCATGCGCGCCCACTCAAGCACAGAGATTCCCAACAAATCTCCTCACGTCGTCGTCTGTTCTTGATCTTTTCGCCTCTTCTTTATTTCTGCCTCTCCGTCTCACCGTCAAGCCGCTTTTCTTTCACTCCCACGTCTCCCTGTGCTCCACCCGGGAGGAATCCCCCCCTGTCCCCTTCCCCCCCGGTTCCCACCCGTCCCCACGGACCGGCCAAACGTCCTCCCACCGGGAGGAGTCGCAGGTCAAGGTCAAACGGCGATAACCGCACAAGCAGCGGAGCAGCAATGAGAAGAAGAGCTGTAGTTTCCACGTGCAGCCCCGCGGGTGGAGTTCCTCCTGCACATCCTAATGCAGGCGGAGGCGGAGGGGGTGGGGGTAGAAGATGACACTGCTGTAAAGGATTCAGCGCATTCAGGCGGCAAAGAGGAGAGCAGGGCCGGTTGATTAAATTTGTATGCGCTGTACATAAAGGCGAGAGGTGCATCCAAATATAACCCAGTTTAGTTCTGCCTGCGTTCTTCTAAAAGCGCTCCAACTTTTCTTTAAAAGGTCAGGTTTGTTTTTGAACAATCACCCTGATAAGAAGAACCGATTTGGGTTTCCGTGTTAAAAACCGTCATGAGCCCACGCAGGAAGCTGCTCTCCTCAGTCAGCGTTTCTCCGTGTTACATAACGGTCTCTCCGCGACATCAAACATGTTGTGCTGTTTTAATCCGCTGGCTTATCTCTGCTTAGTGTGAGCTGTGTGTGTGTGTGTGTGTGTGTGTGTATGCATCCATGTGTGTGTGTCACATTTATTATGCATCCATTTGTAGACCACCTGCAGCTGCTAAGGAAAAAAAATGCTCACACACACACACACACACACACAATTATCAACACGACATGTAACATCAAACTTGCTCAAGGCGGATCTCATAATCAAGGCCATTGATTCCTTTTTAAAGCATGTTTTCATGACCTATCCCATAAAAAAAAGGCGGGAAATTTGCATTTTATAAAATATTAACCATTTAAACGCTAAATTCTTCTGGAAACTTCAATCTTAGAAATGTATTAACTCCATTTGACTCCATCTGGCTCCATCTGACGAGTCATGCTGGACGTAAATCCGGGTGAACTAGTTGCTCCTTTTAGTAATTCAGAGACGTTTCCACCCTCGTGGCCGTCGCACAGCAGATTGTTTTGTTGCTGAAGAAGAAGTACTCATGATAACCTTGAACTTTAATCTGCCGGAGGTCACGCCTTCCTCTCCTCACAATCTCCTACCCTCTCATCTCACGGTGAGGGCCTTAAACCCCTCGATCCTCCCATCGCTCCCCGATGACCATCGGAGGCTCTGGAGAGGAAGGCCAGCAAAGACAGAGAACACAACTTGGCAGCGTAATTTGCTTTGCCTGGTCTTCTTTCAGATGTGCGTCTGTGTGTGTCTTTGTAGGGCAAATGGAAAGAGCCCTTTCTAATCCCTCCATTCCCATTCCACACCACGCCCGACTGCACCAGCCTCCCTTGGATCCCCAGCTAAAATACTTTAGCATTTGTCTCCAGAAACGTCTCCAGTGTCGAGACAGCAAACAAATCCGGGCAGAAGTTTCTTTTCGTGCCAAATAGATGAGGAGCCAATGAGACGATGTGCACTGTGGACCTCTATCTGGGGTAGAAGGAGAGACGAGACGGCCCGCTGATGTCATCATCATGCATCGAAGACGGCCGACGAGACAGACGAACTCCCTGGACGCCACGGCCGCGGCGGGAATGAGGTGTTTTATAGGAGAGCCGGATTCACCGCGGTGTTTCAATGTGGGGATCACAACTCACCGTTCCGGAAGTAAATCACAGCGCTGTTATTCACATGAAGAAAAAAAAGAACATCTCTGCGCGCAGAGCAGAAACTCAAAGGTCGACAGGCAGGATGTGAGCGGAGGACCAGAGGCCCCCCCCCCTCCCATGTGTGAGTGCACAGTACAACAGACACCTCCATGATGCACGCGTCTGCAAGAGAGAGAGAGAGAGAGAGAGAGAGAGAGAGAGAGAGAGAGAGAGAGAGAGAAACACTGTTAACAAACCACTTTAATCTAGTTCAGTTGGGGATGATGATCCGTCAAAATCCTCCAATCCCCACTTTTCAAAACTGTTTTTTCTTGTGTGTGTTTTTTAATGGAACCACACACACATTGCTCCAACATCTGGAAGAATATAGAACAATCTACAGCGAGCCAGACAGAAATCATCATCATCATCATCATCATCATCATCATCATGCAACAGATGCGGGTCAATGTGTTGTGTGCGAGTGGGTGTCTGTTTTGGATGATGCAGCTGTTCCCTCTGCGCACACCGTGTGCTGCTGGGAGACAGTCGCCTGTGTTTGGTTTGTTTTCACATATAAAACCAGCATGAAATAAAATCTCTTTTCTTTATTCCTGGCTGCTTCCGTTTCTCACTGAGCTCGCGTATTGATTTATGTTACGGAGCCAAAACGTGGTCCTCGCAGGCAGTTTGTGAGTCGGCCCCGTTGAAATCTTCCCACACTGCACGTCTCCTACGGAGGGGATTCACTTCTCAGCTGGACTTTGATGAAATTCAGCACATTTTCACTGACCTGAACAAAAGAAAAACGACTTTAACACTAAACTAAAAGCTTCGAGCAATCTCGCCTCAAACGCTCCGACGCTCCATCCGGCCTCCATCAGAACCGGGAGCCATTTGGCTGAACATTGAAAAAACCCATTATGAACTTAATTAATGATTGAAACATTAAAAAAACGATAGAATGAGAATCGCCGTGGTGTTTAAGAGCGCCTCATTTCCGTGGGATATTCAGTGTCACGTTCAAGGACACATCGACATCGAGGAGCCAAACAACGGGCCACCGAACCCGACCTCCTCCTCGTCCTGCGCCTCCTCCTCCTCATATCGGCGAGTTCGGGCCCTCTGACGGCTCAGTGTGACATTTGCTCCTCGTAAAATAGGAATATATTCAATCAGTGTTCATATTCAATCTCGGACGCATCGCTTTGGGTTTGTAGATACAGAAGTGTTTTAAAGGTCACGCTGAAATGCCAAAAGTGGCCGCAGGTAATTAGAGTAATAAGTGGCAGAGCTCACACGTCCGAGCTTCGCCCCCCCGGCGCGTCCACTCCCACTGATCCGACCTGATTAACACCTCCTCCTCTCACGCAATCCAATTATTATTTTTGTACCTTTATAGCGCAAGGCTTTCCTTCTTCTGCATTATGTTTGCATAATAAGACCTGTGGACCTCAGTTACCTGATTCTGACCTGGTTCTTCCTCTCTCCCATTGTGGACACTCGGGAGCGCCTCCTGCAGGTCACAGCCAGATGGTATAAATATATATACTGTATATATATATATAAAAGTGGAAGGTAAAACTGAGCTGCACAGGTTGATGAATGGTTGAGTGTAACGTTCGGCATCCACAGCAGAAAGCTTAACACTTGAAAGATGTGACTGTTTTTCATCTCTCGATGATTAAACACAACGTATTTTGTCTGCTGTCAGACGCCGAGGAGAGAGGAATCGCACCCTGCTGCACTGTTGCTCCTCTTTGGTCTCCTCCCTGCTGCAGAACATGTATTGCGCCTCATTAGAGGAATCGAGCGCGTCCATCCACATGCAGCGCCCCCCCCCCCCCCCGGCGAACATGTGACCTCGGCGTCTGCACAGCTTCTATCCCCTTTTAGTGGGACCGGAAGTCGACCTTTTTGTTTGCTGACGGCGGTCTGAGATATGAAAACATGCATTTCCTTTCCCGATGAAACATATATATATATATTTTTTTTACATTTTAGAGTTTGTGTTGTTTGCACAGTGACTACCAGCTCCCCAACACCTTAATAATCTCCACAGTGTGTACGTGTTTCGCCTCCTCAACACATCACAATCTCCCTCGAGGGCCCCGACGCGGCTTTTGTCACAGTAGCGACTCCTCGGCGAGAGCCTGAGGGCCGCTCCGCTTAAACACACCTGGCTTTCATTCAGTGTAAACTAATAAACCCGGGGCGGCCGCGAGGCTGCGAGAAATTGCCGCAATATTCAGCAAAGGAGCAGCAAACACACACACACACATACACACACAGAGAAGTGACAACGCTTCCCACGGGGGAAACGCGGTTATAAAATTAGAGTTTAAAGAAGTGGTGACCGGCGCCATCTGTGGCTCTTTTGATCACTCCCTGAAGAGCAGGAGCACTCACACGACTGTTGTTGAATAAAACAACACGCGGCGAGACTGAAACAGGCCTTTTGCCAGCAAACTGCGTCCGATCCATTACGAGCAGATTCTACTTCCAGCGGAACGGAGGCCATTACGACCATTACTCAGGTACAGTGCGGCGCAGTATCCCCCAATTAGTGTATACGTGAAGACCCCGCGAGACGGCTCCGGGCTCAGTCCATTAGTGTGTAACGTATGGGGGAGGGGAGGCAGGGGGAGGCCGGGGGGGGGAGGCAGCATCATTACGCTTTCAAAGAGCGCAGCGCCTGTGCACTCCGCACTAATCAAGGAGCCGTGATGGATGAGTCCCGAGCTCCTGGCTGAATCAAAGGCGACACGCTCTCCGCCGTACGGGCCGGATGAAAACAAGGTATTACTGTGAGGGAGGGAGGGGGGAGGATGGGGGTGCATAATATACTCAACCTGCTGCGCAACGAGGACGAACGTAAGCCCCCGCTTCAGTGTTTTCTGCATCGGAAACCCCGACAGCAAGCGACTTTTTAGAATCTCTCTTAACAGGAAGTGAGAAGCAGACAGAGGACGCTTCAGTGAACGCAGGCGCCCAAACACAACAGGTCAGGCCCCACATGGCGTCCTTTCCCACATTATCTGGTGACGTTGATGTGCTTCAGACCATTCGTGCACACACACACACACACACACACACACTCACACACATAATGTGAGAAAGAAGAAGGAATCTAATAATCACACATTTTCTCTATCCATTTTTCTTTTTATCAAAACAAGTTTAACAGCTTCGGCTAAAGTTAGTGTCGCAACGTTTCATTCAAAAAGATTTACTTTATTTTTTTATTTCGCTGTTCATAATCATTTCATTTAATCCTTTGCTGAGGAGAACTTTGAAAAAGTCAGTTTTCAAGATGTCGCTGCCACGCAATCCTCATTCAGCTAGGAAACTGACAGCGCTGGATGCTGACGCTATTCTAAGCTGCAGCATAGTTGCATATTCGACACTCGGATTACTGCCAATAACTGCTGCCTGTGGCCACGTGACTCTCCAGAGCCGAACGGCCTCCGGTTGCACCTTTCACTCCATAAATAGCATCTCTGCTCTCTCTCTGGGATTATTTTTTTCTTCATAATTCTCTCCATTTGATGACCTGATCCCGTCTGTGTCCACTCACAGTATTACTGTCAAAGACCTCACACACTCTGCCTCCCGTTCAGCTCGGGCTTATTGTGTCGATAGGATAACAAGAAGTCGGCGGGTATTCGTGACTGATGGCTGCAATCACCTCAGCACCGTGAAAAAAAAGAGAGAAAACGATCTCGCCGCGAAACGGAGCGGAGTGATGGAAATATCGCACGGCGGGACGGATGGAAATGTGTCACGCTGTCACCCGAAAGTGGCGGCGCGCGGAGACAAGAGTCAATCAGCTCCTGTTAAAAAAACGACCGGGGCCGGCGAGACGAAAAACAAATTGTGGAGATGGAGACACGGGACGCACAGGCCCGAACGGGCCGACGGGTTCAAAAAGCACACAGATCGCCACGGTAACTGGATGAAGAAGTGGTTTGCAGGTAAACAGACGGAGGCGGAGGAGCAGACAGGGGACGGACACCCGGCAGTCGAGGTCTGGGGCGGGTGGGGGAGTTGCTGTGCGTTGTGCAGCACTGGGTCACCTGCTAGTGGACAGACAGGCTTAATGACGCGTAAGCCGCGCTCACAGCTTCCACCAGCGGTCAAAGGTCAGTGGACGAGCAACAGCAAAGTAAAATGTCCGGCTGTCAAGCACATTGGTTGCAAGCCTGTCTTTCCTTTCCCCCCGGTTTCATTCCAAAGAATGTGAAAAGGGAAAGATGGAATAATAGAGGGAGATGAAAAGGGGGAGAGAAGCAAACCAGGGGAACGAGGGGAGGAGATGTTTCCTGTCTCCTCCAAGGGCGCGGCCGTGTTCGTGTTCTCCGTCGGCACCATCTGCTCCAGGAGCGTGTGACGGCCCGCCAAGAGGACGGTATATGCAAGCCCCACGCCAAGTGTGCCGTGACGCCACCAACACCACAACAAACACACACACACAAACACACACACAGCGAGTGTCTGCAGCACAGTTCCAGCCATTAAAAAAAAAACATGCTGTCATTCTGGAAACATTTGCGAGACAGCGGTACGAATCTTCCAGGGGAGTATAAGAGCACCCATGAGGGTCAGCTCTACTGCCCGGCTCGGTTCGGTGGGGGGTTCCGATTTGTTTTGCTTGTTTTTGAAACAAATGCAAGTGAGTGAGTGACATCGAACACATATCTCGTCTTATGCATCTCCTAAATGTAAACACACACACACACACACACACACACACTCACTGTGATCTGCTTCCTCAGCCGACCCAGGAATGGGGCGACGTTCACGTCTCTGACGGGAGGCTTCTGTCTGTTAACAGAATGTGAGCCGGCGGGCCTCTCCATCGCCCTCTGGACCTCGGCGCTGCGTCCCTGAGAAAGGCCGACCGACGCGCAAAGGAACAACTGAACTACCGCTGAAGTCATTTGGCACAATTTGTCACATTAACTCTGACTCTTGAAATTTATTTTCCCAAAACGATTTTTTCACAACACTATTTCACACTAGAGAAGTGAAGCTGTGTTGCATGGTGTGACGTCAGAGGGCTGTACATCAAACCCTGGACGAGTGAAACTCAAAGGGCGAGCGCAGGCATGCTGGGAAAAATGTCGGCAAAACTGTCCATAGCCGTTTTTCTCGAAGGCGAAGAGGAGAGCCGGCTGCCGTAGAGGGATCAGACATTGTAATCATGACAATGTGGTGATAACGGATGTGTGTGTGTGTGTGTGTGTGTGTGTTTGTTACAATTATTTGCTCTGGAAGGAATTTCCTGTGATAGTCGGTTTCTACGGAATCACAAAATCCACATCATAAAAAAAAACCATGCAAATGGCCAATTCAAGGTGGCAGGATACTGCTGGTGAAAGTCCACCTTAACTTGCCCAAATGAACAAAAATAACATGTTTAGAGTCCGTGATGGAAACACAGCCTCACCAGATCCTCCCAGGCCGCAGACTCAGAGGCTTCGAGTCGCACCACGTAGAGGCTTTTAGTATAGTAGTAACGGAGAAGCTCTCAAATTAAACGAAACAACATTTCTGCATCCGTGGCAGTGAGGGACGTGGACAGCGTGAGGCGGAAGGGTTACCATGACTACATGAGTCACTGTTGCAGCGGCTAAGAATCATCAACTCAAATGACATGAAAAATAGTAATGCTACACTGAGACAGAAGAAACGCCGCATGGATGAACTACTCTTATGTCTCTCATTTCCATCCTGTTCATGCTCAACCGGAATATACGTCATGTGTTCTGTCGCCGCTCTAAGCCTCAGTGTCTCTGCAGACCCCTGACAGCCATAGAAAAGCTCCCCCCCCTCCGTCGTGTCCGTCCGGCACAATCACTGCCGACCTCCTTCTCCCCTCGGGGGCAGCAAATTATCGGGAAACGCCAGCGACCAGCTGAGCTGTAATTTGTCCTCTTGACCTTCTCTCCATCGTGCGCTTCCAAGACAGCCAGCCGCCGTCCCGTCAACTCTTCTACCTGAAATAGATCCTCTCCCACTAGTGAATGTCACCCCCTTTCTTTCTCAGTTTTCCTTCCACCTGTCTTTCCTCTCTGCCTCCTCCACTGTGGAGCCTCTGTGTAACTCATTAGTGTGGCGGCTCCGCACTCGGGAGGCAGGAGAAAAAAAAAGGCGCCCCCTTAAATGAAGACATAAATGTTTTATCAGGAGGGAGTTGATTGATTGTCGGGCGGTAAAGGCCGACAGCTGTTTGGCTGCAGGAGTAAAAAAGGTATACATGCGGCTTGTGCGACTGTGTCCAGTCACGCAGCTGCAAAAAACCCCAAACAGCTGGATTGTCCATCCGCGTGCCAGCTCTCTCCTGCACAGCCACGAACGCCTGGCAGGCGCCACGTTTCCGGTCACATGACTCACTAGCACACAGATGGATTTCCTCACAGCGTTGATGTGATAAACAAGCATGCACGCGCACACACACACACACACACACAGCTGTGTGGGAGGCAGAATAAAACAACACAAGCTCATCTCAGCTGCGATGCGGCGGGGCCGAGGAGGAGAGAGAGCGGCGTTATAACAATGAGTCAAGCTGCAACGCGTGTTTGTGGGTGAGAGTGAGCATCTCACTGTGACACACGCGCGCGCACACACACACACATCCTCCACACGGAGACCTGCAGTGGGCTCGCTGGCAGACGGCAACGATTGATCCGTCTCTTTGGAAGCTCGGAATAGGCTACGGGATGAGAATAGCCGCGTCACGGCTGAACTGCGGCGCTGCTCCACCTGCTTGTTGGCCCGGTTTTTTGAATCTCACGTCGCGTTCTCCTCCGGCGATGCCAACAGACGCACACTCGAATGACACGGCCGGTTAGGGCCTTCGTCGTGATGAGCAAATGCAGTTCTTAGACTTCCCCTGCTATTTATCTGGTGGGCCGTCAACTTGCGGCTGTGAAAGTTCAGTCATATTTCAGAAAGAAACTGCCAAAGGCGGCGTCGCATCAAAGATCTGTGGAGTGAACCACCTCATTTTCGTGGTAATTTGAAGGCGAGTGAAACACTCCCAAAGGTAGACACATTGAGAGGCCTCTCAGATCTTTGCTACACTCGCAGGTTAATTGCCGGAGCGGCGTTGAACCTTGGCTCCGACCGGCTGCCATGTAGGCCACTGATCCCTCCAGCTGGCCGCTGCCACGCCACTCCGGCATCTGGCATCTGGCATCTGGCCTGTGCCAGAGGTCATGGGCCTTGTGTCCTCTACCTACAAACCACACACTAACACACACACACACACACACTCAGAATGAAAGCAGGATTTCCGACTAGCTTTTTAACGAGCACACGGTACGAGGGGAGAAACAAACCATCAGTAATGCTTAAAGGAGAAAGTCATTTTCGAAAAACTATTTATACATATAAGAGCATGAGGAAGGAATAACTGGGTGGTAAACGTGGCTGTCCACAAACCAGTGACTTTGTTTCTTACATACAGACAACAATCAAAAACTCTCAAATGACGATTCGCTCAAGAAGCCGTTTGCTGGTAAAACACAAACACAAATCATGACCTGCGCGTCACTGCACTGTGCGACCCGCGCGGCTTCCACGAGCCGTGGGTGGATTCAGACGTCGGAGCAGAACGTGTCATCCGGCGGAGTCAAAAGCCACGGACGCTTTCCGAGACGTCTCCGAGGTGGTGACGTGACGTCACAGGCTGGAGGTCGAGCGGCTGGAGGCCTCAGCGCACACGGCCCACACGCAGCCGTGCTGACGAGGAGAGTCCTCCCCTAATGATGCCGCTGTGCGCTGCATACCGCGCTGGACCTCAGGGTGAGAGAGAGAGAGAGACACTGAGAGAGAGAGAGAGAGAGAGAGAGAGAGAGAGAGAGAGAGGTGTCGACAAGGAATGCATGGATGGAAACACGAGCAGGCAGAAGGATGGATGTTGGATGTTCCCAAGGAGACAGTTTGATTCGCTGCTTGTTTTTCGGGGGGCCGCACTGGGGCTCTACAGGTTTTTATTGATGACATTTAGTCGATTTCTAATGGATTTGCTTGTATCAAATTTTGCTCACCGTGCACACGGCATCGTGTTGGATCAGTTCAGGGGTTTGTATCGATGTGTTCAGCCCACAAGGCCATTCCTTTATATATCCTCTGAGTGGTGAGACAAGTGGATTCTCAGCACCGGTGGGAAGCTGCGTGTGTTTGTTTGCGTGTGTGTGTGTGTGTGTGTGTGTGTGTGTGTGTGTGTGTGCGCAGCCGTATCCAGTCCAACCCCCAGTATTGATTCACGGAGGATCTGGGCTAACAACATGCATCTAGGGTGCCTCACTTTGCGCCGAAGTTCCTCGTGGTTTAATCATAGACGCCGCATTTCTTGCTGTAATTTCAAGAAAACTTTCCACAGATTGCATAAAATAGTTCGCGGAAAAACAAACTCTAAACGACTAAATGATTCCTGACACCAAGCTGCATGAATGAGAACACAGGCATTTTTGAAAGTTGCTTATTTGTGTAACATTTGACAGCTGGTGGGACACGTCGGGCGCTCTGGCAGACCTCCGGTCGGCGGGGACTTCGCTCGTCCCAGGCAAAGTTTGCGTTTATTGTCATTTCCTCGATAGAGGATGTGGACGACGCAGTAGAAGTTGGTCGCCGGCTGCGTAACATTGAGGCTACACGCTTCGGGCTACTTTGTTCCTTTCCAGAGCTCCCCTTTGATTAGAGATGGAGCAAAGGCTTCAAGGGAACACGCTGGATTTGACAGTCAGGAATTCATTTAAAGTCAGAAACGTGTTCTGTCCGATAAGGGGAGAGTGACCTTTAAAAGACAGGGAAGGATAAAGGCAAAGACAATTAAAAGTCCATGCTATCCGCATTACGCCAGCTCCATTGAACCAGGCAAGAACCACACTTTGGTTTGATAAACTGAATGTTTGTTGACCACGAATTCACTACTAACGCGTTTACCGCACGTTTCTTGAGTCGCTCTGCGGCCCCCCGTCCGCTTCCAGCAGCTCACGAAGATTCACTCCAAACTTCCTTTTTTAAAAAGGAAGATTCTGGTTCTTTACAAGGGTCCATGCCTTTCACGTAGTAAAACATCAAACAGACGAGAGGCGAGATGAAAGCGCCCCCCAGCTGCTGTTTCCATCAGATGCATTAGCTGATATTAAAGAGTGGCCATTGTGCTCACTGCCATTCAGGCTCCATTTCCTTCCACTGCACACCAGCCACTCTGAGTGTGGGGGGGAGGTCACGACCCCTCAGCCGGAGCTGCCTCTCCGCACATCAGACCGACACACACCGCCTCCAGTGGGACGCACACACAGACACACAAAGTCAGTCAGCGCAGCTCGGAGACGAAATGCTGCTCCGGCTGGTGGGAGAAAGGTTCCTTTGTTCGTGACACTTTTGGAAACTTTTCTGAACCTCACACAACGTAAAAGTAGTCCTTTAAAAAAAAATGTTTAAAAAGGAAATTACATGGGGTGTAACGATACGTTTTTAACAACGATTCGATCACGATTCATGGTTGTCGATACGATTCAAGGACGATATTGGTTCATTTAGAACGATACGATCCGAAACGATTCAGTGATTTGAAATCGATTCAGTAACATTTTAGCCAAAAATTCAACCAGTGTGACTGAAATAAATTTCCTAGATTCCTGTTGTTTCTTGTAATAGAATCAATTAATTATGAATATAAATAAACAAGTAAACAACAATGAATGGCAAATGCAGTCACATTTTATTTAAATAAAGTGCAAACACTGCTGTAGCAGTGTAGCAGAAAAAAAACGTATTAGTGATATACACAAAAAACACCCCTGTAATAATGGTTTCCCCCTACCAACCCCCTCTATTTGAACCTCTGTGGAACGTCCCGTCGGCTTTGCCGTGAAACCCGGAAGTTGAATCGGTGCTCAGGCAGGCGGTTTGTCGGTTCAGTCCGTGACAGCCTTTATCATGGGCTTAAATCCAATGGGTTATTTCCTAGTATCGATACAATCGATTTATGACATTTTAAATTGATCTTATATCGATATTTGTCGTCCATAAGGCCAACTCGCCGAGCACAGATCGATTTAGTTGGATCGGAGGAATTAAAATCGATACATCGATGTAACAACTGAATCGTTACACCCCTAGAAATTACATTTAAAAAAAATTTTTTTACGGATTCCGGTTGAGGTTAATGGAACACAATTTTTTTTGCAAGTATTTAGTAATAAAACAAATACTGCAATAATAAGTCAATAGACTTGTCATCAATAGAAGCAAACAGATTGAAACCATCGCACGCCGGCGGTTTGCACGCTTTCAGTCACACGCCTGCCCTCCAACGCACAGCGCATCGGCGCATCGCTGCGAACTCAGCCCTTCTGACCATATTGGACCTTCCGTGTCTCCGGAGACTGGTCGGTTTTGCATTAAGCAGAAATGTGCAGTTTGGCACTTTTTGAATCCCAAGGCTTCTCTCATCGACGCGGAGAGGCTGGTGAGAGGCGGAGCGGCACCTGCATGCGAGCCACATCGAGTCGGAAATTGACAGCTGCTGAGCTCTGAGGAGCGTCTGAGCCTCGGAGACCTTCTGCTCCCGTTGGCAGACACGAGTTCAATCGACGGCCCGTCTCACACAAAGCCGAAGGGACATCGAGCAGCGGCCTGGTAAAAATGAAGCGTTTGGTGCAGAGAGCCACGTTAAATCAGCCTTACTGAGGAAAATGTAATAGAAACAACTGTTTTTTCGCAGTTAAAATGACTACTGCATCCCGCTCCTGTAAGCGCATCTACACCAGAATACGCTGGCAATCATTCCAGTCCTAGCCATCAAATGCTCTGGAACAGGACGCCATTTGACTAAAAGGTTGTGTGGGTACGCTGGTGTTGCAAGATGGCAAAGTACATGTTGTCCACTTTGAAGAAGCAGCTGTTCCAATAGCATTCTTACTGCAGCACTAGCTGGGCTTTCAAAGAGTAAACACAGAGGCACTGCTTTATGTGCATGTCGAGTGCCCGCCGGCCGTTTGGGAGGATGCACTACTGGAGAATACACACAGCTTTTAGTAATTGTCCAAGCATCCAAGAACATTCAGGGATTTAATTCCTCCTTTCAGCCCGTCCCTCTGAACCTCTGCGGCTGTAATTGAAGTTCGTGTCGAGCAAATGTACAAACAAATCCGACGGGATCTCGACCACGGCTCCAACAGATTGGAGCTGCGACCGACCCGGGAGGTCACCTTTCTGCCCCCCGAGGAGGTTAAACATCAGCTGTGACATGGACACGCGCCGCCGCCTGCTCGGATCGATGCCCACCGATCGCCCTCCTTGCTCGGCTGTTAAGGCCGTTACCAGAGGCGTCTCCGTCCCCGGCTGTGTGGAAGGTCTGCTTCTTCCGTGTCTCCAGGCCCATCCCCGGAGGAAAAGGACCATAAGGACAATCCTTAGTTTTGGCTACACTAACGTTATTTTTTAGTTCCCCAACGTTCCCTGAAGGTTTGAGTCGGTTTTGGTTCCCATGGAAAGTTAGCGTAACGTTCCGGGAACCCCTAACAGTTATCTAAAGGTTGCAACCCTTAGATAACATTCTCCTAACGGCCCCTAACCGTCGTAACCTTTAGTTCTGTCAGGTCCATTAAGTCAAGAACACGCTTGACAATAAAAATGATTTAGAAAATATTTTTATCAGATAGATTGCATCCGGCATGAGTCAGGATTAAATCTTTGGCGGTGTGGCTCTGTTCAGGGAGTCCTCCGACCTTTCATGAGCACCATGAAATAGCAGGGAGTCAGAGGACAGCAGCGGCATTAGGGAACGCTCACACCGTTTTAGGACTGTGTGAGCTGAGCTATTCCCCCACAAGAACAGAGCGGCAACGATGACATAGAAGCAAATGCCACGTTATGCATGACGAGGAGGAGCTGGGGAGATGGCGGGCGGCAGAGAAGCAAGCTGCAAGCAGGTAGGAGCAAAGCTGAATCTGCTTAAAATAGGCGCCCTGTTTGGGTGTAGCCATTAGCGAGGGGGGTTTTACCAGCTGGCGCGCTAATCCAGATCAGCTGATGCTGCTCAGCTGGAGCAGATCAGCTGATGAGACTGTGTGTTGGCCAATAGCGTAGCAGCGCCTTGACTACCTGGCCTGCCAGAACTGACGCTGACGCTCAATTTCAACCACACGTGCAACCACATGTGTGCGACGCAACGAACGAAGAGTTAAACCAACACGTGGATTCATTGAGCTGCAGAAGACAGAAATCCAACAGTCTCCGTTTGGCTCCGCAGCTCAGAATCACCTCAAAGAAGTCACCGTGCACGAGTCGGTTATTTACTACTGACTGCAGGAGGTAAACTTTAAATGCGATCTTTTAAATGCGATCCTCCTCGAACCACATTCACACCAGTCCAGCTGTCTGCCAGAATGTGAACGTGAGAAGCGGTTCCCCGTTTTGCTCGCCAACAGGAAGATGTCTCTGAGGTTATCGGGAGAGAAGAGACGGCCCGAGTGAGACATTCAGCCCCTTTTGAGTGCAGATTGTTTTATCCTGAGATTGATTTTAAAGTGGGTGCTTCTGAAAATCCCCACAGGCATCACAAACCCGTAGCTGCATCAGCGATATTCATACTTCAGACAGTCAGGCTTGAAAAACTTATTTTTCAATTCAGTTTTTAATAAACAGAGGACATTTTGTTGAACAAACAAACTTCTTTTGTTGTCGTCCTGAAGAATTACACTGCAACGCTCTGCATTTTTATGTGCACCGGTGGAATTCCGTAACAACCAAATGCACTTTGTCCAACAGCCTCATTTATGTTTCAGTGAAGCGTTCCATTGTAAACACACATTTGTTAATAAAACAACCTCCATCATAATTAGCTAGCGCTTGTGATACGGTGGCCTTGAACAAACACGACAGTAATCCGGCATGCCAAACACAATTTGCACACCTCATTACACTGCGGCTGGGAAAGTATGTCTTCAAAAATCACAAGACAAGAAACTGCAACGAGTTATGAGGCAAAAACAATGAGAATGGATCCAATGTGTACTATTGTTTGAAGTGAATGTATTAAAAATACATGAGTGAGGAGCAAAGGGAGAACTAAACTAAAACGCTGCTCAAACCGTCGTCATGTTGTGTAAGAAAGTAGCGCTTGACAAAAAGGTCTGCTTTCCCTGCTTTGCACTTTGACTTTGACTTGTTTGGCCAAGCAGAAGAGAACAAAGCAGATTACAATAAACACCTCGATTAGCAAAAATCAAATTAGATTGGAATGATGATTTTCGCCGCCAACAAAAGGCCCTTTTCTGGTATTTCATCTCATACGGAAACAAGAATCATCATCTGCAGCGATGCTGGCAGTGAGTCTGGACATGACGTTGACCCTTTAAGATGATATACAAGCTGAATATAATATACAGAATATTCAGCATGCTACTAAAATAACAGCGACATGGTCGAAATACTGACGTTTGGCAGGAAATGGCTTTTGGGGAAGACAGAAAAGTTGATGTAAAATAAGCGGGAAAGAAAGCATAAAGTAATTTGTTGACATCGTTCCTCATCACCTATTCAAAGACAATAAGTAGAGAACAGGGGGAGAGATGGAGAGATACAAGAGGCAAATGAAATATTAAACAAAAAAGGAGGAGTATTTTTAGAAGCAAATGGTGTTGGTGGAGGTGCTTCAGTTATATTATTGATGCAGCTGGGCAAGAGGAGGCTCTCTGCGTCTCTTCTGAGGGAGGCCTGTCAAAGGTCTGTGTGTGTGTGTGTGTGTGTGTGTGTGTGTGTGTGTGTGTCTGCATGGGCGTGTAGTGCGTGTAGTGTTAGTGGTTTTCTGTGTGGGGAGGAGAAATAAATCGTTCTTGGAGAAGGAAAATAGTACGAAATGACATTTAAATCTGTGCAGAGAGCAGAAGAGTGGGCGCACAAAGCGGAGAGGGCGGCAGGAAGAGAAAAAAAAAGAGATTGCTGCAGTTGTCTGAGATATTTTTCCCACAAAGAGCACAGAAGTACAGAAATATTTGCCTGCCAGGGGGGGATAGAAAGGAGGGGAGGGCGCTGATATACGCATCATCCTGGGACTCTCAGCAGTCATCGACGAGCTTTAAGGAGCGATTCACTCAATCACTGACCTCTCAGAGGAAGAAGCTGTTCGATAACTTCGTCATTCTGAGCGTCTGAGTGTCAGAAGTAGTGTGAGTCGTAATTTCTACAGCTCAGCAGCAACAACACTTTGTCTTCTGTGTTTGGACACACACACACACAAACACACACACAGGTTGAGGGTGAAGCAACCTTGATGTACGGAAAGATCAACTCTTAGAGGAAGGTGACCTCTTCTCCAGGGTCACAAAGGAAAGTTATTGAAAAATACACTTATATCTTTTATGTTTCCTCCATCTTCGATCCGAGTTTTGCACATTCTCTCCTTCACTGCATTTACAGGTGCTTGTCTGCACACGTCTTCACATATTACTGCATGAAAGATGAACCCTGTTTTGTTACTGATGGTAAAAACTCCACAGGGTACCAGAAGTGTTCAGAATAACTTTCATATTGTCTAAAAACATTTCCAGGCAGAAGTGCCAAAGGACTAATTACCATCATTTAACCAAATGTAATCCTGAAACAACTCCAGCGATTTGGAAGACAAACACCTGAAACAGGGCCGAAAGCAGCAACCGAAGGTCCTCAAAGTGTCGTAATGTTGACGAGTAGAACTGAGCAGCCTCCCGTCCATTAACGCGGCCAGTGGGATCGAATCCCAACAGTCCAAGCTTTTATCCCTCAGAAACCTCCCTCCTGCAGGAAGAAGGCGACGTGAAAAAGTGAGTCAGTTCTCCCTTTGTGTTGTTGAGCAGGAGCACATCGTTAGACTGCATCGCTTGACAGCGCGTCACGCTCGCACAGCTTCTCCGACAGCCGTGAGGCTCCCGACCTACACACACACACACACACGCGCACACACACACACACACGGGCACGCCGGGCGAGCTGCTCGTGAACACACGCCACAAACATACAGAAGCACATGGACACATGGACGTACAGATTGACACGTTACTCAACATTCACTTCCGTCAATTTGGATCCAAAACAGAAAACAAGCGCCGCTAATTTGGATTTAAGGTAATTTATTATTAATAATAATAATAATAATGATAGTTTAGCAGGCCATTTGTGAAACTGCTGGAAAGAATCTGGAACCTGTTGGGATTTCCTATCCGCCCAAGTTGGTTGATGAGAAGAATCCAATACGGCACTCAATTAAAGTTAAAAAAGTGATGAAGTGCTACATGAGCAATCCTCCGCAGGTTTACCTGGAGACCTGAAACACGCTTCGCAAGCTGTCCCTCTCAGAGTCCGTCTGCTGTCTGACTTTTATAACCTCTCTGGTCCTTGAAAGCCAGTTCAAACCAGGTCTCCCTCACGTAGCATTCTGTCTCGCCCTGAAAATGGGTTCAAACTGG
Organism: Apeltes quadracus; assembly: GCA_021346845.1. Taxonomy (NCBI): domain Eukaryota; kingdom Metazoa; phylum Chordata; class Actinopteri; order Perciformes; family Gasterosteidae; genus Apeltes; species Apeltes quadracus. The sequence continues at coordinate 6,532,052 of CM037927.1, read as the reverse complement.
CTCTCCCTTCGGCCACAGGTGCGTTATCTCAGATAATAGTGTATCTTCATTCTTCATGTGCTTTCGCAGTTCACATTGTCTGCCTAATATGGTCTCATCCGGTCACACCATCTATTCTACAAGTCAAAAGATTATAAAAAACACACAAACAGAAACCCACATCTCACAATCCACAAACCCCAGTGAGGCAACTAAAATTGGATTCATCGGCGATCGACTCGACGTTGGACCGTCGTTCGCTAAATCGACATCACGCTGCATTGAAGAAAACCTGAATCTACAGATCGAGGCCATCTACGTAATAACTCAAGTCAGGAGCAGTTATTTCCTCATAGACTTCTATTCAATCGCATCGCCCCATGATGGCCGTTTGGAGAGAAGCAGCTACGGCTCGATCGCTTGTCAGAGACATGAAGCCTTCAGTCACAAGCACGGAGGCTTTTTAAACGAATGTCAGAGACATCATAACAGTGTAACGATGATGGAGTGATAACGTATGTGCTGTCACGACGCATTCTGGCTAATGAGGAAATAACAGATAAAAAAGCAGACCTCTGCGTGCTCGTTGTTATGGATTTTCTCATCGTCTTCAGCGCTGTCGCGTCGGCCGGGAAAATGATCCAATATCCGTTGATGCATCGTATCAATTTCAGAAGCGGCGCTCAGCACAGGCAGCAAGAAAAATAACTCAATCACAAATTTTAATAAAACATAAGGAGGGCAAGCATACGATGAAAAATACCATCTGTAGATGCATGCGGGGAAACTCAAAAAGCTGGGAAGTTATGAGTACAAATGTCTTTGTCTTAATTATCCTCCGCGGACTATTTTATTCTACACTGCGGTGGTAACTGACATTTTCCTCTCCGAACGGCTCCAACATACTCAACTTCCAGCGACCCCAAAAAACGGCAGCTGCTTTCTACTCGGCTGCGGCGAGGTGGCTTGAATTAGGCTGCTGTTAATGTGATGAAATACCTTCCATTATTCAGCACAAACAAAACAAAAACGCACAATGGGTCACACTGACAGTGTTGGCGACCTTTAGCATCCTCGGGCGAACTGTTAACATGTTTACATAGCATTGAATTACCAAGGTTTAATTACTGCAGAGGAAATGTGTATTTAAAGGGTATTTCTAAAAGATTTGTCAAAGCACATTTATACATTCAGATATCAAAATTATACTAAACTACAAAATATCACATTGAGGCTTTTTAAAAAGTATTTCCCAAAACAAACCAACATTTTCAAATAATGAATTCTTCTTTGATACAAAGCACACAGACTGCGCCTGAACAAAACATACACTTGGAGAATTAGATTGAAAGCAAAAGTTTCCCAAAAATCTCCCCGGGTGTTTAAAAGGGAACATAAAATGTCTCCCCAGCAGAAGGCGAGAAGGAGCAAGAAATCAGGGGAGAGAAAAAAAAGCCAGCCTGTCGAGGCAGGAGGCCAACATTTGAAATTGCAACTATTGATCTCCGGCGCGGGGGAGAAAGCATTTCCACCGTGTTCGGATGCATTATTCAGGAGATGCTGCTCGCCGCAACAGGTGGACGGCGGCGCGTCAGCTCTCCTCTGACGCAGATGCACGTTTGTATCAGATTAGTATCTGCGGTGACTCGGACTGTAATAATCGTTTCATCCGAAAACCCCCCCGTTATTATTTCACGCCCCGCAAAAGGTTTTACGCCGTCGTGAATTCAACAGCTGGCAACAGTGGTTTGGGAAAATCGTCATTGTGAGATGCTGCAGGGGTGAACGCGAGGGATCCAGAGGAAAATGCACATTTTGAAAGACAACAACAGTGAGATTTGAGTGAGCTGTTGAGAGAGAGGAGGGAGAGGGGAGGGTTTCAGGGAGTGTTCATGGTGGACGTCTTACTGCTTCGGTCCTGAAGTAGATAAAACCTCATGTGTGACGACATCATTCTGGAAGGTAATAATGAGCTAGAAAGAACCAGAGCTGTTTCCTCACATTTTCTGGCTTTGGTGAGTCGAGACCGTCTGTCAGGGTGGAAGTTCAAGGCCTTGTCACGGCACAACACCTAATAAAGTTTTCTTTTTTGTGTCTGATTATATTTTACCCAAACCCAATGACCTTTCTCTGACTCTTCCACACTTTGGTTTGCTTCTGTTGGCTCTTCTTGGACAAAGTACGAGGCTTTTTGACCTGCATGTTCCACCAATCGGACACATGCGGACGGTTACATCATCGTGAATTCTAAAAGTATCAAAAGGAATAACTTTATCTTGCACTTGTAAGCTTTTTTTTTATTCCATCATCTCTGATTCCGAAAGGAAAGTGAAAATCACTAAACCGCTCCATCCCTCTTAGATACTGCTGCATTACTAAAATGCACCAAAACCCCCAGACTCATATGTATATATACGCTACAGAACATCATAAAGAAATGATCCACTTTTTCAGATGTAAACTTCAGATCATCACTGAATAAATGATGACATAGAAAATATCATTTTGTCACATGCTCCGTACCTCTCGCCATGTTCATCTCTCTGTGACGGGGCTTTAGGGGAATATTACCAACATTTACCAATAATTACACCCCAGGACATACTAGATTATACGCAGTAACGTGACTGCGGATGAGCCAGAGACTTGTCAAAAATGACAAAATGACAAAATGTTGTATTAACGAATGCAATAAGCAAAATAAACCAGATTTAAGATGGTAAAAACAAACCCTGTTAGGTAAATACTCCGATTTAACCTAAATATAAAACGAGGTAAAACGGAACCATGCAACAAAGGGGTTGTGTCGACATGTTAGAACCTTATTTATTAAAAACACAACTTGTAAACACAGCATACCTCTCCAGCAGGTTTCTCTCTCTCTACACTGAGGCCATGACGGCAGGCGCCTTTTAATTGACGTCACTAATTGGCTGTTTAGTTGGGGGGGCGGGGCGAGTCAGCCGCAGGGCCGCTCACAAACCAACCACATTTCAAAAGAAATCTATTTCAATATGAGAGCAGATATCTTTTCATTACTTATTCAAAATGTTTCATTGTGTTGTCAATACTGACCGAAAAGGTAAGAGGCGAGTAGAAAACAGAAAAATAACAAAATCGCCCCTCCTGAATAGATTTTGCTCAGGGACAGAATATCATTTGAGAAACTGAGAGACGATTACAGCAGGGTCCAGTGGGAGATGGGCGTGTTTGCTGTGGGCATTAGGGGGCATATATTAACCAGCCTGTGAGTAAAACATGAACAACAAAAAAATCCTCATTAAATAAACACGCCATCTAAACGCAAAAAAGAAAGAAAAGATAGAGAGAACCAATTAGAATATGACCCGCAGTCACGCTGAGATAATCTGCACGTTACTCTCAGTTGAGCCGAGCGGAAAGAAAAAATGCAGCAACCGAAAGCTGAGCATCTCCTGTGTGATCAGGCCACGTGGTGGGAGCTCTCCATGGTGCTCAATCTGCGGAGACTCCGCCGGCAACAAATTGCGGTAACTTCTGATCTCCATCCCCCATGCGTGTGTGTGTGTGTGTGTGTGTGTGTGTGTGTGTGTGTGTGTGTGTGTGTGTGTGTGTGTGTGTGTGTGTGTGTGTGTGCGAGAGAGAGTTTTACGTGGCTGCATAAACAACCCTGCCAACAGCCCACTGCCTACAAATGCGAGTTTTCCACATGAATAATACACAGCGAGATATGACAAATAGTCGAAGTAATGAAAGATTTAACATGTGAGAGCCCTGAAAGCAAAATGGGTTTCATCTCCAGAATGTGACGCCGCTCCTGGAGCCGATGGAACAGGGACAGCGCGCCCGTCCCCCCTCCTCCCCTCCTCTCCTCCCCTCCGGTCGTGATGCAGTGAACCCGCTCTGCGCAGAACCGCGCTCGCCGTATAAAAGCTGCTGCACCTCCTCTGACCGCGTACAACAACAACAACGGCACACGAGCGCGTCAAGTCACTGCGGCTCATCGGCCAAAACGCAAATCACGACCCGGCGCGGACGCAGACATGCGGGCCACTAAGAGCGGAATCAGTTGGAGACTTTTTCTGCTTTCCTGCCTGCTTTTGGAGAGTTCGTCTCAAGGCTTTGGCGCACAGACGCAGTTCATCTGCACGTCCGTGCCCAAGGATATGGACATTTGCGCAGCCACTTTGCAGAACGGCGTGCCGGGAGAGGACTTGAAGACCACTGTCATGCAGCTGCGGGAGACGGTTTTGCAGCAGAAAGAGACGATCATGAACCAAAAAGAGACCATCAGGGAACTCACCTCGAAGTTGTCTCGGTGCGAGAGCCAAAGCGGCGCCGAGACCGGGGACGCGCGGCCCGGGGCCCGGAGGAAGGACCCCGGGAGCAAAAACACGATGGGGGATGTATCGAGGGGCCCCGCGGACACTTTGACGCAACTATCACAGACTTTACAATCACTGAAGCAGAGATTAGAAAACCTGGAGGTAGGCTGCTGCTTCCCAGGGCAGTGTTTTCACTTTGGGGGACTCTGGGCAAAGCTCCAAATTACGACCTAATCCCCCCCCCCCCCACCACCCCCATGACCACAAAATAATAAATCATTTCAATTATAGCTATAAACATAATGATATTAGAGGGGAAAAAAGAGGTGATTTGTCATTTTACCATCTTGTGAGAACATAAAGAGAGAACCAACATAAACAAATGTAATTAGTGAATATTTTCAAGGTTAATTTGAATTCCAACCCCTCAGAATCGTTCTTTACATCGCTCTGAATGTTCATTCCCCCCTCCCCCTTAACAGCAATTCAGCAGAAGCAACAACTCGGTGCAGGCGAACAGCCTCAAAGATCTGCTCCAAAGTAAAATCGACGACCTGGAGAAGCAGGTGCTGTCCCGAGTGAACATCATCGAGGAGGGGAAGCCCGGACTCCGGAACGAGACGGAGCAGCGCGGCAGAGTGGAGTCCACGCTCACATCCCTCCACCAGAGGATCACCGACCTGGAGAAAGGTAAAAGCTAAAGCGAAAGACGAGAGTCCAGGCTCACACAGCTAGATGTGGGTGTGAGAAGTGCAGAGATGAGTAGGATGATTAGGAATTGCTGAGCAGATCGGAGGGCAAGCGATCAACGTGCAAAGGCAAAAAAGAAAAGGAAAAACAACAAAGGGTTGATAGTATAAGCTTTTATGATCTCAGCACTCATTGTAATGTTGAAATAATCCGCACAAAGCTGGATCTTCGTGGTACGTGCTGCAGTTTGCCGTCCTAAATCATGCAGATTAAACCATTTCAAACACGCGGCGAGTGACATCTGCCTCCGCCCGCTGAGCTACTTCACAGACGCTTCAAACAATGCAGGGAAACAGCGAGAAACTGACATGAAGGTCAACGTCTGAACGTCTGAGGTGGTAGATGTATCACGCGAGACCAGAGCAGACCTGGAGATTTGCTGCGTAAGATGCAAATCCAACAGAATGTAAATCCCCGGGATGTGGGCACTATGAAGACAAATCTCTATCTGACAAAATGAAGAAAAAAAAACGAGTGGCTGATACGTTTTTGTACAAAGGGTGCGCGGTCAACAATGGTGCGTTTGTTCTCTCCGCAGGTCAGAGAGACAACAGGCCTCTGGATAGGTTCCAGCTGACGTTCCCCCTGAGAACCAACTACATGTACGCCAAAGTGAAGAAGAGCCTGCCGGAGCTGTACGCCCTGACTGTGTGCATGTGGCTCAAGTCCAACGCCTCCCCGGGAGTGGGCACGCCTTTCTCCTACGCGGTTCCGGGTCAGGCCAACGAGCTGGTCCTCATAGAATGGGGCAACAACCCGATGGAGATACTCATAAACGACAAGGCACGTCCGACGCGCTGAGGAAGTGTCTCCACGCGCCGATACCTGGGCTCTCGGGGGCGAACCTTCACGTCCTGTCTGTCTTCTTCCAGGTGGCCAAGCTGCCCTTTCTGATCAACGACGGGAAGTGGCATCACATCTGCGTGACCTGGACCACCCGGGATGGCGTTTGGGAAGCTTTCCAAGATGGCGTCAAGAGAGGCAGCGGAGAGAATCTGGCCCCGTATCATCCCATCAAACCGCAGGGCCTGCTGATCCTCGGCCAGGAGCAGGTAAACGCAACACACACGCGCACATCAAAAGCTCTCCGGCTCCATGAAGGCATCTAGCCACACACTCCACATCTGGAGAGCCTGTCGACTCCTTTGTAGGACACCTAAGGATTCCCACGTGACAAATCACATAAAAGGAATGTTCCCATTTCCCTCCTTGCACATCGTTCCTGCATATCAGATGTTTAATGATTAGATGATTAGATCTTTAACTGGAGCTCATCGAGAATTGGAGACGCCTCATTCAATTTAGTCGGCCCGGACCATTTGGATCTTTTTTTTTCATGCTGCCCCCGGGGGCGGTAAGTCACGTCTTCCTCGATTGAATCCATTTGTCTCCCTCACAGGACACGCTCGGAGGGGGATTTGACGCGACACAAGCTTTTGTCGGAGATCTGGCCAATTTTCACATCTGGGATCGGAAACTATCCGTCGGAGAGATTTACAACCTAGCGACGTGCAGCAGCAAAGCGCAAGTGGGCAACGTCTTTGCGTGGATGGAGACAAGCCTGGACATTTACGGAGGGGCCTCCAAGTGGACATTTGAAGCTTGTCGCCAGCTCAACTGAACGCGTGTTAACAGCGTTGGTAAACTAAATTGAAAAACCAAGATTGTTTAAGTGAATAGCATCTGGATTTGACGTAGATATTTAAAAAAAAAAAACGTAATTTGTGGACACTCGATAGATTTTTACCAACTACAGGTCCCAGCGATGGGACACCTCGGTGTCCTGCGGCGCTCAAACGCACCACCGGGCCTACTTCGGAAAGAGCAGCCGCTGGCGGTGCGGAGAGCAGAGGACGCTCTCGGGAAACGAAAACGAGTAGGAGGTTATCTAGTTTTTAGCCAACAGATGTCACGCAATTCAGCCAATCAGCTGACTTCTTTAAACGTCGTCCTGTCTTGACTGCCAGAGTTTTTCACTGTGAAAAAAGGACCAGGTGGACTTCTGTTGATAAAAAAGGGAGGTCAGGAGGTCAACGACTTTGCTTCTCTCTCACTATTTGTTCCCTGCCACCAACTGCTTGACATGATTTTATGTGAAGGATGACATATATTTTGCCAACGTTTGAGCTTGAGTGCCTTGGGCTGTTGAAAAAAAGTAAATCTCAGCACATTCATTATGATTTGCAAAGTGTTATTGTTTATTTTCTTGTATATTCATTTTGGAAAAAAGGCGTTTCTTGTATGAGATAAAAAAAAATGCAATTCATTAAGGACAGTGACACATTTTGCAGATGTTTGTACTTCAGTAGGAATGTTCTTTGTACAGTAACAGCATGTCTTAACTTCTGTAAATGCTGCGTCAGCATCCATGATCTTTGCTTTTACGATATGACTTTCATGTTGACATTTTATACTGTATTGTTGAATGCTTAAAGCATGGCAACACCGACAGATGAAAAAAGTTCTAGTTTTTTGTAATAAATTGTGATACTTGAATCATATACCTCTGGCAACATATTTATTTGCAGAATGTGGACACTTTTTTTTGTCAAACTAATTCCAAAACACAAGGTCTCAATTCACCACAATTACATGATTCTAAATGGCTGGTGATCACGGGAAAGCATTCGGCAGCAAAAGAGAGCCGGTGGGGACCAAACACAGAGCTAAAAGCAGAGTGTGAATGGTTGCTACTTTTTGTTTGTGTCTTTTTGACCCGTTGGGAACTTCATTGGTCCGACATTGAATTTCTCAACCCCTTTGAGTCTGCGGGTCCAACGTGAGCACGGCAACACCAGATGGATCCTTCAAGCCTCAACCTAAGCACTGCCCTCGTCGCAGGTCGATGGGAGGTTTCCATGTACAGTATGTACAGTACGTCCGTTCTGCGGGTCATGATCGGTTGAGGCCTTTGAAAGATATATCCAATATTAACGTATCCACGACAACATCAACATAAATGTATGAATCCTGTATGAATCCTTGCAGACTCGCTTCAAGTTAATCAGAGCACATGAGAGGAGACTGAAGGTCCCCCTTTATTGTTAGCGCGGCCACTCAGTCCCACCGCAGACGGGTCACATGTCCCACAAATTGGTCTCCATTCTGTCCCTCTGAGCTGGAGGGACGTCTCTACATCAATAGCATTTCCCCAGGCAGCAGACGGACTTCAGCCCGTGGCTTTCACACAACCGTCAGAGACAGCTGCTGGGGCACATCTGGGGTCGGATTTCTCAACGAGTTGAGAGCCGAAAGTCCCGAAGTAACACATAACAATACGCCCACACTCTGACATGCGAGAGCAGACGCAGACATACACAGGATGGTTTCTCACCCTTGGAGGCCAACGGAAAGGCCAAGAAATCGACTTCCACTCCCTCACCCGCCTCCCCCCGGCCTTGCTGACCTACACACCACAATTGTCCAAATCAGGTTGTTTTTTGCTCTCTTGACATGAATCCCAGGCCTCATCTTGTCGGCTATATATTTTGGGCCAGCCAGACAATAACCGGCCCGTTGACCTATGCTGGCTTTCCTCGGCCATCATTGTGCAGTTTGATTAAAATTAGTTTAGGGAAAAGGTTAATTGTGAGAATGCATTGGGCCACCTCATCCGCTATCCTCTATTTAACTTTCACTATCTGAATGGAACATGACAGAAATCCATGTTTACAAAACGCAATATATGTTTCTAGGCTCGATCATTCTTCTACAGTATGAAATCTGTGCCTTAAAACCCTTTTGTGAGATTTGGAGCTTTTACGGGTCAGAAAAAAAGGCAGTTCTTAAAAAATAGCAGGGTATTCAATTAAAAATCAACGAGGAGCCGGTAGAACAATCTTAGCGAACCCCAAAATGTGTTTTTTTCGACAACATGTCCTTTTTAGACATTCCTGAAGCTTTTACAGTATGTTCTAATAGATGCTGCTAATACAGTACTCAAACAATTACTATTGTCGTATTACTACAGAGTGGTTGTCCGTTTGGGGGCTTTAAGTGCTGCAAGTGGAGGGACGCACAATAAACTTGGGCTTGCATGGGAAGAATATACATGAGACACACACACACATCCATCCATCCATACTTGTCCTTAATCTGAGAGCTACTTCTGATGTCAGGGTTCTGCTCAACCCGCCTGAATGAATAATTGATTTCCTCCTGACATGGGAAATTCCCCATCCAGTCTATCACCCGAAGAGCCTCGGCCCAAATATATGCCCAGAAATGTCCCTCCTCCAGGGAAATGCAAACACAAAATCACAGCGCTATTTCTTTGACGCATCCTTGTGGTGTTTACCAGACGGTAGGTGTCTAATTACGTCTCAAGGGGAGGGAATATTTTGGATTGTTTTGAGAGGAACATTACACATATATTATGAACTCTACACAGAGAAAACTAGAGCTGGTTGTTTTTTTGCAAATTTACCAAAATTTGCAAAAAACTGGGCCCAGTTTGTGTATAAATATTGAAATATTAAAATGATTCAACCAAAAGTGCAACTTTTGAGGACCTCATGTTTGAAATAAGGGCTTGTTCTTGGGTTTGGTCACTTTCTGGTGCTTTTCCTGTAGTGAGTGAACAAAAATACCGAAGCATATAAAACCTCATAAAAAAAAAGGATTATGGGCAGATGGGATTATTCTCTTCTTTCCATAATCTTGTTTATGGTCAATTGCTGCAATTTTTGTGGACTCAGCACTGGATGGCATTTGAAGGTTATTGTGTTATGTAATCCATATATGCCAGTCTGGATTATCTTCTGTCTCCGGTTTTAGTTTGCTCATCGTAAAATAATGAAACAAAAGAGATGCAATGCATTGTTTCTGAGGAAGTCATGTTTAGATCCAGATGTCCATGATGCTTCAGCACAATACCATCTACATGCAGAAGCAAAGGAGATGTTTAATATCATCAAATACAAAACTATACATGCCTGCCTGTAATCACCACCAGGACATCAATAATATTTACCGTATATCTGACACCAGATGATCATAAATATCCCTCCATCCCGTCCCTTCTTTAAAACAGTCCTCTCCATCTCTCCCCGTTGGCCGGCCGCCATGGCCGGGCGTCACCCACAGGCGGCAGGTGACAGAAGCCGGCACTACACGAATATCTTTCATGAAGATGCCACATATCCTGCTCCCTCTGGAGCCCCGCCTGGGGCTGTTTTCCATAGTCAGGTCAATCACAAACAGCCACCGTAGAGCCCTTCATCTCATCATACCCCCCCCACGCACACACACACACAGAGTGTGGACCTACACTGTGTGTGTGCGTGTGTGTGTGTGTGTGTGGCAGCACAGTGACGGAGGAAGCGCAGGTGTCCCAACCTGACCCGCAGCAAACTCAAGTTGTACCGCGCACACAGAGAGAAACAGACGGTATAGGTAAACTCCATAGTGATAAAAAGCAGTGTATGCGCTATACCTGTGTAACGAGTCGTGGGTATGCGGGACCAAGGGAATGCAGTCAACACCGGGATTTGCAATTTTACAAGTTTTATTTTTCACTCTTTTCAAGCAGTGGTCGCGTGTTCACAGCTGCTTGCTCGTGCTCACACCCCTCTCGCACTCGCTGCTGCTCACTCACTAAAATGCAGGGGAAGAGCAGATTGTTAATCATGAGGCCTCCACCTGGCACCGTTCCCTGAGCCGCCCCACCCTCTCCACTGCAGTTTTGGAGTCAAACTCTGAGGATAAATAAAGGGACGTGTGGTATTTGAGCTCCATTAAATGAATGCCGGGGGTGTTGTAGGACGGCGCGCATCCTTTTTGCATTCTTCTAAAATGTGGGTGAAGTTGGGTATGAAGGGAGTGAAGGTCGGCGGCCGCGCTGCTGATGGATAAACATGCCACAGGTGTGCGTTCGCCGCAAACCAAATTAATGAAAAGTCCTCAGCAATACCGAAGAGATGGAATGTCTGTCAAGGTAAACTGACTTCAATCTACTTTCTGAATTAAAGAAAAAGTAGGTTCATCCTGAAGAACATTTTTGGGGCAGGAAAATGAAAGCAGTAAACTTTCCTTTGAAGGTGACTAACTGCAGATACAAAACAGCTCAAATGAAGCAGAGATGCAGAAAATAAAAAAGGCGAGAGTGCTGAAGTCAGGGTCACAGCAGAACGTGTGGGTGGAAAACAGACTTTAGCACCGGAGGAAGCAACGAGAACCTCGGATGGAGTCCACAAAGAGGGGAATGTAAAGATTTCTACCAATGGAAACAACACGGCTCCATGCACCACATTCTGACTCGTGCATTGCAGCCTGCCGGCCACAGGGAGTCAGAGGAAGAGCACATCTGGCTCCCCCCCCCCCCCCCCCCCCGGCTGCAAAACCAGGAGGAGGCGTCGGCTCACTCGGCCAATCAACGTGGGCGCGTCTCAGCGGCGCGTTGTTCCTTGTGTTGACACGAAGACCCCAACGGGGAGCCCCTCTCCTCCCTGCGTGAGCCATGAATAATCCATGACCTCAGAGGCAGCGGGAGCGGACCGGGCTACTCTGACAACCTTTCAATAAAACAAACTGTCAAAACAAGACCCAGGTGTTTTTCATGCACCTGACGGCAGATGTGGGGGAAGTTACATTACAGCAGCATCCTCGGTTGGTGTAATCTGCGGTGTGGGCTTCTGCGTTCTTGACTTAGACACATTTGGGAGTGTAAGTGTAAGCATGTGAGCTCATGCAGCTATTTTTCACGGTACGAAATGATGAGCTGTTTGGTGAAATTAACTGCATTTCCTTCCACAAAAAGTCATTTGGAATAAAAAAAATATTTTCAAAGTGTTTCCATAACTATTTCTAAGTTGCTGCAGAAATGAGTCCTAAACCTCGGAAATAAGAAAATTCCGATTCGGTTCGATCTGGTTCGATGTCGGAAAGGATCAACGCTGAGTATTTTTTAAATGGAAGAAAAGCACAAAACAGCACTGAAGGCCTTTCTCGATAAAAAAGACATCACCACACTGTGTTTTTTAGCTTTCTATCTTGAAGGGCGTGGGAGCATGGAAATGTGGATGGCAACGAAAAGCATCCCTGAAATGTAGCCTGAGCAATTAAAACGACAACAGCAAACAATAACTTTCATTTACAATGAATCAACAAACGTTCTACCTGCTGCACTGCTGCCTGGAGGGCCGCCGCGGTGGAAAAGGTCGAACGCAGGGCTCCCCACACTTTTTTAGCTCAAAAGCTATTTTTCACTCAACTTTCCTCCCGCTCGGACGGTTCGCCCGCAATAACAATACAGAACAACATGGCTGCAAACCGGAAGCGCAAAACGAATCGATATAAAAAAACAAAAAAAACAACGAGCCTCTTGTCCGTCAGAAGCGATCTGCTAATGGCAGGTGATCTACCGGCACCGCGTCAGTGAATGACCGCGTTCCCCTGGTGCAATGCATGCGCTCACTCACAGAGTGCGCCCCCAAGTGGAATCTTTAGGATTAGCAGCTACTTTTGTAGAAATGCAATTTATGTCTTTTTGAAATTCATCCGGCGGGCCGCACTGGACCCCAACGGGGGCCGGATTTGGCCCGCGGGCCTTCAGTTTGACACCCGTGCTCTAGAGGATTGAGCTAAAAAGTTGCGGCTCCTAAATATAGTCTCATCTGACACGAAGGCTACAACAGTACAGGCAGCTGAATCACCTGGTGGAGAACATTCCTCTGGCAATGACTGTTCCATCTCTCCTCCTCCACTGCAGCACCGGGGGGGTCACACACCAGCTCCTTATAGCACACTTAATGAGCAACCTTCACAGTCTGTGTGTGTGTGTGCGTGTGTGTGTATACACAATTCTCCTCCCCCAGCAATCCTTTATCATATTTCCTGGCTCTCTGCGCGCACCCACCTTGTCACCCGGTGTGCAGGGAGACAAGGCATCGTGTCGGGGCGTAATCATGGCGAAGACACCGCCTATTCTATTTAGGTGAGAGGAGGGATGGCATCGCAACGTCAGCGGATTAGCTTAGCTTAGCATGTTATAACTTTTAAACACTAACGTTGAACGTTAATCATGCTTTCAGCTACTGGGCCACAGCCGGTTTAACAGCTCACAGCTATACGACCACTAAAGGGGCCTCCGTTTATTATTATTATTAAAGCAATATACTCTTTAGGCCCTTTACAGTACCGGTAGGTTTGGACAAAGCTAGCTAGTCGCGCGGCCAGGAACTAGATTTGTGTCCCTGAAAATAACCAAAAACTAAATTAGCTCTCACACAATCAAGTCATCGGAGTATCTGGAGTCGTGGAGGACGAGGAGCGTCCCATCGAATTTGTCAAAGGCTCAGAGGAGATTACGACTGATCTTCCTGTAACAACGTGCAACTCGCTCTTAATTACTGCCTGGTGTGAAGATTAAATAATCCATTCTTGTGGAAATAGTAAGAAGAAGCCCGTGTCACTTTAATTAACACCGGAGACTACATTTAAGAACATCATTACACTAATGGACAACAGCCATCACAGTGTCCGAGATATAATCCGTCTTTAATTAATTGCCGTTTCCAAGCGACCCCGGCGTCGGCTTCGCTGTGCTAATGAAGGAGATGTTTTTCTGGTGCAGCAAAAATGCGGAGGAAGCAGAAAATAGGTATGCGCCACCACTAAATTATCCCCCGGAGAGACGGGAGGAGAGGACAGGACAGAGGAGGGGATGAGAGTCCTCTGGAGAATAAAGGACGGTGGCATGAAATGGTGCTTTTGGCACCGCGGGATAAGTGGCCTCCCCAACATTTCCTTTGACTCACCTTTAAGGACATTAAAACCTGCAGCACCCTTCAGTGAAACTCATTCAATCAGTTCTGACCTTTGCCGCCGTAACCTCTGTGCGAGGGCGTTCCTTTCAGGGCAAGTGCCTTTGTTAAGAAAATGTTAATAAGTTTGGTTCCGTGTGGGATGTACGGTGGAGCGTGGCTGTTGGACGAGTGCAGGTCTTTCGCCCAATTAGGGTCCCTCAGTGACAGGAGTGGAGACACTGGACTAATGATCAGGGAAAAGGCCTGCAAAGGAGCCCAGTGGGGCACATGTGGCGTGGAGGCATGTAGGTATCAGAACCAGTCATGTGACCCCTACCAGCGACTCAAAAGAGACGGCATTATTGGTTAATGAATTGATTAACAGCAGTTCAACTATTTTGATAAACAATATGCAATTTAAAATATTTAAAAGAATCTAAACGTCAAAAATGTCTAATTTTCCACTTCTCAACTGTCAAGGTAGGTTCTTTTTTTCTCATCTTTTATGAGCCTTACATTGTTAGTGACGCAAAAGCAGAAACGTTAAGTAATCAATAAATCAAGACAAATAAATACTTGGTAGTAGTTTGCCCAATATATGAACATCTTTGCCAACTGTCAGAACTCGATGTTTGCATTCATCATTTTGTTTTTCAGGTGTGTTTTGGCACGTGCGGAATAGAAATGGCTGTTTTGGAGCATTGGAAAAGACAGCTGCTCCGGGTATCGGATGTAATAAATACTAAACATTAAGGAGCTTGCATGCGGGGCGAGTGACGTATTAGTACTGAAACTAATACAGAAGGTAAATCCTAAAAAAAGCCTAATAAAATGTTTGTGGGGCTTAAATTATGACGAACATTACGTCAGAGTCACTGCAGTAATCCTCGGAGGTCCCTGACGATGCTTCGCGCGTCGCACCATGAAAATGTGGCCGCACTTGATCCCGTGTGTGTGATATTGGCACGGCGCTGGTTTACCATAATCCCAGGACATTTACTCTGGCCAGGTTCTAATCCAAGGTCACTTTGTCAGCCAGTGTTGCATAATGCTCACTTTTTGGGGGTAATAGGAGATTAAAGTAGCAGGAGGTCTTGGTCACTTGGTGTGGAAGTGGTCTTAAGTAGAATATCACCAAAAACAAAGCCTATCAGGCAAAAAGGAATCTATTAATTGCAAAGATGAAGACTAAAGAATAGAATCCTAATGATTTTCTCTCTGAGTCAAACCACAGAGGCCCGCCTGAAAAAAGATCAAACAACTCTGTTTAAAAAAAGATAGACAAAGTTAACAGAGGGAATAGAGACAGGAGAGTTCATTAAAGAATTTTGGATGTGGATACAAATGCAGTGCTTGTAGAAAAAAATCTTTTGGGGCTCTGAGGGAAAGCTGATTCCTCTCGAACACACATCTACATTTTGTGTCGAGAGGAGCCTTCCTGCCCTGCATCCTCCTCATCCTCTGCTTATTGAGAGCATGCATATATATATATATATATATACAGAATAGTTTATTCCTTGGGGCTTCTCAAATTCTTCTCAACGTGGTTTCAGTACATCTGAACCGCACAAACAAAACCACACAATAGGCAGGTGTGAGCCTCACGGGGGGGAAAACAAGAGTTTAGATAATAGAGATCCTCATCTGTGATGTGCGGCTCACACACGAGGGCCAAACACTTCACATCCAGACAAATGGTCTCACACATACTAAACAATGGTGTTAATAAACACTTCATCAACTCGGACTAAAATCTAAAAGGTGTGTTCCTCTCGTCCGCAATGGGAACTGAGCATCAACAAATGAAAGGGCTTTTGCAGATGAGAGGGAGTTGGTGCGTGATGAGTCACGCTGCCACCCCCAAAGTGGACACGCACACAAAGGGCATTTCTGAGAACAAACGCACTGAGAGCCTTCATCAGGGTCACATGCGTCATTTGTTCCACAACAAGCAAACTGGGTTATTGTACCTCTGAAAGCACGTGGCAGTGATCCGCTCCGCGTGCTGATGAGGTTACAGATAAATTAAATCTAATCTCTTGGACTATAGGGATGTGTATGTGTGTGTGTGTGTGTGTGTGTGTGTGTGTGTGTGTGTGTGTTTGTTGAAAATGTTGACATAATCCCCTTTCAGAGTCATCTCTTGTCATTTAGCCTTTCGTCTGATTGACTTGATGACAAAAGCTATAAAGCTTAAAACTTGCCAAAAGTGTGTCACAGCCTGGATGAGAGAGCCGGCAATCCATCCTCATGATGCGTCCTCGCCGTCTGGGTTAGTGAGTGTACGCATGTATTGTGTTTGTGTGTGTGTGTGTGTGTGTGTGTGTGTGTGGAGCAACTGAAGAAGTCAAGCAGCATCTTTTTCTCGTAATTTCTTTTTATCCACCTTAGAGCTTCCAGGGAAGCGATATGATTAAATCATCGGGGGGGCGAACTGGTTCATTACGAGGCTTTCACGCATAACCAGCTGAAGGAGAAATACATTCGATGCATTGAATACACTCGAGACCGCCTGAAAGCCTTGACGGCAAAAACGTTCAGCAATGTTCATTGAAACATGAACACAAACGTGCTCGTGCTGCTCGTGCTGCTTGTTTGCACCGCGGCTAATGGGCCATAATGCAAGTGTGAGGTTTACAAACTGCGACGTGACGCCGTCCGAGCGTGTGAGGGCGTCGAGTCGGCGTGGGAGCTCCGGGCGAGCTGCTCTCGTCCCATAATGCAACAACCTGCGATCCTCGTGAGCTGCAAAGGTTATGATCTGAGTTCTGCAACCTGCCTGTACTTTAAATAGTGCTCCACTGCTACGAATAGAACTGCATTTTCATACTGTAATACATGCAACCGTTTTCTTTTGTAAATGTCAATAATTGATTAGCCTGAGGTTTAAGAGGACACAAACACACCGCGGCTATAAAAACGTCTTTGCAACAGGAAGCCTCTGGTCGTCACTAGATCGAGATGAATCATTATCCCGCATAAACTGGATTTTTGCTGTGATTAGGAGTCGAGGCAGAGTCAAGATCCACCTCCGCGCCTCGGCTCTGGTTGCCAACCATTCACGCGCAGACACACTGTTCCTCTGTCACAAAGGGCTCTGATGCCACGTCACCCTCAGGGCTCCCTGAACGGGAAGGGAGGCGCTAACGGCTTTCATGTGTGAATCCCTCGGCGGCGCAGTTCTTCTTGCTCAGTGCTCTCGCACTCTGGTTTGCGGTGGAAGCATCAAATATGCATCAATGAGAAAAGAGGGGGGAAAAAAACCAAAACATTACTGACAACATCCATATCTCATTGGGGCTTTGATCTGGAGCAAGAGGCTTTAGTCTCTTTCTAATGTTCTGTACTGTAGCATTAGATTAGACACACACACACACACACACACATACATACACATACATTTAAGTAGGAACTGGATGAAACAACCACTGTTCCTCCAATAGAGCATTTGTACATGTTGAATGCATTCAAAGACATCAATACTGCGGTTTCATCTTTGGTGTTAAAAAGTAAATCTAAGAACATCTTCTTCCAAAGCTGTAATCACTTTACAGGCCGCAGGCTTACACTGTACATTAACTGAATATCACAACGACACACTGATGACGTAAGCATCCGCACACATGCCGCCTCTGATCTCATCAGAGAGGCCTCTGTGGATCCTTCACAAACTCCCATCTTCACCCATTCCTCCAAACCGCCGTATATGAACGACCTCTTTACGTCCGTCGCTGCTGCACATGTGACTCACCTCTAACGACGTGTAGAGATGCTGTATTGGGACCAATTATCTTGCAGAGGCGGGAGGAAGACAACCGGCCGGCTGTATGGAGCTGCAGCTGTTCCCCCCCCCCCCCCTGTTAGCTGGTGCTATTGATTAGCGCAGAGGCATCGAGATCACACTGGAAGTTTACTGCACAGTGGCATGGATATTTTTCTGGCACGGGGTGTCGGGAGGTTAACGGAGCCACAGCTCACATGGCGATTAACAGCTCTACAGGCAATCGGTAGAGCAATGAACACAGGCGGCTCGGAGTAAGCGGCGCAATTAACTGGGCCGAACAGACAACAGAGCACCGCTGACAGAGCGCAGACACACGGGGGACCAACGCGATGCCGATCATGGACCGATCCCATCCACACCACTCAGGCTTCGTGCTACTTTGTAATACTTGGTACCAATTCTGTCAGGTCCATTAAGTCAAGAACACGCATGACAATAAAAATGTTCAGGGAGTCCTCCGACCTTTCATGAGCACCATGAAATAGCAGGGAGTCAGAGGACAGCAGCGGCATTAGGGAACGCTCACACCGTTTTAGGACTGTGTGAGCTGAGCTATTCCCCCACATGAACAGAGCGGCAACTATGACATAGAAGCAAATGCCACGTTATGCATGACGAGGAGGAGCTGGGGAGATGGCGGGCGGCAGAGAAGCGAGCTGCAAGCAGGTAGGAGCAAAGCTGAATCTGCTTTAAATGGGGCGCCCTGTTTGAGTGTAGCCATTAGCGAGGGAGGTGTTGACCAGCTGGTGCGCTAATCCGGATCGGCTGATGCGGCTCAGCTGGAGCAGATCAGCTGATGAGACCGTGTGTTGGCCAATAGCGTAGCAGCGCCTTGACTACCTGGCCTGCCAGAACTGACGCTGATGCTAAATTTCTGGGAAATAAATCAAATTTTGGGAAGTATTTACAGAAATGATTAAAGGCCCTGACACATGTTCCTGCTTTTGTCCTCTCTAACACAAAAACATATTGAGTGCTTGGGCACCGTGAACTCATCACAGGACATTTCATACTGCTGACTCACTGTTCTGGGGGACACCTGGGGACGGGGAAAGACAATTGTCCCTGAACAAACAATTTGCATTACAGAACACAAAATTAGCTTTCGGTTTAAACTAATTGATCCATCAGAGCCATGAAAAGTCAAATCGACTTTGATGGCAAATTACAATCTGACGCTATAATTGCTTGAGAGCGGAATTTGTTAGGAACGAAAACACCCGCCTTCCTTTTTTCCCCGCAATGCACCCAAACGTGCTGGAACCACACCGCACGATGTCCCATTCCCAACCGAACGTGGGCTGTGGTGGATTCAGGTGGACCGCAGAAAGCCCATCACTTATGAAAATTATATTTTGCCCGATGGCAGTGATCTGGACCGGTTACGTATCACAGCGATGTTCGTCCCCGAGCTCATCAAACACGGACGCCTTTGGAAAACTATTCCAGCTGAAATGATGTTTTAGCGGTGCAGCTCCCCGGGAGCGTGAGAATGACATTCTGCACATATCCAGTACTCACCTCCGGCTAAAGACTGTAATGAATTTTCCTTTGCGGCCCTCGACCGCGTGGGAGCAAGAGGCGAGGAACACAAAGGGCGGTCGACACGCGACGCTGTTAGGAAACAGACTCTTGTACAAAACATCGCACGTCGTTACGCGTTACTCGGGAGAGTCCCGATCGAAAATACAATTAGCATTTTAATATGACGTCGTCAGAGTCAGAATTTGGTGTAACAGTCATCCTCCTCTTTCTCTCTTGTGCATGTACTACGACAAAGCATTAAGGAAAGGTTCTACCATCCACAATGCCCTAAACCAAGCAAATGTTTTAAGCAGATTGTCATTAATAAATGGTGATGCAATCGTCACGTCGCAGCTTTTCTGGTTGACACTACCGGTCGTGGATAAAAGGTTCAAGGTGTTCAAGGTTGTAGTTGATTTACACACATCGCGTTAAGAAAATAATGTTAACGGGAAAAGCAAATAATGTCAGTTATTGCACTTGTTTTTCGTTCTCCGTAATAAATCCGATGAATTCAGCCAACAGCTATTTCCATGTCACCGTGACGTCTGCCGGTTCAGACGGCACATACGGAGTAAGACACCAACAACAGCAGATGCAAAACTCGGCAGGATGCCTTGTTTAGTCATACGGCATCTAACAATAGAAACATATGCACCTCCTCCACATATGGTGACTGCAAACCCCCTGCCCCCCGCCCCCCCCCCCCACACACACACACACACACACACACACAAACACAAGGGTGTCTAATAGGAAGTTCACTGTATACAGTGCCAGCTTGTTGACATTAACTGCAGGGCCTCGATAATATAATAAGAATAATATACGGTATTTTTTCATCCATTCATTCATTTTCTTGCTGCATGTTGTGAATTTCTCTGATGTAACATTTAAGCATCTTAAGTGGACACATGACCATCGGGCTACTTAAACAATCAACATGGTTCTACAAGGCAGAATGAAGCACATCCTCCTGCTTTCCAATAGAAGGATACGTTAGGTCACCAGAGCCTTCATCTATTGTAGAAAAAGAAAAAAACAGCTAAGAAAAGAGACAGGTTCAGAGGAACAAACTCATATTCGACCACTGGACTAAAATGTACCATGTCAGGATACTTGTTTTTCATTTACAAGGTCACCCCCTCACAGCTCTTTGGAATACAGGATGCTTAAAAGCCAGATTTAATGTGTTTTAATGAACTTGTAACCTTGCTAGCTCTCCCTAACATCGCTGGGGAAAGTAGTAACATTGGCAGCTCCTTTAACAGGCTCTGGATGTGGCCTAACTGTGCATTGCCTCACATGGAGAGGCCGTGTGCTGTTGCAGATATTAATCGGGTTACCGGTATTGCATTATCGCACTGAACAGGTGCAGGTTTTGTCTGATGGTGTAAGGGTCTAGAGTTTCTGTTTCAAAACTGTGCAACACAGCCATCACCAGATTGCATCATAGCGCTCCTACATTTGGAAGCAGGGGCAATTAGAGATGATTTATTTTAAATAAATCTCTCAACGTCTTTAACCATCACACAACAAGGTAACACAATGGGGACCCACCAACTACGGCATTGCAATTGGCTTCTAAAAACCTCTGAATTCGTTGAACCGTCTACTGTGTTAATGATCCACAGAACAAAAGACGGGCACTTTATTTCAGCACAGGCTGGATCTGGCGATGCCAAAGCAACTGGCAGAAATTGGCTCTCACACTCGGGGCTTTCATCCACACAGGATTGTGCGTCTTCACGCAACAAGTATGTAATAGGCTTAACCGATCACAGCTGAGAGAATCCCCCCCGTCCGGAAGCCTGAGCCAGTCCTGAAGGCAGTTACAACCACAATGCCTTCACACCACACAGGAGGCGCACAGACAGAGGGGGCGAGGGGGGTGATGGTGGAAAGCCATCCATCGCCGTAACACGTCCCTTCACTGTCACTGTCAGCTGCATGCGACTCCGATGAGGGAAGATTGTTCATTTCAATATTAAAACAAGGAGCTGTAGAGCAACAAACGTGGCGAGCACACCGGCCGAGAGCCGAGTAGGTGGATGGGGGGGGGACAGGTGATGACTTTCCCTCGGGCACGTTTACAATAGGCAGACCTGTCACGGTCCGCAGTTTGGACAGAGCAGTGCAGACAAGCTATCACCAGTCGTTGTGCTAAGCTAAGCTAACTAGCACATGTATCCGTGGTGTTTTCAGGAAGTATATTCACCTAAAACTTCAATTGCTGCTTCAACTGCTTTAACCTGAACCATCTAATAGCCGAATCAGGTTTAAAATAGCCCGTCGAGGCCTTACATGGTCTTTAATCGACATAAACAGCCACAGGGCGTCCTGTTCTTCAGTCACAGCGGCGAGTGCCAGTTTGGACCAATCTGCTGCTCTGAATCCGCCAACAGCTTTAATGTCCTGCAATGCGATCCAAAATATTAATGAACTTACCGTCAGCAGAGAATCCGTGGCACTTAAATGCTGAGGATAGTTTTACTTTAATTTATACAGCGCATTGAAGCGCACGGTTGAAAGGAGGCAGAAGGCCCGGCTGGTGCGGCGCCAGCGGGTATCGAGGGATCGCTCATGGGCCCCGCTGACACTAACTGCCTCGTAATGTTGGACGGAGGAGGGAGAGCAGTGGACGCCGGTGCCAAAAAACATTTTGCACACACTAAATGTTTGGGGCTGCGGTTCACCCGCTCTTGTTTCACTGCTTCGCTGCGTCAGCAAAGGATCGTCTGAAACGAGAGAAACAAGGCTTTCTGTCTAAAAAAACAATGTGTCCTGTGTTGAAAGAGGAGAACAGGCCAGCAAATGTCAGTAAATATAGAATGGTCTGTGTCTAGTCAAACTATCAGTATGCAGGCAGAAATATATCCCTTTGACTCTCCAAGGACGCAGTCATGCAGAAATGCAGAAATACTGTTTGGTTCTAGCGTCTCAGTTCCACGGATCTGCTTTCTACTGGATTTTTTTCTTCATGTGATCTATTAATACGCTGAAAAGCTCGTGGTTTGCTGAGGGCTGCCCAGGGAAAAGAAGAGTTTGAGTCCTGACAACAATGGTTTACGATACTTAATGATTAATTGAGACGATCATTTTCAGATGAATAATAACATTAAATGCTGTTACATTATATATATATATATATATATATATATATATATATACACTCAGTGTGAATGGATGAAAAGGGACGAGCAGACGAGATGGCAGCCGGTCCACAGAGGAGCTCGACAAAATCTACATTGGCCTTGGACGTTTTCTCTATTTGGTAGACATCATAGAAGTTTTCAGCACCTCTGCCTGCCAAATAAGAAAAGAACGTACGAGTGAGGCTCGCTAAGAAATACGAGCAAAGATGGACGCCTTTAACAGCCTCTGCTCCGTTCGTCAGTCAGTCAGCAAACCGAACTGAGGCCAAACGGATCGCAGCCCTCATCGACTTTATTAATTACACTTGTGGTTTTCCTGCTGTGTTAAAACATCTGCCATTACAAGGGGCTCGGGATTGCAACAATTTCATTTAATTTACTGCTAATTGATGAATGACTTGTAACAGAGTCAGTGACGCGCCAAAATAATGAACCGCGTTTGAAAGTGTGCCGCTCTTCTTCTGAAGAAACCCAAACATAATCTTGTTGTGATTCATGACGGTTATAGTTCCGCTTCCTTGGAAACGTGTAGTTTGCATGAGACTAATTTTCACCAGAAAACAATCAACACTAATGAATGTAATTGATCAGCGTAACCCGCTCAGGGTTTGATAACTGCGTTGACTTGCATGCATGGGATGTTTAAGAACCCCCCCCCGCCCCCTTTAATTGTGAGTGAGAGGAATGGAAATGTCCACCGTGCGAGTCAGGGAGGCAAAGACAACACCAGAGATTCACAGCAGAAGCGCTGTGAAAAACAAGAGGTGATTTCAGTAGAGCCTTGACAGTTTGTTTGCAAATGAGGGCAATGCACAGAAATTGGCCTAGATTGAAGCGCGATAGATTGATGGTCTCTCTGGTGACGGAGAAAATCAATGTTGGAAGCTATGAGAGCTGTGAAGCATCATAGATAAATAGATGTGAATGCATCCATTTGTTTGCGCGGACATATTAATCAGGCCCAGCACGCCGGCAGACCGACGCCACGTCAGAAAATGAATTTCAGTCCACGTGACGGGTCCACCACTCAGGCGTTTAAACACGCACTTCTTCTCCCGGTAACACAAAAGGGCTCCACGCAAACGGCCATCTTTCACACAGCGACCCTGGACAAAGCGTCTCTTAAAATAATCCAGTGCTTTCCGTGTGAATTTGCGCAAATGTCAGGTTTGCAACGAGGAAGCAAAATGAAAAATAACATCTGAACAAAGGCCCAAGAGTTCAGTGGGATGAAACCGTTTGAACAGGACACATTGGGTTTAATGTTGGCATAATGGGAAAGCCTGGGTAATTATTTTGAGAAAAATTGAAATAAAAACACCCCCCCTTCCCCAAAAAAAAGCCCCATGTTGATGATCTGCACGGCCGCCTCTGGTGTTTCTGAAGGATTATTCATAAGCATGCGTCTATTCCCAGGGAGGGCCGCGGTGTTTATATCCGTAACAAGAACTCCGACACTCCACTATTTGAGCAGCACGTCCTCAATGCGTTCCCTCCTCTGCGAAGAATTAAGACATCTAGTGTGTGTTCAACATTTCAAATTGACTGCTTCTCCAGACCCGAACGCCACCGCTCGCAGTTTATGAGGCCGGTTAAAGACAAAAAGGTGGGACTAAATCTTCAGCTGGGTTTCCTCGGAGACAAATGTTGCTCCGTTTGTGATTTACAGGACCAGAATGCTTTAAACCCACAAAACCGACCCTCTGCACAACAAAACGGTTTCCTGTATGACTTGTAATACAAATGTGAGGTAAAAATTCACGTCACAAAATGGGCGGTCCAGATTATATTTGTCATAACTACCAAAGGATCGATGCACATCTTTGGAAAAGGTGCTTGCTGAATACGACTCACCGGATTGAATGTCCATCTAGTTGAGGGGATCTGTGACTTCAGAGGATCCCTTCAGGTTTATTTTCTAGCGCCACCACCAGGACAGAGTTGGTTTTAAGTGAAATACAAGTGAAATACATACATAATGCAGCCATAAATCATTCAAACACCCGGATCAGGTCATCCATTTCACGTGATGTGTTATTTAGGAGGATTCGATCGACTCACCAGATGTGGTTACCTGTGAAAAAGGTATCTTTTTTTTTTTGTTTACAACCTTGCGAAAGGCAGTAAGTAAAGTAATTCTGCCTTGATTCATGCAGCGCTCAGGGAAACGAGGTGTTTTAAAGTAAAAAGAAGGAGGTGCGGCTGTTCATCTGGATAATGTGCGTCTTGGGAGGCCATTAGAGCCAGATGGGGGATACAGTAAATAAACTTTTGGCCAAGTTACTGCGCCTTTTCATTCTAACGACCTCGACATCCCCAGCAGGAAGCCGGGCTTCGGTTCAATCAATCCCCCCCCCCCTACAAAAAGCTAAATCTACCCGACTTCAAGAGTTATGTTGGGATAAGCATCAACGCCACACAGCAACAGTGGGAAATTCAATTAAGACTGAGCCGAAAGCTTTTGATACCTTTATGGAAATTAAAGTTTTATGTAAATTAGTCGTCGGCCTGGCAACGAGCCAGTTACGAGCCAGTTAAATGCATAACGGCCGCGCCGTTATGCATTTAAAGTAGCAGCCTCAGAAGAGCCCAAAAAACAAGTCTACATGGCATCTAGAGTGCACAAACAACAGATAACAGATTTCACATCACCGACTCGCTCAACTACTGCAGTAAAGGGATTAATAACCAAGCGTTAGAAATACTTAAAATGCTGCCCGTTTTATACGATCCAGAAGAATGGAACAAACAACCAGGTCACATCATTTTTAATACTTGGGATAAATTCTTTATTTAAACAATGATCTTTCTCTGGAAGTGTAAACGAGCACAGTGCAGATCTGAGAGCAGTTAAGTCGCAGAGGACACTGCCACCTGGTGGAGAATAAAAGCAGCTACAGGGAGAGACGACGCACTCAAGAGATACTTTGAATTTAGATCATACCAAAACAGGCTTTGCGTTCATCAATCCAGCAGATGCACAGCAAACTAAACTACAAAAGCAGATATTCAACATTGGCATTGTGCTTTGAAGTCGTGATGTTGTTAGTAATATTACTGCACAACATAACAAGACAGTCATCCTACAAACAGGACACTTGCATAATCCCCTGGAGATTAAAGCGTACTGATTATTTTCAAATATTAATAACACCAACATTTGTAAATATATAAACATTTCCACAAAACCCTCCTCGCCTCCATTCGTCGGGGTCGGAGGCGTAAGGCACAGTAGGCAAGTCGCCTCGCTGCCGTTTCAAACATCTGGCGTGCAGATGCTACCTCGAGACGGTGGAGCTGGCGTGCGATTGGCCGGAGGACGTGGTGGCCGCACTGAGCTGGGAGAAGCCGCTGTGACTCGACCCCAGACTGGTCATGGATCCCCTGGAATTAGAAAGAAATGTTCACTCATGATTGTACGCAATATTTCAAAACGAGACGAGAGAGAAAAGCGAGCAAACAAACTGACCTGAAGTCGTGGGAGGCCAGCACCTCGGTGTAGATCATGATCTTACACTTGTGGGAGGAGACCTGCAGGGAGGCCAGCACGTCATCCACGCCGGGCAGGCTGGAGGCGGAGCACGCCGGGGAGCTGTGGAAGCGCCACTGGAGGATGTAGAAGCCGGGCCAGCGCGTGACGTGGGAGCCCTGTGGGAACAGACGAGAGCCGGCGGATCAAATTTCAGACTCGGATGTCTGAAAAGAGCGGAAACGAACCGAGAGCCTCTCTGACCTGTACGCTCTCTCCCTCCCTGCAGGTGAGGGCTTTCTCCACCATGCTGTAGTCCTGGCCCAGCACCCAGTTCCTGTCTATCACCTGGGCGTTGGCGGCCCCCGGCGACGCGAGGCCGTGGGCTCCGAGAGAGTCCTTCTTGGGGGGCTGCGGCGCCCTTTTGGAATGGTACAGGTGGAAGATGACGTCCCCTTTGGACACGTCGAAGTCCCAGGTGATGACGGAGGAGGCCTCGTGGATCTCGATCAGCATCTGGTTGTTGGGGGACGGGACTTAAGCCTACTTAAACTCTTCTCTAAAACGATCTTCAGTGTCAATACATCAGAGTAGCTGTTCAGCAGCCTTCTGGCAGACGGCGCATATTTTTGAACGTCATCGAACACAAAAACATTGGAACATTTTAGTGCGGGAACTTCGCAGGGGTGTGCGTGAGCTCGTGACGCGGATCGGTTTCCCCTCTTTGTGCGCCGCTCGCCGTTTCTGCTTCCTCCTCGGCGCTTCTGCTTCCAAACCGCCTGTGCGCGTAAAAGTGAGCATCAAGCCAGTTGGACTTTGGATCCCATCAGGGGAAACTTTAATTGCGCTGAGGGGGGGTTCTCCGTAGCTAAGAATAGGAACCAGCTCTTTAATAATAAGAGCAGCGTGGAGCTTCTTTACTGTGAGTGATGGCTTATTACTTTTGTATTGGTTTTGCATATTAACATGCTTTTGACATATTTTATTTGTTATTTATACTAGCAGCCTACTGTGATGGTTTTCCACGTCCCAGATTTTTTGGCGCAGTGCGTGATGTGCGTGTGCGGAGCGCCGGTCACTGAGCATATCGTCTTACTTTACAGGACCCAATAATAAAACAACTAAATTAACATTAAAAGTTTTGCCATGTTGTGATGGGGAATAATCCACGGACACGAAAAAGGGCCCGTCTACCCTTTGCGTTCTTCTCCCTAGTTATGCAAGCTAAAAGTCACATGTTCTTGTCTACGAATAAAAAAATTATCAAATTATTTATCAAATCGCACCCTGGTCGTACCTCATACGGGGCTCCCTTGAAAATACTGGCGCTCTTGTAGATGGAGTCGGTCAGCAGGCGGTTTTCCTCACTCTCCAGCTCCTCTGCCGTCCTGTACAGAGATTTGGGGACCAACCCCCCGTCAGGGATGTCACACTGCAGAGAAAAAGAGGCGAATGAACCACATGGATTTCTTGGCTTGTTTGTGAATGGCGTTGAAAGGGAAGTTCAGTGAATACTGCACGCTAAGAAGCAAAACATCAGCAGCGAAGGTCCCTGAAAACTCACCATGCAGTCGCCTCCCAGGAAGTCAGGGATGATTTCCTTGTCAATATAGTCCACCAATCCTCCTGGACCTTGGTAGTCGTTTCCGGCATAAACAAGGAACTTCTTGCGAGTGTTCTCATCGATCAGGGGGCTGACCTGGAAACCAGGATAGAATATTTTAACTATTCAGGTTTAAGAAATGAACACGATGGCGTCTGCATGTGCACTTTATATTGGTTTGGTCCTCATCATAATACTGGATGCTATGTTAGTAAAATAGTCAATAAAAAGGAGCTTCCACATCTCCAGGTAGCAGCAGTTAGTTATACATAACTTTCACTTCATCTGTTATTGTGATTTATTATGAAATGTTCTCACATGGTTTTCGCTCCATCATTTGTTGGTCGTATGCTCACATTCACAACGCTTGATGCAAGGCCTTCATCTGCACCGCGCAGCTTCATCAATTGCGAGTCACAAACTCGCAAAATTTAACAGTCACACACACACACACGAAAAAATAAGCCATGCCGACATTATTCTCACCAGGGTCCAGAGCACTGGAAAGACTCGGGGCGCCCTCAGGATGAGAAGGCGGCCCAGCGTCTCGGGGTAGTTGGCCTCCACCACCTCAATGATTCTCAGCAGAGCCTTGACCCCCGGCCTCCACAGGTGGCGCATGTTCAGCCCCTCCAGGTCCACCAGGCAGGTCCAGCAGCTGATGGGTCGCCCGAAGACCCGGGTGTTCTCCTCACATTGCCTCAGCCCCTCCTCGTTGATGGACAGGACCTGCGGGTCACGTGCAAGTCGCAGCGTTACTGCCGGCCGTTTCAAATCCACACCGCTGATGATCGGGTCTGGTGAGAGGTCTCAAGTCACCTGTCTCAGCAGTCCCTCCTCTCCGAAGGCTCGCACCAGGCCCTTAGTGTCCATTTGTCCCAGGCGGAGGATGTACAGAGGACGGCCGTCTGAACCACACACACACACACAATACTGATGAGTGACGGGGGTACTGCCTGTGTTCTACCTGAACCATGATTCCTGAAGACGGGAGCAACAACCGATGGTGCTCAGCCGGGTTATGCTGCCGGTACCTCGGTCGTGGTGGTGCCAGCCTCCGGTGTAATGGTCCTGAAGCAGCTGTGGGCGCTGCCACGTGTCCAGAAGGAAATCCACCTTGTGCTGCTTCCTCCAGGTGAGCGACTGGCACAGGAACTCTCTGGCCTTGTCCAGGTTGAAATCTCTGGCCCTCAGGAAGCGCAGCACGTGCTGATCCTTTGGAATCTGCACGGCAACAAGACTCTGATGAACTGGATGAAAAGTAACTAATAAATGGCAAAGACGTTGCGCCATCTTTTAGCCAACGGGAGGCCAGTGTGCAGCACTCTATGTCTATGTCGCGTCTATGTGACCTTGCCCTTGTGGCTTTCCTGGAGCCACAGGCGCAGTCGGATGAGACAGCTCTCCTGCAGAGGTGTCAAATCACCGAGGTAACGTCTGATGTAATCAGCATCCAGCTTGTCTGCAGGCCACAACACATGTAAAGCGTAAAAGGTTAGCACACATTGCAGGAATCGGAGACACCACAAACAACCTCCTCATTTGAGGTATTACGACTGGAAATAAATAAACAGGTCAAGCTTTGCCCTGTTTTCCATTTCTTTGACAAATTATTATTTTATTAAATTTTATTTATGACAAATTATTATCTTTAAAGCATGACTTTGCCACTAAACTAAATTAAACAACACATATCTTGACACTGACCCTCAGGGGAGCCGCTCACTGGCTCCGAGGGGCCGGCCGGCTCTTTGCTGTCCGGTCCGCTCTCCGCCGCGCTGACCGGGATGGCTGTGGCGGCGGAGCGGGACGGCGGTGCCGGCTGAAGCCTGGCGGCGGCGGGGTCAACGGGAGGAGTCCAACGAGGTATGTACGTTACTCCTTCTGCCTCCAGCTCTTTGAGGTAGTACTCGATCATTTCTTTACCCTACAAAACAGGTGACGAACAGACACTCTCAAACGGACCGAGAACCGGCAGGCACGAGCAAGTGTAACCTTCCACAATGCTGGGATCGTTTACTCTGAGAGTCAAAGATGTAAACCTTTTTAATGCTGCTAGCGTACTGTTTCATGGCCAGCTTCTCCGCCGTGCTCTCAAAGCCGAAAAAGGACTTCATGTCCAGACTAGCCGTCTGTTCGAAGCACGTCCAGTCCTCGTTCTCTGGATGAACCTGCGGGGCAGGACAACAACGTTACAAAACACATGGCAGTACTTGAACAGCGGCGAACAGAAGGAGTCTCGACACAAGTCGAGTGGAAAAACAAAGAGCTCACCGAGTAGCTGCAGCACTCGCGGACGACCACCCGGTTGGAGAAGGTCTCGTTGTGGACCTCGATGCGCAGCGTCCGCTCCCTGCGATTCAGCGTGTTCTTCTGCAGGAAGTACAGGTAGTCCACGCCGGCAATCTGCGTGCAGGGAGGCGAAAGGATGGAAGAAAAAAAAAAACTCTCGGTGCCGCGCCATCAAATGTCGGGACAAATAAACGTTTGTTTCGTGGGGCCTGTACCCGTTTGAGGAGCCGCGGGGCCTCGATGTCGATCACGCAGCGCCGCTCGGTGACCAGCGTGGCGCCGTCCTCGCTTGGCGTCTCCTTGAGGATCTCGCTGTCCACAAACACCGGGATCAGGTGGGACCTCGGGAACCTCCTGACGTAGGCCTGAGAGGGAGGTGGGGAATATAGATTATATAGAAAAGTCACTGATCACGGTTATTCAATAAGATCTTAAGACCTGCAAAAGGCAACTTGCTCTGCATTGAAGCAGTTCTCCTGCTCTGGACTGCAGTGATTCATCGATACAGTTTGTCCGTCTGTCAAATCTGATCACAGCTGTTAACTTTCATTAGTGTTGTTCAGGTATTTCAGCTTCGTCCGCATTTACATATATGCCAATCTTTGGACAGCTGAAATGGCGCATTCTTCTTTTAAGTGCTAAAACACAGGAGAGTTTATTCCTTTAACTAGACATGCGCTCAGCCCACATGGACCTTTTTCACAAAGTGACTTAATTACACGCAGCTGATCCCTGTAACTGGCATTTCCATCAACTTCCCGCAGGTCTGCTGTACATTCCGTTCCCAGTGAGGCGTCAGGTTCTTGTCCCGCCCACTCCGAGGCCTCTCTCCGATTGGTCAGGGGAGTTGCTTTCGAATGGACCCGTTGCGTGTTTCACTCGTCGGGGACGCGGTTACTAGTTAGTGGCTTTAACAGCTCACATGAATACAAACTGCAGCCTGTCCAAGCCACCTGTAAATGTTGATTCAGTAGCCGAGCGAGAGAAACAGCCCCCGGTCTATGTAACTAGAAGCAGTGGAGCGGTTTATGCTGAGAAAACATTTTAAGAGGTACAGAAGGCAGGAAAGGGAAGGAAGCCCCCCTCACCACAGTAAAGACGGCTCACAACACGGTCACAGGGTTTTATATGTCACGGTACAACAGGGTTGCACTGCGAGTGGTCCCATTGTGCTGCGTAGGAAGGAAAAAAAAAAAAAAAAAAGATTCTATGTACGAATGGTGGAGGGCGAGAATTCATATTACACCACACCAAAACAATGTAGAGTGATCGATGGCTCTACAGCAAAGGGGATCAATATGGATTTTTTTATGTTGTAGTGTTTCAGCGACACACACACACACAAACATATAAATGCAGCTTGTATTGATACGGCACAGCAGTTAACTTTCTAAATCAATAAGATGACGTTCTAATAAGCCACAAAACACATGGCTGGGATACGTTGCCCTGGTAAATAGTTAGGAGGCTTGGACTTATTTTCAGGAACTAAAAGCAGACTTAGTGAAATGATTGACCTTCATATTCCTCTCAGAACTTTAAGCATAATTGGGTGCATTGGGTCGTGGAAAAGGTAGTTCCCCCGCATCGGAAAAAAAAAAACAAACGCCTGAAAAGTACAAAGTGTCACACGGGCCGTGCAGCGGCGCCTTCTTTTATGGGGGTGTTTAGTCGGTTCGATGCACAGCAGCTCAGTGCATCTACTACACACAAACCCACGTGATGAAAGAGACACCGCTGATGCAACTGGGTAAACACTGAGTGCTATCCAGGACGCAGATTGTGACATCAGCCGGCGGGACTGACGACAACGTCCACAGATCACATGGCACACGCACCGGCTTCCCTCCTCTGGGCTGCAGACGGAGGGGCTTTTTGCACATGAGCAGTTATTTACTGTTCACAAAAGGGCCCATTATAAAAAGCTTTTCAATAACGTGCAGCGATGCGGGATGAATGTGGGGCGTCTCTTTGGAAATGAGGCCTGGCGAAGGAACTGGAGTCCGCATCTTAACGTGGAATCTTGGAAATGCACTTTTAACTTTCACGTGGGCCTTGTTTTGCTTCAGCATCATACGGAGACACTTTCCTCTATAGTTCATCATATCACAAAGACTTTTGGAGGTTAAAAAATGGGTGCATCAAATTAATAATAGCTTGACAAAAACTTTTTTTTACCAATATAGTTTTTTTTTACCAATAACTTTTTCATTGCAAATACATCTTTATCGACCTGCATATTGATGCATTTCTCGCAGCACCAGAAGGGAAGTCCACGGAGTATTTCGTGTCACGCTACTCACCGCCATTATCAGCTCAAACGGATGCTTGTAGACCCGGACGGGGGACTGGTATTCCTGCACCATGGCGGCGAGGGTTCCACTGGGATCACTTTAGATGAACCGCAAACACTGGAGAATGACACAGCGGGAACATCATTTAAAAAAAAAAAAAGCACGGCAGGCACTTCCTCGGGTTTATTGATCCACGCGAACAGATCAGCTGATCTGCGCGCAGAGAAGACGTTCACATCCGAGTTGGCACCGTTACGTCACACCGAGGACGCGATCCGTGCGAAAAGAAACAAACGCATATCACTGCGCCTGTTAGGAGACAAAATAGGCCCGAGCGGCGGAAACAAACCACCGGGCGAACTTTACTCACCGCTGTTTTGAAGCCCGGGACCCCCCGTGAATTTAGGATGCGTCAATGCGGCTGTTTACTCTCTGCCGTCTGCGTGTTATCCATGTTGGCAGCTGGCGGAGGAAAAGGTAGTTCCCCCCCGCATCGGAAAAATACAAACGCCAGAAAAGTACAAAGTGTCGCTGAGGTTCGTCTGTTAGGCTGGAGCGGCTGTTGGCTCCTCCTCTTCCGCTCAAACCGGAAGTCCACCCCACGCTTCTCTGTGTGACAGATGGCTCGTCGGGTCGTTTTATTGTGAAAGGGCCCACGAACGTTTTCTACTTTTCTATCCGGGCACTTTATTTGAGTATAACTTTAAACTGCCCTCCAGAGACTCATATATATATACACTGCATATATATTATATATATATATATATATATATATATATATATATATATATATATATATATATATATATATATATATATATTATATTTTTGGTGTCCCTTTCTGCCTCACGTCAGCTGCTGCAGGGAGATGCAGCTGGTCCCACATTGACACTGAAGAAGCAGCATCTGCAGGGGGTTGGGATTAAAAGCGTCTGGTTCTGGCGGCTCTAGTGGAGTCCAGAAGGGGACATCTTGAGAGGGGGAAGAGGAGTTCACACAAGCTCTTATTCCAAATCATCCTCAGGCACGAAGAACATTGTCATCAGCAACCGTCTCCGCTTAATTCGGGATAAATAATTGAGCCGACGTGGTGCAACACCACCCGCGGTGTAAGTGATTTACATCGGGGCCCCGGGGCACAAACACAAACCCATCAAATCGCTTGTCACGCAACACAGAGAGAGGACACATCACCGTAATCATTGCAGACGGCGGTTCCCATACAGCGTTTGGACCTAAACCAATGAAAACGAGTGTTCTGGAATTTGTAGATATCCCGAATCAATTCCAAGATAATCCACGTAAACAAGAACCCCAGATCAAAGCAGTGGAAGGCCCACTAGGTGGGCGGGAGTCAAACAGGAGCCGATCTGCAGGGGACCTTTGTTCGTGTCGCTCTTGTGATTTTTGGTCACATAAGCAGTTCTGCTTTAAAAGAGTAACAAGCATGTAAGCAGGGAAAAGTGAGACATGTCGCTAGACTTTAGAGGGAAAATGTATTTTTTCCCTCTAAAGTCTAGCGACATGTATTGTTTAATTGACTCTAATTGACCCCTCCAGACCTCACGGTACCAGAACACAGCTCAGGCACCGTCGAGCGATAACTTTCCAGATGTGTGTGACCACTGAAAATGCATTTTCATCCGCAGTGTAAAGAAACCTCATTTCAGCTGCTCAGATACAGAAAGAACAGCCTGTGCAGAAACTGGTAAATCTGGTGGCAATCACAGATAGGACTCAGTTACTCATCGTTACGCAGCACACAGGGCTACAATCTGTTGGACCTGTGCTGCCTGCACGCATTTCATCATCCATCCCCAGCACCTCATGCATCTGCCGGGGATGTGGTCAGACTCCAAACGCCCAAGTAATGAGCATGTGGGACTGAAATATTGCGGTTGGTTGTGTTCCTGACTGAATGCAGCGTAAGCTCTGAATGAGTGAGGTCAATTTAACATGACGAGGAGAAAATTGATCCAGAAGCTGTTTAGCGTTGTGAATTAGACAATTTCAAGCACCTTCCTTCCTGATGAAATGAAGTGTCTACATGTGTGTATTTATTTGGAGAGGAATTATTATTCTTCGACAAATCCTAATCAGGGGAAATAGTCTACGCGTCTTTGTGCATTAGCTAGGAGGGAATACTAAATGAATGGATTTAACTTGAATCAACCAACAAAACAGAAACACTACTTTCTGCATAATTTACCACTGTTTTATCTTGACGAAGCATTCAACAGCATCACAATGTTAAAGCAACATCGGGTGAGAGTGTTCACTCACCTTCATTCCTTGTAGATGGGATTTGATAATACAAAATAAAAAAGCCAAGCATATCACAATGATTCTGTCTGTCATGACAAGATAATTAAACAATGACTTTTGAACCAGCATGTGATCAGATGCACGAGGTGACTGTGGGACCTCACTGCTTCATCAGCTTTCAATGCTTATTATTATAAGAATGTTATGTTTGCTCTTAAACCCCCCGCCAATTCTAATTAAAAAACATCCACGACGATGTAAACCTACAATTCAAAAATACAAACAGCCGATCTGATCAGCCAGCTCATCAGATGCGACAGCAGCACACTGCAACCGTGCAAAAGGTCAAAAAGAGAGCCGGCGAGGGAAGCTGATCGTCCCCCGATCCACAGGGAGATTCGTCTCTTATTGGAGACGGGAGGCTGCAGGTCAGAAAGGACGCCGGCGGTGGCAGCATCACGCCAGGTGAGCCCCGTTAACGAGGAGCTGCCCCTCCCCTCCCCCCACACTTCTCTCCCACTGGAGCCTGTGCTTCATCAACTGTCCACTTGAGGTCCTCAGTTAATTACCAACAATTGAGAAAACTCAGAAATGAGAAAGAAATGAATGAAATGACCAGGATATTGAATTGAACGTGCGAGAATGAATACACGAGGGGACTCTTTGTTGCTCGTGTCTTTGGGAATCAGCGTTAATGGGCTAAAGCAGCGGATCAAAGCATCACCTGTAAATGTTCCTCTAAAAGAACAGCCAGCGGCTCCAGCGCACTGCAAGTCCCTCCAACATGCAATATCCTGTGTTTATATCACCAAATGTTCTTATTCTGGGTCCCAGCAGGTAGAATGAAAGTCAAAATAAAGCACATATTAATAATAATACAAATAGTTGTCTGGACGCTGCATGCTTAGATGACTCCTGTTAGCTTGAAATGAAGATGTTTTTATGCATGAGCTGTCCTGAAGCCCAGGGGTGTTTTCTATTATGGGGCATCTTATTCCAGTGAAAATAAATCATTTACCCATTTATTTCGACCAGTGAAATCGAAAAGGCAATGGCTGCTGTTTTCTCTTTTATCAACAGTTAAATAATTTCGCCGCTTAGTCTCTTGTACCCACACACATTAACCCTGTGTGTGTGTACGCACCGTGATTTAATCTTAATTTATGCTGTTCAGGAAAAGAAAATCAACAAGAGGTGACTTTCCGTGCTTGGAATTGATTATTGTTTTGTCCTAATTAAGAGATAGAGATAGATTCATTAATGCACAGATATTTTGGTCTATTTCTTTTGCTATATGTTGCTAAAATTAAAGGTATGTCAGGAGTTATACTGTACGTGTATCTGCAGAAGGTGGTGCTACATGCAGCGTGCATGCAAAGACTAATTCAATATATAGAAATATGCCATCGATTTTCCTGCGAAATCAAACTGTGCCGGCCTCCAGCCCACTGTAACCCCATTACATTTGAAACAAGAGAAATGAGGTGTGCTTCATGGAATCCGCTCCCCTCACCCAAGAGGAAAAAGGAGATTCTTGAAGTGCTACTCGTTCAAAGAAACATCAAGGAAAGCAGGACAGCTTAAAATGAGCTCAGTGTCAGTGTGAGACAGAAAATCACAATATTCCCGGGTCTGAGAGCAATTTAAAGTATGAAAGGACTCAGAGTAAACAGACTCAGCAGTCAGAGGAACAACCACAAAAACACACAAACAGACTCCACCGTCGTGCTCCTGCCGGCACAACAGTCACGTCAGCTCAGGCAGCGTACAGCTCGCCACAGAGCCCCTGACCTTTCGAGAGAAAGGCTGCAGCTTTGAGAGCGTGACGAAATGGTCAAGCTTTGTCCGTGCACAGAGCAGGGTGTTCTATCCGTGCAGTGTCTCCAGGTTGGGCTGGTTGCTTTGAAATGAGCCGGGAGGAAAAGCATTGCACTGGCAAATTACGTTGGCTGCTTTATTACAGAATATCCAAACGACAAACTTTCATTCAGCAGAGCACTGCTGACGGGTAAAGGCACCCAGACTGCTTCGGTTGCCAAAATGCAGCAGTTATCGATACAGTCGGCAGCTGTAGCTGTCAATGGGGTGCAATGGTGTCCTCTGAATTTCTGCTTAATTAGTAAATCTATTTGTTGGTCTTCTGAGAGAAAGACAGATTTGCAACACACTGGACTCATCGGGACAAATGGCTCCTTCCTCCATCCTGCTGAGAATCAATCATCACGATGGAAGCCGCCAGGGCCTTTTCATATCCAAACCAGAAAGACCACAAGCAGATAGGCTGTGAGGTTGTTGAAAGAAGGCACACACACTTATTCTCGTCTGATGTGTCTGTGGGCTCAGTTTGCCAATTAACAGCCAGGAGACGCTTAGCTTAGCTTAGCATAAAGACCGCTAGGCCAAGCTGCTAGCCAGATACCGTCCGAAGGTAACAGAATCCTGCTGTCGGCCCCTCTGAAGCTCACTCGTTCCCATGCTTTCCTGCGGCAGACTGTTTCTTGGCTTCTTGTTGTTTCTTGGCTTCTTGTTGTAACTTCTTTGAGTCTCGTCGTGACTCCAAGTTGCCAGGCAACCAGCAGAAAATCCCTGTGCCAAGTCATGCAATAGTCCACCACATCAACTGGCCAAGAACCTTTTAAATCTCCTGAGTGATGGACAGTAGATTGTCCAACAAGGCTGCAAGCAGGCAAATAAGCAAATCTATCAGTCAAACAAACCAAATGGATGTCACTGACTCTCCAGAGGGAAATAATTCAGTGATTAACTGTAAAGCAACTGGAGGGCATCTTCTCCCAAAGTATCTTATTCTCTTTTCATACCGTGTAATTTTAAGCAAAGATATCAGCATGCAGAATATTGCATAAGACACCCAGCTATTTTCGGGTAACGACACGTGTTCCTGTGTGTGTGGGACACGGTACGATGCCGTGTTCTGCAGTACGTCGCGCTGCACGGATGCTGTTAGGAAGAGGAGAGCCGAGTCAAGGTTGCGTGACAGAAATGTAATCAGTGAATTCCGCCAGTTGCGTCCGTCCTAAACAGCTCATTAAGATCAATTACGGACGATCAAAGTGGGAGGTTGCAGTGTGGACATCGCACACTTTTAGTGTCGTTACAAAGATCCGACACCTCAGGACGCCGTTCTCTTGTGCGTGCTTAAGTGGTTAGAATAACTACCTCCTGCAGCTCCATTTTGTTAGGTCTCTCAAAATAGCCGATACATGGCGTGCAGATTGTTGCATGCAGAGATAACAAGCAAGACAATTATGCCTCTTTTAAAGAACTGCTCACAGAAGACAGGGCAACTGTCTTTGGAGACAATGAGGAAGATCCCCAAGTTCCCCCTGGGGGAGGACTCTCTGTTGCCGCTCATTCATTTGGGAGAGATCAATCCCACGTAGGTCAACTACATGCCGACGAAACACCTCTTAGCATTATAAAGAGGTAAGTGAGAGTCATGGATGAAGCCGCTGCAACAATTGGGAAGTCGGGAGAATCGATTAACTAAGCATTGAATCATTCATCAAACATCTTTTGCCTTTTGCCAGGCAAGCATGGGCCTCACACATTCATTAGAAGCTTTCCAGGGGGATGGAACATCTTTAATTGTTGCCAAACCGCTGAATCATTTACCATGCAGGATGTGCGTTTTGGCACGAGGCCATTTGCTGCTCGCAGAGACGTCACGTGCCGAGCCGAGCCGAGCCGAGCAATAACTCTCAGGAACTCAGAAGAAGCTGCATGATACTTTTGATCTTCCCAAAAGCTTTTACATCAAGGTCCTAACAACTTGATTCAAGGCCAACATGTTTTTTTCTATGATTCCCATTTGAGACCTCTCGCCCCTTACTGTACTTCCTTCCTTTGACGTTAGTAGAAGATCACTTTGAAGGCACACTAATAAAAAGCTGCCATATACACAGGCTGCTTTTTCCTTTTTTTTACCTCTCTTTTCCATCCTGAATCACTTAACCATCCACCTCGATTCCTCGTCTCGTCTTTTCAAACATTACTTTCTTTTAAAAACCTTTTTATCCGCAGGGAGACCTTTCCCACTTGTCTCAATCACTCCTCTCACAGCTTGACAGTCCACTCGGGGAGCTGCGTTGCAGGGCGGATGCACTGTCTAGGGGTGAGGATCTCTCTCTCTCTCTCTCTTTAACTACCCTCCCTCAAACACTCACCCCCCTTTTGTCAGGACTGAAGGTATACGGCCACCAAGCCTCTCAGATCTACCAGGAAGTTGAGCCACTTGTGTGAGAAGCTCTCCTACGTCTGGTGAGCCGGACTCATTAACGGAGTGGCCTTTGCGTTCGCACAGAGGCTGACAGCTGCCTGAGTTTCTGTCGCCCGCAGCAGCCAGCTGGCAGAGCGATCCATGACTCAGGAACAGGGTATAACTTGTGGAGCAGCCGCTCGACTTCTCTTTGTGCTGCCTACACACTTGCCGCTCAGGACAGGACGTGCATCACCGAGGAGATGCACGCAGGTGTGTGCAATGTCCAACGTGTCCATCGATCAGTCAGCAGGAGGCAGAAAGTTTCACAGATAAGAACCAGAAGACAAAAAAGACTCCCCAGTGCTCTGGACTCTCCTCTTACAAGACTGGTGTAATTTAATTGGAACAACCATATGATATATCCACAAAAAAAGGCACCTTAGTTTGCTTTACATTACGCACTTTACACAGCTTTAAAGTAACAATTTTAACATTTGGGAGAATGCTCCATGCATTCAATGCGGCATCTTGAACTTTGATCCTTCTGCTCATTTATCTGGCACGGCTCGCAAACTGCACATTGCGACCTGATCGAGCAGGACATGCTGGTGTTTCTGGCATTCTGCATTTGGCACAATCAGTATTGGGACCAACAAAATATGTTTCTGGCAAACTAAGCGTGTAATTGTGGGAATTGGAACACACAAATGGTCGGCTTGTTATTGCAGCTGTTGGGAATATGTATATGTACAGCACCGCTCACATGATCATTCATTCAGCCTTGAGAGTACGCAGTAGTGAAACAAGTACAGTTTGAGTGTATATTGGTTTTCATGAGAGCATGTGAAGCTGAAGGATCGACGTGTGGACCTTTTGTGATTCCTTATTCGGATTCTGTCAGCGCTGCCTCCTCCCATCTACCTGAGCCGAGGCAATGCAGCAGTCCTCACTGTATCATGCAGCAGGGCTCTCCACCGGTGAGGAGCTGTAGTGTGTTACATCAGGAGCTTCCTATACACCCCAACCCTGCAGACTCAGGCACGCGGACTTCGAGCAGGACTCCGTTTCACTCGTTCGTGTTGTCGGCAGTCTGCATTCTGTCCCGGGGAAATCAGAAAAGAACAGAGAGTGAAACAAATCCCCCTTTTCAAACCGGGCATTTCATCTCTATAATGAATACAATGACAAAAAAGTGTTAACGTCCTTGTTTCCATTCACATGTCATGGAGAAGCTCAGGGCGGAGAGAGGTGTAGGTGGAGGAAGGAAAAAAAATAAGCAGAATGAACTCTCATAACGCCATTATAAGCAACACCACTAGAATGTGCACACATTCATTATGTTAAAAGGGCTCTGCAGTTCTTTATTCATACACCAGGTGCACTCCATTATGGAGAAAGGCATCAGCATGCACAGTGTGCGCACACACACACACACACACACACAAAGGGGACCAGAGAGCCATTATATCGCATGCATTTATGATTTTGGGAGGCCGTCCCTCATACTAAAGAGCGGCAGGGAAAGGATCAAGCAGTAAGGATAAGTGGGGAAGTTAAAATTACTTAATGGTAATAACCATAATCTTGAGATCTTGTTTTAGAAAAAGGTGGCGTCTGATGTCACGAATCTGACTGCAGCGAATTCACAGCAGAAGAGAACGTCCCTTCGCAGCGCGGTGGGAGTTGTCGTGTTGTCGCTGTGCCTCAGCAGGATGTTACAGACAACAGGTACGATGCAGCGCAATGTGGACGCATCTTCTTTCCGGCCTCCATTTGTACCAGCGTTTCTACGTATGACAACTTGGGAGAAAAGCCACAACAGACAAAAGTCTTTTCAACCAATTCAAGTGACCTAAACCAGTGGTTCTCAAACTTTTTACACCAAGTAGCACCTCAGAAAATACTTGGCTCTCCAAGTACCACCATAATGACCAACACTATACAGTAGCGTAGCAGAAGTTTTTGATGAATGAAGTATTCATCAAAAACAAGGCAGAGGTTTTATTCCTAAAGAAGTATATTTAATATTGTCAGCCATTGTAACATTATACACAGTTTCAATAGTAAGACTGCGCTTAAATATAGGAAGAAAAACTGTACTTAAATAATGATTCAATTAAAATGTATTGCACATAAAAGGTAAATAAACATTGTACTAAAATACATGTAACAAACTGTTCTTACAGATTACATAAAACTATACTGTATTTAAATGTTTAGTAAAAAAATGTTTTGGCGTACCACTAGAGGGAGCCCCGCGTACCACACTTTGAGAATCACTGACCTAAACAACTTATATGTCACCCGTTGGTTTGTTCTGTCGTTTTGAAACCTTGAGTTCATTGTTTTCACCGTTGCCACGGCAATCTGGATTATCAGCCCGTTGCCATTACGGCATCGTTTGAATTCAGAGCCCCAAAAAACGACGGCTCCTGGAATTACACACGTATAGCTTTCAGTTTTGAACCTCACCTCTGTTGTGCGGCAATATCGGACCAAAAACAGAATGTTACGATTCCTGTTGGATGGTATGAAACGTTTTTAAAAGATCCACTTCACTTAACGTTTTGTCACTTTTGTGCTTCGTGTCGTTCGACCGGAGAGGCCCACGGATTAAACGTGGCCGGCTCCTGACAGGATGCGGCGACTCGTCCGGCGACTCTCTCTCTGATTGGACCCGTTATATTGTCATCTCCTGGCCACCAACGACCTTCCACCGCTGCAGAGACGAAAAGGCTTCTTCCACCTGAAGCTTCTGTTCCTGCTCACGTCCCCGTCTTCTTGCGGGAAAAATTGATAGTGGAGGTTGAAAAACATATAAAGTGGTTCCCACTTAAATGTGGGGGCAGAATTGTAGGTTTGAACGGCAGTAAAAAAAAAACCCTTTCAGAAAACTCTCATGTGGTGTATTTATACAAACATTCTCTGTTAAATACCTGCATTCACACCATGAAAGCCGGGAAAGAGTCAAAGGCCTCCTGGCTGCAGCTACCACTCAAATATCATCCTTCCTTGGGCGGGTGTTGGGAGAAAGTTCAAAACGAGTGGAGCGATTATGAAGTGCGCAGGCCAAATGGGGCACACTGTGAAATGGTCCTGGCGATCAATGGAAGGAGACGCTGGCACCAGTAAATGAGAATGCAGAGTCTTTTGAGGCTGCCTCATTAAAACCGTCTAATCCAAACGGAGAAGCCGCTCGCCCGTTAATGACTCGAGTCCCATTGGTTTGTTTCTGTGCACGTTTGAAATGTCCACCTCTGAAGGGCTTTTCAAAACAGCGCAACTACACTTCACACGGTTTCATTCACGATACAAAGACAAAGAGAAATGGGTTACAATGGAAATGAAACTGGACGGCTTTAATCTTAAAATTTGTCCACTGCGATGTATTGAACACATTTTTTAAGAAATTGTCTCGCAGTTGGTTCATGTTTGGAGATGGTGAAATATAGTCAACATCTATTAATTCAATGTCTCAGGAAACAAACACGAGGAATTGAAGCTTAGAAAAAAATAAATGTAGATTGTTAAAGGGCGACTGGAGCTACATTAAAAAAAAAAGTGTCCAAAATCGTCTCTATCTACAGAATGTTGGCCTTTGACACATGTGGTAAGTGGACACCAAGCGCGAGTGCTGTTGTTCTCCCTGGTGCTGAATCCATCAGCCTCCTGTCATTAAAACCCTGCTGCCGCGTCAGGTTATATATTCGTCCTGAAAGGCGTCGTCCATTTCTTTTTTTTCCACATTCATTCCTCACTAAAACCCATTCTTCAGTGAGACGTCGGTAACAAAGACCAATCAGCACAGAATTAGGAATTCGGTGTTTATGTGGACACGCACTTAATCCTCATTAGGCTCATGAAGGATATCCTGATTACTAGCACACATAATAAGAACAGCTGCTTCTCTTCTGTCCTCCACGCTGGTGTCGGCAGGAGGAAATACATTCACGTTCCGATCCAATGTGGACAGGAGGAGCAGCAACAGCGACCGAGAGACACGTTTCTGGACGTGTGAGATATTTGCTGGTTGAGTCTCACAGACCGATGAGTCAGCCCGGTGGTACTGCAGCTGATAAAAGGCTCTGGATGGGCGATGGATTGTCTTTTACGATCCTTTGTGCTCCTCCACTATCGCGGATGCTTGGTTGATCACCCGCTGTAGAGCCATCCTGTCCTCGCCTGTAAACGGGTAACAGTGACTTCATGACCTCAGCCTTTAGAGATGCAGCTGTGTAAAATCCGACAAAGGCAGATCTGAGTATGTGGATTCTTACTTTTACGTGATGGGAAAGTCTATAAGCCACAGGCTCCGGTTCAACAGCTCAAACTAAATTACAAAAATTAAGCCAAGCAGAGATTAATTCCCGCAAATAACAGGGGCATCGACTGCTCTTTGCCTGTATTTTATTAAACAACACTTATGTACAAATATATTCGCTACAGGACATGTAAAATAGTACATCTCAACATGGTGCAAATTTGGGTGCATCTAGTACAAATATCCAAACTCCACTATGACTGTAGGTATCCACACAACACCGAGAAAACACACTTGTGAATTTCAAGCATTTGTAATGTATATATATATATATATGTATATTTTTAAAATCAAAAGTTTTCCGCTCGATCGCTCGTGGTTTCCCGTTGACGAGACGATGCGCCGCCACTTGAGTTAAGACTGTGGTCGCGCTGCAGCCACGTGCACCTTTAAGCGGAAGCTTCAAACCCACCACATTCAAAGTACAATCATGCAGCTCCCTGAGTAGAGTTTACGTGCCCCGCCGCCCCTCAAACGTCCCCCCTCCAGGTCATAGGCAGTCCCTGCACAGCGCCACCTGGCCCACGCGATAGTCTCTGCAGGGGCACAGGCGCCGGTATCTGCCGCTGGCGCCGGCGCAGCTGAACAGCAGCGGGTCCTGCTGCAGGCCGCATTCCGCATGCTCCGCCGAGAAGGCGGGGAAGAGGTGGTTGGTCTCCGACTCCAAACCGTCACACTGGAGGTCCAGTCTGACGAACGGGGACAAAGATTAGAACCAACGGTGAAGACTCGAGACTTAAAAGATCGTTATCACAGAAACGGAATTCATATTAATGTGGCAGCTCTGACCCATGAAGGGCTCTATGACAGGTGAAGAGTGCCCGGGTGTCTCCCTTTGTGCCGCTGCATAATTGCGTAACTACAAGTGCTAAAACAAATGTATTATTTTGCAAAATGAGAATCTCAAGAAGTCCGTCGATGAATCAAGTAGTGATCAATGGTGCGGATGCGGCGTTGCGCCCATATCGGCCACGGAGTAGACTGGAAAGACACCCGTTTCAACCTCTCGCCCACTGCTACAAAGACTGCTCACAGGCAGCTAATGTGTACGCTAAATACACACACATACACGCAGAAACAACTGTCACATGAGCACCCAAAGCTGAAACTGTCTTTGAAATGAGATGAATATGAATGAACGATATGAAAATGTTGAACCAATGAAAACCCCTCCTCTTACGCGCTGAAGGCCTCTCTGATGTTGATGAAACGATACAAAGAGGGTTCGCAGACGAGTCCCGCCGTCCGACACGCCCTCACACACGAGTGGCCCTCCGGCGAGGCCAGGAGGCGCAGCGCGCTGAGGGGGGGCCACGGCGCGTAGGAGCTGGCGTTGGCGCCCCAGGTGAGGACGCTGGAGTTGGGCGGGAGGACGAAAGGACCGGGAGCGCCGCCGAGCCAGGACGAGTTGACCGCGGGAA
Organism: Apeltes quadracus; assembly: GCA_021346845.1. Lineage (NCBI taxonomy): Eukaryota > Metazoa > Chordata > Actinopteri > Perciformes > Gasterosteidae > Apeltes > Apeltes quadracus. The sequence goes on along the minus strand of CM037927.1, from coordinate 6,487,928 downwards.
ACGGAGCTTCGGGGCGACAGAAGTCCTGCCGAGGGGGAAGGGGGGAGAGAAATACGTTGGTTGTTGTATTGCGAGCTGTACACACAGACAAATTACGCATGCAGCTGCGGTGCACGCGGGCCGGGCCGCCGATAAGAGGAAATAATGGAAGCAGCCGTTATGATCCACAGGCGCTTATCAGAGGGGACACGTCCTCGTCAATCCTCCAATGAGGAGCCATGTTTGGAGGCAGAATCTGGTCCTGGTGAGAGGCCCGATTACGTTGCCCCTCCAGCTGGGGCTTTTCATAAGACCCAGGTAATAACATTTCTCTGACACGTCCCATTGGCCTTCATACCCGTTTATTCATACGGGCTGCGAGTGCCCGCAGGCAATAACTGGGATTCCGATCTCCTACTCTTAAACACACACACACACAAACACACACACACACACACACACACATACACACAACGAGGCATGGAGCGGGGCAGGGTTAAGAGATGGATATAAGATGATATAGATGCCGCTATTCGGATTTATTTATTTATTTTATTTTCATTGGTTTCGAATGCAGAGCTTGTGGGGAAAATTCTCACAAGTGATTTTATCCATTGATTGTGTGGTAATCAAAGGTACATGTGTACATAATTACGTTGATTTAAGAATGGTGTACATCTTATTAATACTGCCGCTCCGGGTCACGCTCTCCGTCCCTCCGTAGCAGTTAAGAGTTTCACCCCCTGATAACTGCACTACTTCAATTAAATTAAATTCATTTTATTTTACTTTACCCAGCATGCCTTCTGACCCACCTGGTTCTGAATGTAGGCGTGAACTCTTTCAAGCATCCCCTCACAGGTGTACTCGTACGGCAAGAAGGGCTTCACCTGCGAACACACACGTCCACACGGATGAAAAAACAGAGTGTGTGTGTGTGTGTGTGTGTGTGTGTGCGTGCGTGCGCCCTCAGAAATAAGAAATTATAATTACAGGAACACAGCATCTGATAGTTAATCAAAGCTGACACATTCATTAGCGCGAGTGGCTGATATCATGCCTTACATTAAAATCAATGACCTAATACATCACAGGTGACAGCTTTGAAAAGTGATTTGTGACGATGTTTAGCGATGACTTCATCGATACGCCGAGCGGTGGATGAAAACGATGGGGGGGGGGAGGGGAGATGATTGTGTGGGTTCTCTGTGTGGATGCTGAGAGCCGTCACTCATTGTCTGTCTCTTTGATGACAGGAAATAAGATTCTGATCCACTGAGCTGCTGATCAATGGCTTTCCAGTGTTGTGGGGAACACGGCTGTATCGGGGAGACAAACAACCGCAGCTTAACGTGGTCTTTGGACGAAAGGAGGCTTATGCTACCATGAACACATGACGATACATCGGGTCGGGAGTCTGGCTGAGTAATGAACGTCTCTCTCGGTACCTTGAGTCAGATCTCATTGTTTACTGTCGGGCCACAAGCACTCGGGCTTCAGACTGATAAATGGTTCGTTTTAGTGTTGTGATGCATTTAGCGCTCCGCTATTGGACATTAAGCTGCCGTTACTTTCAATTCATTCTTTTAAATTTCAGACTGTGTCATTAGTGTCGTTTTTCCTTTCATGCTTTGTTGAAAGTAACAATTTAAAAACTTCTCTTTGGCCTGATGTTTTGTTGGTTCTATCTGTCCCGTGGTGGTAATGTGCTTTACAGACACATTTGCTTTTTTCTGCTTCATTATGCCGCAAATCAGCAGGACACACGAGGCCCATTCAAGAAAAGCACACAGGCACATCTTGGCGCTGTAGTTCTGGCGACAGATTGGGCTCAGCGTGATTGATTCGTATGATCTGCTGCAAGTTGCCGTGTGTACCCAGGTGTGGGCGCAATCCCCCCCCCTCCTGAGGCGCATAACATCTCAAGCAATTAGCAGCGCGCGGAGCGGGCCAGCTCAGCACTTCTCCGTAACGTGGGATGCCATAATTAAGAGGTCTGCCAGGGGCCGAGGGCTTCAGAAGTGGGTCAAGTCAGACTATAAAGTGTGCAACAGCATGCTGCTGCAAGTCATTATGCAGCGGTACAGAGAACGGGACGGAAAACACCGATAAATGAACGTACGTTCATCCTCATGATCTCACGGATGGTCGCGTCGAACTCTTGGGAGTTGTTGAAGTCGATGGTGATGACGTGCGGCCGGCCGATGTGCTGCTCTGCGTACGGATGCTGAGAGGACACCTGCGGGGGGGGGGGGGGGATGCAGCATTCACAGCAACACTTGCTCCTGCCGGCAGTAATATGACAGTAATAGCAACCGACCTTCCTGGAGGTGGGCTTCCCTCTGAAGAAGTCATGATTGAGAGAGCTGTGGGAGGGATCGAACTTGGGCTGCAGGAAGATGCAACCGTTGGCTATGGCTTCCAGAGGGGCGGGACCTTCGTAGGGGAAGCCGAACCCGATGAACAGCTGGGCAGGGGGGGGAGGAGGAGACGATGAAGCTCACATTCCGGTTCAACAAAACCCACCTGGAGATCAGGATAGCCTCACCTTGGCCCGTCGGAGCAGCTGCTGCAGCTCCTGCTGAGGCAGCAGGCCGTGGTTCTTGACGAAGGCCGGCACCTCCGGAGGGCGCTGCGTCTCGTAGTAGACCGTGCCGTGGATCTCCATGTAGCGGTGCAGAATGGCCAGGAACTTTTCTTTACCCTTTGTAACATACATGCGCAAAAAGGACCGTAAATGACCCCCCGGCCCGAAGGTGAAACGGGGTTAATGGAAATGAGGCGAGCGGAGAGAGGACCAGACTCTGCTCCTCGTTCGGTGCCTGTGAAGTCATGAGAGAATCAACGTGCATCTTCGGCGTCGCCCCGTGGAAACTATTTGTTTGAATTATTCCACTAACGTGAAGCTGAATTAGTTTATCTGAAAAAAGTGTTTCTGGGGGAATGGTATTAATTATTCACTAATGATGCGTCTTCAAGGCATAAATCATTTATAAATGTCATCTCTGTTGTGTTATTCCTCGTTTTTTTTCATCTTCAGCTATTTTAATTTCCGTTTTTGAGGAACGTGGAGATGAAATCGTACTTTCTTCTACTTTTGTTTTTCTTTGACAAAAGAAGAAATAAAGATGACAAACCTCAACTTTTATTTATCTAATTTTAATAAGTTCCTCTATGCCACATACAGAAGAAGGTCACGCTTTAGTAGGAGATCTCTTACGATCCAACAAACTCATCAGCTGAAGCGAAATAGACATTTTTTGGCAACTAAAAACCAGAGGAAAAGTCTCCTTTTGCCTTTCAGTCAATAATACCAGCGAAAAGCAGGTGTACTTACTTGGAGCTGAGGGAATCCATCAGTGATGCATCATGGGATGGTGAATGTACGATAGAACAGCAGCGCAGCAGCGAGAGGCAGGTGTAAAGGAAAAGACAGAATTTGACATCAAGTATTGGTCCTTCTTCCTCTCTCGGGACCTTTACTCATCCCAAGTCTCTCACGAGGAACTCAAAACCTCAAAAGCTGGAGGGAGAGGGGGGGTGGGGGGGCGGGCGGGGGGGTTTGTCCGGAGAGACTCCGGTACAACCGCCTCCGTCTGTCAGGATGCACAAATGTTGCAGCGCAGCTGGAGAGCTCGTGTTGGTGCGGGAACAAAGCTGCAGCGCGAGAAGGAGGAATCGCGCCAGCAGCTCTGAGGAGGGAACATTTCTCACCAAACAAAAGCAATTGTTCCTCTTGCATCTCACTTTAGGCCGAACGCCTGGGGGACGGAAGTGAAACATGGAGCTGGTGTTGTGCAGGTTTGATGATGCCAACTTCAGGCCTCCATTTGTTTCAATTTAGGCAAATTAGCCGTCCCTGTTTGCTGTATAACCCTCAATGTAGAGGCGACTTGCGCACTCTTCTGTGTTTTTCTGTATTCTATTTGGGAATAACATCAATAGCAGCGTTATCGTGGGGCTGTAAGTCACGCTGAATCCGCCTTAAATCGCGGTTCTAATAATACTCTACCGTCGCACCTCAACGAGTGGCCAAAATACATTGAAACAAAGTGCTGCATTTGAAGCTTCAGGATTTGATTTCTAAGGAGGATGCAACAAAAACACCGGCACAGATCCCACCGGAGGGATCGTGCTGCAGGCACAGCGAAAACTTCTGCCTGCCGTTATTAATTAATACGCCCGCGCTTCAGTGCACTCTTGTAATACATTCAATTTGGTCTCATAGAGCAAACTTTCCTAACAAATACAACAGAATCAGCGTCTGTGGGACGAGCGATTTTAAAAAGAATCAGGAGATAAATGACATGAACTCGTCATCGAAGAGCTTTGAAGTTAACCGGATTAAACGCAGCATCATAGATTGGAGGTCATCTCTGCACATCCCACACAGGTGGAAAGCAGAGAGAGACCCACTGACCTTCCACATGCTGGCGTCTTTGCCGTACACAACAGCCATGTTGTTGACCTTGTTCCGCTGGATGTTCAGCCGCTCCGTCTCGTTCAGCTCCTCCGCCACGAAACCCATGAAGGAGTTATCAGGAGTGTGCGCTGCCGAGGATGAACAAAGCAACGGTAAAAAGCCCAATTTCACGTCTCGAATGGGACTGAACTGAAAGCACTGGCAGAGGAAATCCGGGCTGCTGTGAATTCAGACAATACAAAAACGAACACCATTGATTTGTGCTGATATTTACAATTTGATCAACTAGCTGGTTGACCTTTGTTGCAGAATGGAGGTGAAACAAAAGCTTTTCAGGATGAAGGGCAGCTCACACAAAGCAAGTCTACTACGGCAGAGCGCCGTCAAGGCCGAGATGGAACCTCAGCGATGAAAGCGTGGGCCGAGGACACACAAACACATGGGGGGGGGGGGGGAACCGGAGCCCACATACGAAACATGGTCATGTACTGCTGGCCGCGCAGGTTCCAGTAGCCCCAGTTGGTCCTGTAGCCGTGCAGGGTGGCGTACTCCTCGTGGTTGTACGCCGGCTCCGTGCCGAAGGTGTCAATCACTCGGACGTGGCACCTGGGAAGAAATGAGAGTTAACGGGGGGGGGGGGGGCAGGCTGGAACTGATCACGGGTCTGAGAGGAAGAGGAAGTCTGACGCGAACCTCTGAAACACGTTGGAAGGGGTTGCTGAACTGTCTTGACGTGCGTAACGCGTTTTAATAATCTCTGTGATCATGTGACGGCAGCGCTTCAGCGGGGGGGAATAGATGTTCCTCTCGAAAATCAAAATCAAACGATTCCGTTAGTCCAGGGGTTGGCAACCCAAAATGTTGAAGGAGCCATATTGGACCAAAAAAACAAAAAACAAATATGTCTGGAGCCGCAAAAAAATAAAAGCCTTAAGGCAACACATGCTGTATGTATCTCTAGTAGCTATATTAGCCTACTATCGAAATGACTAAGTTAACTACAAATATATAATGAGCTATAACAATTTTTCCTGCAGTGCATCCTGTAGAGAATGACGCACCACGTGACTACTCTGTTGTGTGATGCCGCCTCAAGTTTAACTTCATTACAATATTAATGAATTATGTTTCATTGCTTCGATGAAATTAAAGCAATAAACTTTATTCTCGCTACAGAGCAAACAATCAGGCAATCCTTCCGCATTGGCAATGAATGCAAATGATTTGGTCCAAGAAACGTTGAATCCTCTGTTCTCTTCAGTTATTTTTCTCTTTTCCCCTTTGGGATTCATGGCCCATCACACAGCCGCCGGTTTGTTTACAACAGCCACCTGCCTGGCATCCCGCCTTACTGATATAAACGTGTGTCCCAGGCTATGACGTAAATCTTCGTTGACAGAAATGTTGAAATTTAATTTAATTTATTCTACACATTTTTACAGCATTGAAAAATGTTGATAATGTTTGTGTCATGTTTGTTTTCATACAGAAACCTTATTAAAAGAGAAAATATATTTCTTTCCCACATCTTTTTCCATTTTCAAACATTTTTGAAAAAGCTTCAGGGAGCCACTAGGGCGGCGCTAAAGAGCCGCAGGTTGCCGACCCCTGCGTAAGTCTAAAACGAGCGCACCAGAGAATCACGTTTCGTCGGTGGTAAATATTCACACCGAGAAGTCCAAAGTCAATTGGATGTAATCCCGCCGGAGACGGATCAATGCCCCGCCCATCAGTGTCAGGGCGGGGGGGCGGGGCTTAAAGCCTCAGTGACGGCTGAGCGGCGCCGGTCGATCGGCTGGCGTGAGCGGAGGGTTTCCTCAGAACGCAGGGGGAGTCGCCGTGAGTCGCTGTGAAACTAGAGTCCTTTTTTTTTTTTAATGGAGATCATCTTCTCCGCTCACGAGTAAAATGTGGCATAAAAAGCGCTCCGCGGTCACGGCTCCATAAAACAAGATAACAACATTACAGCCAACATACAATTACCACCATTTACACGCCGCTGTGACTTCTTCCCTCTTCCCGTAAATACATTTGCCTTCCTGCAGTTGAAATGTGCACATTGTTTTCCTGTGTTTGGATAAAAACGTCATCGACGAAGCCATTAGCTTTTGCTCTTATGCTGAATCTTCTGAAAGGAACCAACACGAAACATATTTAAATGTGGTTAATACTTTTTATTCATTTAAAGCAGCCTGCTGCAGCGTCTCAGAGGGAGGCATAGAAAGAGCAGAGTTTGTGGTGAAACCTGCACCTGCTTGATGGATCGCCGTGTAAAAGAGGCCAAATTGGATCCCTGCGAGGGAGAATTCTGCTGACGCAGGGCGGCGTTTTCCACGAGCGAGCGCAACGCCGGGCCACTCGATAAGCCGATAGCAAAGAAAAGAAAGAAACGGCCGCAACAAACAAACGCTGCGCGTCGATAAGAGAGAGACAGAGGGCGCGTAGTACGAACTTGTGCTTCCTCAGCGACAGGCCCATGTGGTGCTTCATCTGCTGCAGGCCGTGGTAGTCGGTGTAGATGAGGTCAAAGGGCAGCGGCCCCGTCAGAGGGCAGTTTCCTCTTCCCGGAGGGACCCCCAAAAACCTGCAGACGGGTCAGAAGGGGGGTTTACTGTTGGCCTGAGCCCAAAAGCAGCAAACGACATTCACCCGCGATCCCAAAAGAAAAGAAAGAGGACATTTAAATATCCGCTGCACAGCGTGTGGGTCGAGTGTCCTCGGCGTCCCCCCAGCCTCCTGCTGAGGGACGCCGGCTTTCAAACGTTGCTTTTCATGCTGCGCAGCCTTTTGTCGCGATGCCTTCCAAAAGCAATCGCTGCATAAACGCTGGCGGCCACGACGGGGCCGTTTCCCAGTTTCTCTTCTTCTCTCTCGCTTTGTTGTTTCGGTCGGTCGATGCAACACTTTCACTGACTGAGATATGAGGTGCACGCGTGCTGTAAGTAGGAGACAACGGACTGTATCTCCCCCCCTCGGACTCTCCGTTGAGCACCATGTTAAATAAGGCAATTTGACTTAAAGAGCCAGGTTTTATTGCAGGTGGTGGTGACGAGCTGTCAAACAGGAAGTGGGCGGGCGGGAGATGTGGGAGATCCTTCATGGTGCTCTGAACGTGGTTCACTAGATGTCAAGATAATAACACAACATGGGGCAGTTTGTAAATCCTTTGAATAGAATAGTACAGCACTGAGGTACCACCACACACACACACACACACACACACACACACACGCACACACACACACAGAGCGGAAACGCACACGGCCAAGATCTCTTTAAGGATAAATAAAAAGGCATTATGTATATTTCTCAATCACGTGTAGTTTCACTGATAAGTTGTGTGTCCACGTTGCATGAATGATGTGCGCCTCGCGTGTGTGTGTGTGTGTGTGTGTGCTTAAGGTTGAATCAGACATAAGAGGGACTCTGCGTGACTCGGCTCCTCACAGATCCGCTGAAGCTGCTGCTGCTCACAGGTTTAATTGGATATATGCAAATTTGAGAAAACTTTAAGGCCAGAGTTTATTAAAGTGCATTGAGAAGCAAGGAGTCTGAAACTCAGAGAACGCACGTACTGTAACACGCAAGCACACATTCATTAAGAGTGCACGTGCACAAATAACCCCATCTCTCGTTTTTGTTGTTGTTTTCTCCTTCACGGACGCAGACTGGCATGTTTTTTATCTTTTTATCATTATTAAACTAAGACACCACAGTAATGAACGAATGCGGCCCACTAACACGTACTATAGGAGCGTGATTAACAGCTCGGCTGTCCTCTAAAGACTTTTACACGCGCACAAAAGAGCCGCGCCGTGGCTGATGGGTATTGATACAAGGCGAGTTGGAGTGGTTTTGTTTCACTGCGATGAAAAAGGGGAGTTCGTCCCTCTCAGCAGCGTAAACACGACCAGGAGCACGCGCGGCGATATCGAGAGTTGCTCTTTAAATATTAAAAATGCAATTACAGATTCGTTTCAGGAGAGATCACACTGGCTGCGTCCTTCAGGATGAAGGATTACGTCCCTGTGTACAGTTTCTAATTGTATCTTTAATGGGTTTCAGACCATTCGGATCGGATTCGATGAGCATGGACCTCACCCGCCTCTGGCTGCGCACACAGCGATCGCAAGAGGGATAAATTCAGCTTTTATTTGTGTTTAAGTAAGCTGCGTAGAAGAAAAACATCCGTTTTGCCAAATACCTCAAAAAGAAGAACACAACCTTTCAGGAGCCTGTTGGACAACTGGAGAGGAAGCCTGCTTGTGACGAGATACAGCTGATGAGGAAAGTCGATTGTGCTCAAGTGAAACGGGAAATATGTCCGCGTTTGATATTTCAAACGTTTTTTTTTTTTTTTTCCTGTCTGTGCTCCTGTCAGTTAAAGAAGGCATCTCCACAAGAGGGCCTCATTTTCTAAAAGCATCTGCAGAAGAGAAACCAATTTGGGCTGAGTAGGGAGCCTGTGAGTAAACTGATTTGAACCTGCCCATTAGAAGAAAAGGAAAGGGTAACATATTTAGAGACACTGAGGGAACTACAATGGTGACTTTAAGGAGCAGCACAGACGCACCGTTAACCTCAGTCACCCTGCAACACGGAGCTGCGGTGAAACCCTGAAGATGGCTCATGGCCTTCCCCGGCTATTTTTATCGATGCAGCTTCTTTTTTTTTTTGTTTTTGCATTAAGTCTAACAGCACAGAAACAAAGGCGCATCAATCAGAGGGCTGCAGGGTGAGAGCGCATCAGCACTTACAGAGACTGGCAGGACAAAACGGCTTCCACGGAAAACACGGCTTCCATTTCACGTTTCCTTTTACCACTTCACTGATGCTTCTCATCACTTCCAGCGCTCCGGCTGCAGGATTACAGATACAATTGACCGCCCCCCCCCTGCCCTCCCAATTTGACATTTGTTAAATGATTCCTTAGGAACACTGATCACACAACTCCTGCACGTCCTCGTGTGTTTTCAGGGAGAAACGAGGGCGAAAAAACGTCCCCGGTGTTAATGTGCCCCGTCGAGTGAAGCCCGCTCGACATAGTTGGAATGGAACCGCTCTCCTGACGGAGCCGCGGAGCCACGGATCCAACGGCGTGTGAGAACAGTGGGATTAGAGGAGCACGAGTACGGGAGGGTATGGCAGTGTGTGCCCACATTGCCTCTCCACTCCGAAGCAAAGTGACTACTCACTGAAGCCACCGGAGAGAACGGAGGTCGCCAATTAGAGGCAATTATGTGCCGCAAAGCAACAGCTTGACTCCCACCGCGGCGAAGCGCCCCGCTGTGACTAATCTGTCTGCCGGCGAAAAAAAACTCGATACGTATCAGCCATCCTGCTTTAGTGATATCAAACTTTTTTTCTTTCTCCAAAGCCTCGGCAGGAGAGTGAGGAGCAGGACATGTAAATAGATACAAGCCTGAGGGAATCTGAAGGAGCACCACCCACATAATGATCCGTCAATTTGATAGCGTGTGGTGCAGTAAGGGACGGAGAGAAGCGCTCGCCAATAGTCACAGGAAGGGGATTTATGGGCGTTCGGCTTCTACCATTAACTGGCTGCTTCGAGGCGGCCATAAAAAGAGCGGGATATGTACACGGGGTGGTGTTTGGTGGGGAGAGTGAATATGGTCTGAGCCTGAATAATAAATCCACTTGCCTTCCATTTCAGCTCCCCATTATATTTTTCTCGGAGGCCGAACATTTCATTTTTGGATGAATAGAGGCTGAAATCAGCACTAATGGAACGCCGGAGCACACTTATATAAATGTACAAAGCCCGTACAAATCCCTCAATGAAGCATATCGCTCTCTCTGCTGTGACACGACGACTTAAATGCACACACACACACACACACACACACACACAAAAAGGGACATGTACCATATTCATCTGTTGGAAAGCATCGGCCAGAACCACGGCCCGACGCTTCTTTTTGAGTCTTATGTGAAAACCTGACGTCTTTTTTTTAAATTCACCACTAGGCTGGGTTTCCCCAGGCTGCCTTGCGCGTGCGATTTAATTCGCGCCGCAAGCAAATGCTGGAGCAAATTTTCGCCTGAGATAGGGGACCAATCACAGGGCAGGGAGGGTGCGGCAAGACGATGACGTTGAATATGCGACACACCGAAGCAGTTTGTTTAGATCCAACATGGCGAACGCAAGTTTACTTTGAAAGAAGAACAACTTTTGGCGTTGAAACATTTCGTGACCAAGAAGGACGTCATCGGGTGTAATTGAAACGATTGGCTGTGAGCTAGGAACAGCCGCATTTGACAGACATTCGTAGCGCCCAATAAACGGCTCTGGGCATTCGTAAGCCACGCCTCCAATACGAAGAAATGAACATGTGGTTTCCAGACGCCGTCTCATTTAAGATCAGGGTACGACGTTAGCCAGGCTACATGACACGAATTATTGGGGCAAATAACGGCACAGGTTAGCTTAGCTGAAGCATTCCCACTGCGGCATCTTGCTCACCTCGCCGCACAGATGGCCCTCCTGTTAAACACGCACGGGCGACACAGCACCACCCAATGCTGACGGCATCATGGCAACGCGGGCGCAGAAGCAATAAAGCAAATCCCCAAAACTCACCCGTGCAGCTCCTTGAGGGAGACGGAGATCTTGAGGTCGTGGCCCAGCACGTGGAGGGCCGTGAGGATGTCGGCCCACTGCACCATCTCACCCAGAGGGCCCCCCTTCAGCACTTTGGGACTGAAAACATCCCCGGACTCCTCGGTCAGGAAGCCCACGTGGACTAAGGATCTGGATGCAGAACGAAAGGGGAACAATGTCGGGGAAAAGGGGGCAGCGTTTGCACTCTTCTGTCAGATGCGTGTGCTCTGCTGGGCGACCGACTGACGGCTGTGAAGGATTTCCGTGTGAATAAGTTCAGATGTTTGGCATGGATCGATGGTGTCAAATTGGAAATATAATTGAGTGTCTAATAAATGCGATAAAGAAGATTGACGGCAAAGTCGCACTCCTGAGAAATACAATCAGCTGCGCACGGAGTTGAAATTAAAATTGATATGCAGAACGATACACGAGCGCTTTAATTGCTGATGGGGAAGGATGAAATTTCCAGGCTGGTGAATATGAAATGAAATTAGATTTTTTTTCTCAATAATTTTCTTCTTGAAATAAAAAAAAAACCATTCTACTTCATTACTAAGGTGAGTGTAGTAATGAATAGAACGGAAAGTTCTCTCTAACTCGTACTGAGGAAAGAAACACGAGCCTCTTCAGAGCCTCCTCAACGCGAACAAATCTGACAAACATTTAGCAAATTTCCCCCAAAATCTATTTCTGAATCAAATGCAGATTCATTTTATGTTTTGTGTTGACAAAACAGTTTTCTTAAAAAGACTTTCCTATGTTCCACTGGATTGTCCAGCATTTATCCGTCTGATAAATTGGTTTTCAAATTGGTACCTTTCATTTTGGATGAAATCCATTAACTAAAAACGTTTCAATGCAATTTCTTTTCAATTTAGAAACAAATAACAATCCCCAAAAAGTTGTAAAAAGGCAGATTTCTCCATTTTGTACAAATAGAAAATACGCAGTGCTCACATACTGAACGCATACTGTTAGATGAAACTAATGAAATCTAGTTACTCTCAAATTGAAAACAGCCCAAACGGCCTAAATGTGTGTCTGTCGACAAAACAGGTCGACAAAAGTCGGTTTTGCTCAGAAATAGTTTATTTCTTGTTAAGGTTTTTCCAGACGGGGACCAGCGAGAGAACCAGAGACAAAGTAATTAAACTTTAGCTCTATCTTAAAAGCCTCAGGCCGAGAGTAAAGACAGCACCAGCATCTCCTACACGAAGAAAAGAAAACACCAGGATACTTTTTAAAAAAAGCTTTAAAAAAGTATTACAAAAACACTACAAATGTCTTTCATTCCTCGCGTTTCTTCAAAGATTTTTGAAGGTGGCGTCTCATGATGTTATGAAGAGAAAAAAAATAGAAAATGAGTGGCTGAAAGTGAAACCTGCCTGGCAGCATTTCAACGCAATGTGTCTCCAACACATCAAAACAGACACGAAAAGGCAAAAATAACTCGCCGATGGAGGGATGAAAGTGCAGCGGTGTGGATCAGTGACCGTGTGAAGTTCGTCTCATCGCGGGACGATTGAGGGAAGCTCCTTCTTAGATACATCATCAGTCATTTCCTTCTCCACAGCGTGAGGTGACGGCTGTTACATAAACGCCGGCAGGAGCCCGATGTCATTCCACCAAAGCGACGGTTCCTCTCGGATATTCTGTGGAAACGCCAGCAATGACGCGCCATGAGCGCCTGCGAGGAGCAGGTCTGCGTCGTCTACCGCGTCCGTCGCTCGCCGTGATTCTGCGACGCGAGTAGTTTAAAGATCCAACACACTGGCTGGTGCTCTGATCACTTGGCGGCTCAAGCACGTGAGCCTTAAAGGGCTTTCTCACGTTTGATCCCAAACGGGCCGCGCCGGTTTGTTCCTCTCTCTTTGATGCCTAAATTTGGAGCCGAGCTGGAACGCGGTTACACAAAAAAAAAAAACACAAGAGAGAATTGACTTTGGAAAAGACGAAACCGCAACACCCTCCGAACCCGTATATCTGCATAGTCACCCTCTTCTGCTCCCTCCGGTGGTCGCGCAGCCTGCCGTCCAGCCGGCGGGCCGCCGCGGCCCACTGGGCCGCCATCCCGCGCACGCGCCGCGTCATGAAGCTCAGCGACTCCTTCCCGCCGCCCACCTGCTCCAGCAGGCTCCCGACGTCGGAGCGGAAAGCCGCCTGGGCGACAGGAGGAGGGGAGCCGGGGGGGTTAAAGACAGAGACGTGTAGAGACGAGTTTCCAGTTTATTGAATGTCGCGAACGCTTCTCAGTCCGTCTCGTCCTGAGCGCTGTGGCGTTACCTGTATCCTGGGCGGGGGCTGCAAGGTGGGCGTGGCGGTCTGGTTCCTCCAGGCCAGCGGGGGGCAGAACCACTCCACCTCGCTCAGGTAGACCAGGAAGGAGCAGTCGGAGCCGTCCACGCCGTAGAAGGCGTAGCAAGGGTCAGAGGTCCAGCGAGCGCGCATCCACTACAAGTCAAACCCCCCAAAAAACAAACACAGGTGTTCTAGAAGCCTCTCGGGTCACGATGAGGTCATCAGCAAACCCCTGCAGAGAGGTCATCTGGGTCATGCTGATGGTGAAGGGCCACAGGTCACCGATGTAAAGTTTGAAAGTGTGTTTTCATGGCTCGCTGTCGATGGGTTAGGGTTAGATTATTATATTATATTAAATAAAAAAACACACAATGACGTCATGTGGCGCATTGACCTGAAGAAGAAGTCAGCTTTGTTTAACAGAAGAAGCATGTTCTTCAAAAGACACTCACACAAGTGTAATGGTTTGTACGTGAAAAGTGAACAAACAGGGCGAATACTCACGTCCATCTTGCTGGGGCAGTCTGGGTAACGGGGATCTTTGGGAGTCTCGCATTGTCCTAAGGCGCCCTCCCTGACTGCACGGGGGAACAGAGGAGAAACAAAATCAAGGCCTAAACACACACACACACACACACAAGCTCCGACAGAAGACCACACACACACACACACACACATCGGACACCGGCCCAATTCAGCGAAGAGGAACGTCCTGTTAGTCAAACACAAAGGGAAAGGCGAGAGAAAGAGGCCGTGTTTGGTTCTTTGGTGGATCAGATCAAAGCATCTCGCGTTCTGTCCGTCCATTAGACTTCACGCTCGGTTTAATTCTCCACGTTTAGCTGCGTGAAATGCATAATTGTCGGCGTAGTTTTGGACCTCCCGGGACCGATCCGGGCTCGTTTTGATCAAACGGAGCTTAACGGCGTGTGTCCCCACGCCCCCCCCGGGACGGAGTTTGTTTGTCTTTCCTACAGCGGCAAACATCCTGCAGCCTCTGGGACCAGCAGACGAACTGGGGAGTAGAGATAGCTAACAAGCTCCTGTGAAAACTCGCCTCCCCCCGGTGAACACAGACCTCCCCCTCCTCCCACCACCACATCTTCCTTGCTCCTTTCTCCTCCTCCTTCCATCCTTCCTTCGCCTTTGTGCTGATCTCACTCTTTTCATGTTTTCCTCCCTGCGTCTGGCTCTCCTTCCCTCTGTCTTCTCTCTCTCTCTCCTCCTGGATGAAGGAAACGGAGAGCGGGGGGAGCGAGGGGGAGGGGGGTAATAAATGGGGAGCCGACGGGGGAGCCGCTCGGGGTGTCGCACCTCTGCTGCCGGCCACGCTGCGCTGGAGGATCTGCTCCACCCTCACCGCCATGTCGGACATGTTCTGGGCTATGGCCTGAATCCGCTCCACCAGCCCGACCGGCTGAATCCTGATCACACGCACGCACACAGACACACACACACACACACGCACACACATACACACACGCACACGCGTCACAACACACCAGAGAGGGAGAGAACAGCAGAAAGGATTTCATCTTTTGTGAGGAGCTGGGTGATTTTCCTCAACTTGCAGGCAAGAGACCATTTCTAGTTTTCATTCTGCCGCATTCTTTTCCCGCTGATGTTAAGACAAGAAAAATTGAAGTAAAATAAATACTGACAGGCCATTCGTTTGTTAAGATAAAAAAAAAATAATTTGGCGTATTAAAGCGGGTCCCTGCAGGGACGAGAGCAGAAGACAATTAAGCAAATGTGTTTCAAAGCGCTTGACCTGCGTGACCTGAAAGCTGTTGGCAAAACAAGCAGGGAGCAAAATGCAAAAGGAGAAAACAAGACGACACACGGAGACAATTAAGAGAATACAATGGTTTTACAATATTATGCAATAGTCAAAGTTCTGAGGGGATATTTGAAAAGTGTCTATGAGAAGCAAATGATCTGAAACATTGTTCAGCCAAAGACCTCAAGTCTTACACCCGATATGATATATATGAATATACATTATTTGATATTGTGCACTACGAGAATCTTTCTGAGGAAAAATAAAAAGTTGAAATGAAGTATTTGTATTTGCTGCCTTAGCAAAGCACTGCAGCGCCTCCATCCATTAATGCAATGAATTATTAAATGTTCTATCTAGAGAACAACCCAAGAGAAATAATAATTTTTTCCTATCGGTAAGTTAAATGAGAATTAGTTCAGAAGTCCGGTTGACTCTGAGCGGCTTCATGGAGCCAGTTTACCGTCACACGAAATGAGAAGGCCAGAAAAAGTTTCCATTTAAGAAGCTGCAGTAAGCACATTTTCTGCCACCTTTGCTTTTAAAGATGAATTAAAAGATGACTCTTGTGGAAAAAGTCTTGCTCATTATTTTGTTGTTAATCCATAAATGATTGGTTGACTAATTGTTTTAGCTCCAGCCACAAATACCAATTGTTCTGATTATCTATTGATCTGTTTGAAAAAAAGAATCGGTCACATTAGTTGTTTTAAATTGCTTGTTTTGTCTGACATACGTTTAAAGCTCACCCCTTTTTTTAAATTTACAAATAAAAGATAATCAGCTTGTCATTTTTCTCTCGTTGATTTACTGTTTCAACTGCTGGAAATTCATTTTCTGTTGATGAATGAATCAACATAGTTTTCAGTCATAAGTGAAATACTGCAGTGACTGATGGTTTATTTGTGTTGTATTTTCCTCACAGCTGCGGCAGAGTGACGATCTTCTGCATTTACAAGAGGACAACTCAATCCCCTTTTCTTTAACCACGTGCCAGGTGAGCAGCGACCAGCTGAGTTCCTTCTGCCTCAAACTCTCATGTTCACCTCCGGGGTCGAGCTCTCGAGTTTTTTAATCAGTCACCCAGTGAGATAGAAACAAAGCCTGAATGGGCAGCTTTAAAATTATTTGGCCTTTGTCCCTGCAACATGGTCCATTTTAGTCCCTGAGCGGCCAATTAAATGATAGTAAAAACTACACGTCTGATCCACAGAGGATTCTGAAGAGGAAATTAAAGTCTGTGTAATGAAACATTTTGGCCAGAGCACAACGCATATTTCCCCTTGGCCTTGAAAAGCAGGTGAGGTGAGGCGTCCCCTTCGTGTCCTCGCTCATCATTTGGCCTGAATTATCTTTTACACCTCAGAGGTTATTAGGACATCTCTCAACGCGCTGCGGTGGATTCGTTATCGCGGCGGAAGGGAGCCGACGTCCGGGGGAGAAACCAGCAGCAGGGTGGAGCCTCGTCTCTCCTCAAACCCCGAGCAGGTGCGCGGGTCTGAGGAAAAACCTCAGTTGCCAAGGCAACCGCACAGGCAGCGGCTCCACGTTGGCAGCTTCGACTTGACCAGCGAGACCTCTGCACTATATATACACACATGCACACGTCTGCAGCTGGAGGTGAAGAAGGTTGCTCTCACGCGCGTCTTCTTTAACACCAGTTTTCCTTCCTGCGCGGCAATAAGTCAGTGATTAAAATAGACTATAATAAAAGTTGCCTTTGCAACTGCAAAAAACGACTGATTGATTGATAACGACTTTATAGCTCGCCCATTCGTTTGTTGGTATGATTTGTATCCTCCCTTTTAATACGCTGGGTTTCTGGCTGCAGCCCAGCACGTGCTGTCCGGATGCCTTCGGCTCTATTGAAGCAGACGCTCAGCAGCGCGGCGCCGTACCGGTCCAGGGCCGAGCTGAGCTCCTCCAGCCTGTGGGCGTCCGTGGCGTTGCCCAGTTTAGACAGAGCATCCATCCGCTTCATTATGACCTCCAGCATGTCGCTGATCTTCCTCAGCACCCCACGAGATTCGTGTCCGCTGAGCACTGAAACACACATATTAATACACATAAAGAGAAGTTTTGGGAGGCTACAGTGAGTCTCTATGTGAAGTCGCATGGTCCCAGGAACAAAACAAACTGCCTGAACTCTCAGGTACACTATATTTATCTTCTCTGAATTGATCTAAAACCCATCCATCCTGTGCTCCATTTCCCCCGATTACTTTAAAGCAGCCCTCCGACAGAATCCGCTCCGTCTTCCAGGTCGCCGCGAATTAGCGGCGAGCCGACAGGCGGTAAAACAGAGCCAGGCCGTTAGTGAACACGCGGCCGGTCGACCGATCGATCGATCGATGGGCCTGCAGCTCCTCGCTGTGAGGTCAGAGCGGCTCTCCTGGCTGCGCTGCTGCGCGAGTTAAGTTCCTGATCCTCAACCGTTGGCTGGGATCACGTTTAAGCCCCTGCGCTCGATACTGAGAGCGCTTATTAACGCAGTTCAAGAGGCACCAGAGGCTCCCGCTGCACTTCGGAAGACACACAATCAGAATGAATAACGGCAGCGTTGGGACTGGGAGGGAGGAGGGGGGGGGTGAATGATTTTGTGGTTTGAACCCGACAACGAGCGCTTTTTGTTCTCGCAGTCTGAGAGTGTGAAAGAAAGCCTCACCTCTCAATGTTCCCTCATCAATTGCATTAGGCTTCAGAAACTGCAACACTCCTCCTGTGTCACAGTTTATTTATCACCCGCCGAGTCGAAGGCACCTTTCTCCGAAAAGAAATTGTATTTCCATCACCTGTAAATATAATAAAAGGAGCAAGAGGGAAAAACCACCAGCGTCTTATTGGTCTGTGTGTGTGTGTGTGTGTGTGTGTGTGTGTGTCTGCTTCAGCCATTTCTAGAACACGAACTGCCCTGAAGACGTCTCGCTTTGTGTAATTCCGCAGTTCGGCAACTTTCCTTCTCCGTCTACGAGCAGAACAACAGGCTTCACGAGGAGAATGACACGTGGGCGGGAAAGGAGATGCGATTCAGGGGCACTGTGGGGTCACAAAGGCGTGAAATCTGGTGCGTAGAACCGCGAGCACACGAAACCGCGAGGAGCACCGAAATCACCACGACAACCGGTGTTCGCAATCGTGCGTTTCGTTGAACTGGGACTTCGTGCTCACATCACATCAGAGGATCCGGTAACGGCTCGCGACACTAAATCTAAACAAAGCCCCCCCGGGCCAACGGCGTGGGAGAGGAACCGCTTTTTCTTCCCAGCAATGCTCCCTGCTCGCAGCGCGCCGGTAAATCTCCCGTTACCGAGGCCCAACCGCCTTCCTACGCACATGCTGTTTTAGAACAGGCCTTTTATAGGCTCGCTATCAACTGTTCATCAGACAGAGAATGTCTAATCTGAGGAGAAGGGGCACTCTGTGGTTACTTCCGGGTTCTGGACGGGCTGCAGTAACATGTCTCTGTCCATGCGGGGGCGCTCGCAGGCGAGTGCAGAATGCATGCACTTTTCTCAGGATATAATTTTTTGTCAAGCTATTTGAAAGTTGCATTCAAAAGGGGGGGCTAGAATAATACACTCAGCTGAAAATTGCATTTTTAAGTTCACTCATCTGTTCTAAAAATACGTTCAAAAAATGTGATGACGTCACATATTTGCATACTGCTCTGCGTAGACGCGCTCTGATGGTATCCAGGCTGCCTTGCAGCACGAATTAAATTGCTCGCGCAAGGCAGCCTGGGAAAACCCAGACATGGATGAAGGATGTAAATTGAAGTTGAGTAGGACTACCGTCATATTGCACTGTGTGTGTATATTGTGCATTTTTAATTTCTCATTGTACTATTACTACTATAGACCCTTCTACAGCCCACGTGATCAAGTAGCTTTGTGCGCATTTTGGAAACGGAATGGTGTTCCCCCACATCAGCTTTACGTGTTAGCAACTCACTCCGAGAGTTTATAAAACGCATCAAAGCATAAAAATGTCTGGTTGTTGCGTTTACGGTTGCACTAATCGCTATTCCACCAAGGGGCTTCAGTTGTATCGGATTCCGACAAGATCACGGCCGTTTCAGAGGAACCGGCGGCGCTTGTGGCTGCAGGCGATTAAACGGGTTGATTGGAGCGAGGACGTAATGAATGCTCGCGGCTGCAACGCCCACTTTATACCAATAGCTGATCAATAATGTTTTGACCAGGACTTGAAAGTAACATTTGCTTTCAGCCAAATTTCGTCTCGGACTATGCAGTAAGTAAACATCTACGCGTGTATACATACAAACGTATGTTAGCTTACGTCATCATGTAAGCTAACACGCTTCAGTTAGCTGAATGGATCGGCTAACTGAATGCTACTGGCTGGCTGCTGACATTTTAAACACTGTTGGCACTGTGTATTTTCGTGAAAATTTCTGATTTCAACACACCAAACTCTGAGTCTATGTCATGGTATTTGACGTTCTGTACATGACCACAGACAACGTATTCATAAGCGTCCAGTGATTTACTACGCTCGTATTTCCCTATATCTGGCCACTGTATATTTGGCCATCTGCTAACGTCTTCTATCCACTCCACTATAGTACACGGATCTGGTAGCTGGATACCATTTGATAAAGTCAACTTTTTGAAATAACTTTCTCTCCGTGTTACTTAATCCGCTCGCGTAGCTTGACATACTGTTGATTCTCGCCATACTTCCGTTGCCAATATGCGCGCGCATCCGCTGCTACGTCATCATTGTGTACAAACAGTAAAAGGGTCTATTACACATATATTTCCCCCTGGGGATTAATAAAGTGTCTATCCATCAATGTCCCTCCAATTCATTTCCAATTCATTTGGTCTCAAAGCGAACATTTCTCTCCTGTCAGACCCTGATGCCCACGTCGTCACACCTGCTCCCAGCTCTCTCCTCCCGTTCGCAGTAAACGGTCTCGTGTCCTCGCAGCTGGGTCAGCTGTCCGTCGGCTCTAACAGCTGTGAAGGCTTCAGGGTGGAGTGCGTCCGCACAGGGTCCCTTTCTACCGACGGACTGAGTTAGGATCGATTATTCATCATTTCAATGTGTGTTTAATGAAATTCGGGTTGGGATTAAGTAACCCGCAAAGCCATTATGTTGTTATTTGAACACTATTGATTAGGCTAAATGTTGCTGGGATGATTAAATTCTCATCGAACCCGCCTCAAGCTAGTGAATGGAAATGTCGATAAATGATGTAGAAGCTGCCGTCTCCTGCTCTCTCTGACTTTAACTGTATAATAATTGTGTAATAAAAGCCACTGAGGGAAATAACAGATCACCACAAGACACATCGCACTAATACACAAGTTGTCTGTGGTGGTTTTTGTTGTTCAGACCCTTAGTGAACGTGTTGTCCTATGAACGATTCCCTCCACCGTGAAACGTCAGTCCGATCAGCTCGAGCGTCCGTTCAATCAGCAGCGACGTGGCTCCTCGTCTCGTCACCCCTCACGCATTAAAGCCCTCAACGTTTATTACCGAGCCATCGCCCAGCTGAAGCCTTTTACCAGACTGACGGATTAGTATTTTCAAAGGGAGCTTTAAAATGCTCCCCGGAGAAGCTCCGCTGGCAGCGGTTCAGGCCCAAGTCGAACAGGGAGAGAGAGAGAGGGCCGAGTGCTTCCATTGATCCGCCCATTTATGGTTCATTCAGAACTCGCAGGTCTCTTCATACCAATTCTGTGGTTCGGTTTCACTGAAGCGGAAAGTCAGAGGCCCTTAACTGGAGGCACACACACACACACACACACACACACACACACACACACACACTAACGCATGCTGTGATTGTTTTGCAGGGGAAACGGAAGCTTGTGCAGACATCAGTCGGGAGCCAGGAAGAGGGCTGCAATTAAAATAGTGTCACTTTTGAAAAATGAGAAACCTGGACAGAACAAAACGTTATCGTTCATTATTTTTTTTCGTAACGGGGAATAGAAGAGACATCAAAGGGAAGCCGGCGAATTACGCACGGCTTCATAAAGTCTCGTGTGACATTTAAATTTGAGAGCCAATTCAAGTTTAAATAAAGCATTTCTGCAGCTCTTTAGCTTATCCATCAACGATTGATTATAGCCGTGCGTCGCATTCGATTCACATCAGATGAATATTCCTCCTCCCCGTCAGCATAATTGAGAGCCAGATAGATAAATCCTGTCATTCCCGCTGATTCCAGAGCTGGCTGGCGAGACCGCTCTGTCTCACCTGCCACTGGGGGAAGAGGGGGGATTCATCTATTGGCTCCTGATCTGCACCCTCCCACCAGCACAGATCACCTCCCTCCCAATGCAGGTTTTCATTACAGAGAAGGCTGATTGAGATTGAGATTTATTTATTTTTTCTTCTATTCTTTGTGAAACAGACACGCAGACGCTATTAGAGCCGAAAACCTGTCATTTATCCTCAGGGCTCTTCCTTCAGTTGCGTCCTCTGACCCCCCTCACAGTGGGCCCGGTACGCAGCCGCGGACTAACAAGTCCAGTTAGTGTCTTAATAAACTTCTCACACACACACACACACACACACACACACACAAACAAACCCTGCAGCTTCACAGTGATTGATTTTCCACATCTTCCAGCTGTCATTTAGGGCTCGACACGACGAGCACACCTGGGCGAGGACGAGCTGATCCAGACGCAGAGCTGCGAGGACGCAATATTCCCTCATTAAGAGACG
This sequence comes from Apeltes quadracus, assembly GCA_021346845.1. Lineage (NCBI taxonomy): Eukaryota > Metazoa > Chordata > Actinopteri > Perciformes > Gasterosteidae > Apeltes > Apeltes quadracus. The sequence continues at coordinate 6,466,118 of CM037927.1, read as the reverse complement.
CTCGTAGATTCTACCCAGAGAGACACGAGTGTCACCGCATGCAATTATTTTGCCAGAACGAGAGGTGGGTTTTATGCTCTTTTTTTATGCTCTCGCTGCTCAGAGCGCGCGGAGCCGTGAAAATACGGCGAACATTTGCATAAACATATTTTCTGTTTTCACACCGACCATTCGACAGAGGAGTAGAGGAAGCCGCCATAGTCGCAGTCTGGGAGGGAACCTCCTGAACCTCGTTGCGTCTCCAGCTGACAAGAGCAGACAGCACAAAGGAGGCTGACAGCAAATTCCACTTAAACAGGACCGGAGCACAGCGCCTCGTCTTCAATTAGTTGCCCTTTTGTTTGTGCATTAATTACTTAATTACTTGTATGTGTGTGTGTGTGTGTGTGTGTGTGTGTGTGTGTGTGTGTGTGTGTGTGTGTGTGTGTGTGTGTGTGTGTGTGTGTGTATTGCCGTGTCCATGCGGCGTGCGCACCGCCCTCGGATAAAGGAAATGGCATGGCGGCATCTAATTGACAGAAACAATCAAAACGTTTGCACTTAATTTCCCCCAGGAGACAGGATAATTAAATGAGGTAATCACCAACGCCTCGGTAAACAAATTAAAATGGACTGTTTTTCTCAAAAGGCAATTCCACCTGAAACTATAACGAGCAGACTCAAATGGGTCTGTTCCAACTGTGACGCCGGGAGTTGAGGTGATGCTCTGAACGGGAGACGGTTCCGCCCATCGTGGCGGAGACAGTCGCTGAATCACATGGCCCCTCCACCTGCCGACGGGAGCCATCTTTTATTCACACCTCTTCGTTGTCAGCCGCATATTCAGAGCCACTTCTCCCCATCTTTCATCCAAATCGTGCGTGGAAAGCTCGCTGATTTATTAGACCCCCCGGATGCCGGGAATGACTCCTTGGGGCTTGTTTTCCACGCGCCGCACAGAGGACCCGCCGAGCCGTGAAATAACAATAAAAAGGGAGGCTCCTGGACGCGAGAGAGAACAGGACAGTGAACGCAACGCCGCTTCCACGCCTGACGCTCCGCTGCTCGGCTCGGCGGTGGATTAAAACAGCGTGGATTCACAATATATTCAGAATATGCCATATGTCTGTTTGAGCGGGGTAATATCCATAAAGCATAATACATGAAAGTGAAGACTGAAGAGTACAAGGGGTGCGGCTAAAGACAGAAAGGAGGCCGGGCGGGGTTGGAACCGGCTCAGGTGATGCATGCTCGCGGGTAGGAATAAATAAAACTCCTTTGGATCTGAACATCTAGCCTTCCTCGGACCGAGTTGGGGGGCTGAACGCGTCGTCGGCCCGATTTCTCCCTTTGTGGCGAAGCCCTGTGGAGAAGAGAGCCGCGGTGGTCTTCAAAGAGCTCATTAGAACGCTCCCGCAGACCTCTGGAGCCTTTAAGATATCCGGGATCAAAAGCTTTACACTTTCATGCTTGCTACTCTGCTACAAATCCCTCCTACCCCCCAACCAACCCCTCACCACACACCACTCACTTCTGCCCCCTTTTTTTAAAACATTTTCTCCACATCATTAGTTTCCTGCACCTTCAAACGCAAAGCGCTGATGGAAAAGCGCGCATTCTCAGAACGGGGAAACTCGTTGTGGGTCTCTGGAAAGTCAAAGAGAGAAACACAACTTTATGCATGAAATGATGGAAATAAAGGAAGTACAACAGGTTTGTGTCAGTGCAGGCGTGGGATTATTCGTGCAGTTTATGGGGAACATTTTTTTCAGCTCAACGGCTGGAGAGATGACATTTCCTGCATGAATACAAGTGGTTCTGTCTCTCACTCACTCACACGCGCACGCGCGCACACACACACACACACACACACACACACAGCCAGAGAGTGGCTCGCTGCTTTGGTCCTCCTCTGAACAATTCATCCCGGCTCGTTCATTACGCAAACTCTAATCCTCGTTCCCAAAACATTTGCTCGTACACAAACACACTGCCACGCGGGGGGGGGGGGGGGGGGGGGTAGGTTTGTGTTTAATGAGTAGGAGGACGAACGCTTTCCCTCGACTAATCAGACAGCTCTCTCGTCTCCCTCTCGCTCCTTAATCCGCTCTGCTTGAGTTGTTGCCTAAACGCGCGAGTCGCCTTGAGATCGTCCGCGGTCGTGACACGTGACACCTGACGCTCCTCCCTCGGGGCACTTTCCGGCTCCCGCTGATTAGCCGGAGGAAGCAATCGGTCAAATCCACTGTCAACGTGGTGAAAAAGGTGAGAGACAAAAACCCAGGAGCTCCCCATGAGTCCTTTACTATGAATGTTTGGATTTGGTAAATGATGCTGCTTCCACTTCAGCGGTTATCTGGTCATTTGGAATTGTTGTACGACCCCAAACGCGATGACTATAGCGATTGTTGTGCATGATGCACCGCTGTCTCATGGTTACATCACATTCAACACCTGCACTGCCAAAGCATCCATGTTTGCAATGATTTCCTTTTGCTTGAGTGAGCTCACGAGCTAAAAAGGATAATAAACGTTGCATGTTCTTGTGTCCAAGGTAAAAATAACCATAAAGATTCATAAAAGAGTAAATCCCTCAGCTCGTACAACTAGTGCTACTAGAGCGAGTAAATGTGGATCAGAACACGGTCATGTGGGCACCGAGTACTGATGAAAGCAGATGTTCAAAAAAAGAACATCTGTCGGCCCCCCGGCGGCAATCAAGGAAGCCCGTGAAGCTCTCAGCCTGTCCACCACCAGCCGCTGCAGCGAGACGGCTTACCTTCGGCCCGCACCGTGAAGGGGGAGTCCACGGGCCTCCTGGCCGAGAACTGGCCCCCGAGGGAGGTCATTAGGAAGCACAGGCTGAAGAAGCCGATCCCCACCACGAAGATCCTGCAGGAGACACGGCGGGAGAGGAGGGAGTGACAACGAGAACACAACGAGGTTAAATCTCATGGTGGGGCACAAGCAGTGGAAAGGAAAGGGAGATTTGAGATATTGTGATAAAAAAAAGTGCCGTCTAAATGGAAAGAAATTCTAGCACACATTCTGACATTTCAGAAAAGTCTGATTAAACTGCAGCCAAACCCTGGTCGTGATCTAAATACTAAGTATTTGTGTGCATACAAATACGGTCAGTGTTTAAGATTCACCTGATTTCGCAACACCTTTTTATAAACGATAAAATACTGTTTGTTCTGCAGGTATTTGGGCCTTCGCATGTACAAAAAAAGTACAAAAGGCTACTTTTTTATTGAAGGTGGATGGTGGTATTTATGGTTTGGGAGATGTGAAATGAGCTGCACAGCGAGAGAGGATTTTGTCCCCATCAAATCCACATGAAATCTTTGAAAAAACCTCCCTTACAGCCCTTAGTTGGGCTTCATGGAGCGTGGATTTCTTCTTCTGTAAAAGTTCTCACCAATCAACCCAAAGTAAAGCGCCGTGTGCTCGCTCGAGTGTGTCGCCTCAAATGAACCGTCACACAGACGGTTCTTTCTGCATCACACTACGCTCAGTGGGCCGACATCCAAAGTAAAAACATTAACTTAAGGGCCAATAGTTTCATTTGGGAGGAAACAGCAAACACACATCAAACATGTGCGTGCGTGTGTGTGTGTGTGTGTGTGGTGTGTGTGTGTGTGAAGACTCCCGGGCTCTGAGAACAAAAAGCTATGGAGCGATTAAGTGAAAACGGGCTCGTCTCATTCTCCCAGTGGTCGTGCTGAGAAAACGTTTGGAGACAATCGTTGTTGTTTTTTAAAAGAGGGCCACTGCGGGACGAATCGTCGCACTTCCATCCCGCCGCGCACCTCGGCCGCCTCGCTGGAGTTTAAAGAGGCGAGAGTGTGTGAGGTTCGGGTTGAGGAGAAGTAACGTGAACACACAGACAGACAGCTGTACTGCATCAGGGAACTTGTGAGGGACACCATCACTTCCATATTAATGCTTGGGAGCCCTGAAGCTTGTGTGCAGCCAGTCAGACATGGACGTTTAAATGAGTTTCTATCTGCTTGAGTTGCTTTCACTCATCTCCAGCTGCTCCAGCTGCTGCTGCTGTTGGTATTTTAGCTGTGTAGCAACCGTTCATTATGGCACAGCAGGCATTCAGGGGGCCCCATCCATGCCAGTGGCTCCCCCCCTCCCCCACCCCCCCCCCCCCCCCCCCCCACCTAAAAACAACAAGGCCAATGGTTTGCATTTACAAGATCTGCTCTTACTGCATAAAACCAGCAGGCATAAAAAGCATGCATGATATGAAATTATATGTATTTACGTTGCAACTTCATATAGCATCGATTTTAAGGTTGTCATTATTCATTTCCAATTCCCTTATCCAATGTTTAGTGTTGTTACGGTGCAGATTATAAAAGCAGCCCGCGGACTGCTTGTATTCGGCATGTGAGAAAGCGGTAGAAAACGACCCACCACCACGCGTGCTTACCTGAAGGGTTTGAAAGTGAGAAGACATCTTCTCACCATAATGGAAAGGTCGCTGCAGGTCGCGATCATTCCCCACGCACGTAGAAAGCTGCGGGTCCTCTCAACATTCTCCAAGCCCGCGTGACGAGCGGCGGCGGAACCATAACTTTTAAAAACCAGAGTCCCGGCGATCAGGCGATTCGCTGTGTGCGCGCGTGCGCGTGCGTGTGCGCGAACAACTTCGGAAGCGGCAATCCGGTGCGTCGGTGGTCCTCCTTTCCGGGTCCGAATATGAGCAGCACTGCGTGGATCCCCCTTTGATTGAGTACCGTGCGCACCGGCTGCTCCTCCGTGTGCTCGACGGAGTCGATGGAGCCCCCGCGTACTCCTCCTCCTCCTCGCGGGGCCAGAGGCTCTCTCGCTGCGGCTCGTTCCCCGACAGCGCCATCTAAAGGCTCACACTGGAAAACGAAATATTGATTTTCCCTATTTTGTTTATTTTTTAAAATAGGCCTATTTATGCAAACTTCTAGTAGCCTGTAGGTGAATTAAGATGGCGAATCCTACTGGTCCGACTTAATGGATTTACTCAGCAAAAGCAAACCACCACCCATAAGGACCACGTACTTCTCCAACGTCTCCAATTACACAGCACCATTGTTAAAGGTGACGCGATAGGGACTCGTGTTCCAGGATTCAGCACCATGGACAGCTCCGGGAGAAAGCAGCTCGACAGCGACACCCGGCGGACTGAATGCAGAACACACCAACAGCGCGGCGCTGAATTACAGGTAACTTGTGGTTCTCTTCTTACATTATAAAACGATGGCATTTTTTTATTTCAAGGGGAATGTGTTTGAATTGAAAAGACGGACTGCGATACCCTTTCTCATAAGTTGGCTTCTCACAAAGGGACATTTGTCCCCATATTAATTGTTTTATTTGTTGCAGATGGAAACCAAACGAACTCCAAGTTTGACTTGACCCCAGTGGAACTGAGTACGATCATAAAGTCGCCAGGGAAAGATGGACCGTGGTTGAGTCGTACAAGGACACAGACAGCCTCGGCTATAAAAACAGCGGCATCCTCTGTTGCCATGGAAACTGTTTTCAGTCTTAATATTTTGGGCCTTGGCTCTGCCTGTTGTTGTTTTTTGCCTTCCGGCTTGCAGCCTCAACGGATTTCATTATGGCTCTGGGGGACAGAGAAACTGTAAGCTGAGTTTATGTGTCTGTGATGCACAAGAATCCCTTCACTTGTTTGTTTTCGTTTATGTTTTTAAGCAATATCAAGGCTTTCTCTGAGCAAATGAGCAAAACAATAAGAATGATTATTAAAGTGTTTATTAAACCTCTCAAACCTCTTTTGACGTAGAGATGAATCAAAATGCCACTTTGAGAGAGCGGAACCAAGTGAACCAGCAGGCTCATCGTTCTCCCTCACCTCTTAACCGCTGCATTACCCACCAGTATTTGCCATCTCACTCCCATATTCCGCCTCTCTGTCTGAGCCTGTCTATCTTTGCCTCGTCTGCCCCCTCGTCTCTCGGGTGCAGTTTCTCTTCCCCTCCCACTGTTTGGTTTGGACTCCCTCAGCAGACGCTTAAGGACAGCCTCAGTAAACACGTTCCCTTCATAATGAATACTGTATGTACCTTGGAAAGTGTAAAATGCAGGTTTACGTGTTGAGAAACGGCAGGATAATCAGAGACGCTTTAGCAGCATTCTAGCTGGAAGGGAAAAGAGTTAAAATGCTTTTATTTAGTGAGCCCTTCTTTGTCCAAATGCTACAACAGAAGCAAGTCTAATTTAAACAGGCCCAAAGGTTTTTTCACTATCCAGTGTTTTAAACGTTCACATCCACAAATTACGCAACAGAAAGTTAACTGCACAAATAAGCTCTGACCCGTGGTAGCATGTGGGCTCTGACTGGGAAGCTGGTGAAACACGTCTGCCCACATGTTACCCCACGCCCGATTTCACACCGAGCTGCAACGACGACTGACACGAGTTACAAATCCAAAGTAAAGTTGTGCTTTCCATATGGGAACAACAAGAATCAATTTTATTTTATATTAAAAATATTAAATGAATGGCATTCGTTGCGTTTTATGGGCCCCGGGGACACTGTGAACAGATGAGTTTTAGTTTGACGATGCGTTGAGTCCGTTCCTCACTGTGAAGCCGAGAAAACAAACCATAGAGATGCAGCCTTTTATTAGTGAGGTAATAGTACTTTAAAACTCCTTATTTCTCTCTCTCTCTTTCTCTCTCTCTCTCTCTCTCTCTCCCTCTCTCTCTCTCTCTCTCTCTCTCCGGCGTGCTGCTCTCACAGGCTCTTCATGATGAGTTATATCCCACAAAGGGGCTCAGGCAGCAGATAGCTGACTGCTCATAGATACATCACCTGCTTTACCCTGCCATAAATGTCCAGGGAGCCCGTTAATGTAGCTGGCAGAGATGCCACTGCACTTGTAATGCTCTCATGTCGGTGCTGAGAACGGTCTCAATGTGCGTTTGTGCCGCTCCATCAAGACTCACTTCCTGCACACTTCCTCCCTCTGCAGGAGCTTTCGGATTTAAATAATAAATCAATAAAATACACAGTCTTATTTTGATTGATTTACTAATGAATTATTCAGACAACAGCAAGTGTACAGTATTGAGATGTGGGCCCACTCTGGTGTCCGTGCAGCACGACTCATGAAAGAAGCAAAGAGAGAGAAGCTGGAGCCTTAAATCACTGGCATAACTCCTTAAAGTGGGTTCATTAGGAATATCGTGTTAAAAAATCTGTGCTGCAATCAGTGTGTGAATTGGCTTCATGCAACATCCTGGAACACACTTTTAACCTGTTCTACGTGTGCTATTACAGGAAATGCGAAATAGTTTTACTTTTTTTTTTTTTGCTCATCAGTTGTTTTGCACGGATACGATCCAGCGAGTGCAGGGTTGTACGAACTGCATCTGAACAAAGGTCGCTGTTCCACGGAAGGTAAGGAAGCATCCTTTTCACTTGTCACGTCATGCTCGCCTCCCCTTTAGTATGGATCACTGAGGTATGCAGGGATGTCTGGGCAGATACCTTTGTTCTTTTAAGCTGAAATGCAAGTTGATCACTTTTCTTTCTTTTTTTTAATCTTTAAAAGCAAACCTCCTTTCCAGTGTTCAACTCGAGAACGTGGCTGGAAAATGAAGCGGGTGAAAGTAGCGTGGAGATCAATGTGTCGTTCACCTGCATACTCACAGACATTTCACCACACAAACACAGAGCAGATAGCTGTTCTCTGCAAGTTGAAAAAGAGAATGTTCTATATAGAAGTGGAAATGCCCACATTAAACGATTTCTTCTGGTGAATTTGAATCATCGATCGTGACTTCATGCAACTTTAAACCACCAAATCAACTTTCCTGAAGAAAAAATACAGTCCTCAAAAATCAAAAGCAATCAATGAAGTATTAAACAAATAAAAATGTTTCATTATCATACACACGTATTTGCTTGAGCTTAAAATGATAAAGTAAAAAGATGCGTGAAGTCATGATTGAGTGAGAGTTTGTGAGAGTAAATGAAGGCGTTAAATGAAAGTGACTTTACATTCCTGGCATGTCTGCTCAAGTCTGACACCCGATACCGAGGGGGCGCTGGCGACTCGGTGTGCGTTCCTCTGCACACTGAGCACACACAGCCGTGTTCTCAGGCTTCCTCCGGCTCCTCTGGTTCGACACTGGTTCCCGTGCAGATGGAGGCGATGCGGTTCCCCTGCGACGTGACGGCCCTGCGTTGGGTTCTCGGGTTCGTGTCTGCGGTCGGCATCGCCGGTGAGGTTTCGCTTCGTGCATCCATGTAACGATGTCTTGGATGTCTTTTTGATCTGCTTGGAATATTCACAGCTGAAGCAGGGACGCGGTGTAGAGGTTGTACACTGTTGTTGTTTGCAAGTGAAAAATGACACTTCAAGCTGTTTCATTATTCGCTTGATTCTCGTGTTTCCTGAAACCCAGTCGGGACGTGACTGAATTACCGAACCTGACTTTCTACATTACCATGACTAAGACTGATAATTGTCGCACATGTGACCCTCTCTATTGTCGCTCTTTGGGTTTGGAACAGATGAAGCTGCTGGTAAAAGCTGTTTCCTCTGTGTTCGTGTAGGGAAAATGTCTGCGAGCAGGGTGCGATTTGACAAAAAAGCAGAGGGGGGGATGCAGGAGGAACTATGGTGGTACTTGGAGAGCCAAGTATTTTCTGAGGTGGTACTTGGTGTGAAAAGGTTTGAGAACCACTGGTCTAAATGGAAGGTAACAGAGGGACAAAAAGACTTTAAACAACGATAACACGATGTTGCTTTTTAACCGCCAGTCCTCCCTTTCTCTGATGATTCAGTCGGCCAGGGCCTGGAGATAAAGACGACCCCCCACGCGGTGGCCCGGTGTGGGGAGAATCTGACGCTGCCATGCGAGGCCAGCTCTTCAGGCCGGTTGGACATGTTGTCAATTTCCTGGCTGGCAAAGAACGAAACCGTTTGTTCTGGCAAAGGCGGCCCGTTCGACCCCAGGGTCGCGTGTGAGAGCGCGCCTGGTGACCACAGACTCACCCTGACCCTCCTCGACGTAATGCCGGTCCACCAGGGCACGTACCTCTGCAAGGTGCGCTCCAACCGCGGAGCCAAGTCCAACACCACCACAGTGACGGTGCAAGGTGAGCCGCGCGGCCCTCCCTGTCTCACGCGGGTCTTTTTCCATCCGTCTCAGTCCTCGTTTTACCTTTTTTTTTTCTTCTTTTTTCTCCAGACTGCATTGAAAGCAGCAACTACTCGGTGAACGCGTCACACGCTCAGTGCTGGTTCAGGGGAGTTTATCCCATCGGCTCCATCGTCTGGTCCCAGGGAGGCGTCCCGCTCTCCCCCCCGGCCAGCACGCGGGAGGTGAAGGACCCGCGCGGACGGTACACCGTCTCGAGTGCGACGCCGGTGGGCAAAGGAGGGTCCAACAAGCCGTACAAGTGCTCGCTGTGGATTCCCTCGGCCGGGAAGGAGCTCTCCAGTCTACAGCTGCCTCTGGGCCAGATACAGCCGAGGTCCTCGGGAGGCCCGGTCCGACTGGAGGGGGCCTGTGCCGTGCTGGGAATGGTTTTATTCATTTATTAATTTACTTTGCAGGGACAATGAACACTAATCAACAGTTGTACTGTGAGTGAGACACGGTGGTCATTTCCATCGGCTGTCCCCCGCTGGCCAGATGTTTCTAAGGCCGATGCGAGGGGAGCGAACAGGAAGGTGAGGTTGCGCAAAAGCCACCTCATAACAGCATATCATGATTCAAAAACATATATTTTTTAAACGTCGCCAAATGACCAGTGATCATAAAACATTGTGAAAATACTGCCATGCCCTTATTGGATGTTCATTATTAGTGCTTATGACTAAAATGATGTAAAGCCATAAACTGATACTATAGGAATGTTTATAATAAACCTGGCTGGACTTTTTTATTTTTATGCCTTCCTCTGTTTTGTTTTCGCTGTTAGTTGTAGGAAGTGACTTTATTGAACCGTCAGTTCACTCTGACGGCCAGGAGGGGGCAGCCCGGATAACTACGAAGCTCTGCTTCTGCGGCATGCAAGTATTTAATGTGATGAAGCTTTTTGAGAGAATGCCATGTAAACTCCACATGCAGAGACACCCCGTTCAGATTGTTCACCCTCTCCTTTGGGGATTTGTACGTTGTGTTCCTAAAAGTTAAGTTCCTGTTCCAACCAGATGTGGGGCGACGGTGTCTGTGCAAAGTGTTGCACACCTGTTCACCTCTATGTTTTATGTTTGCTTTGTGGTGCAACATTTGTGTGAGTCAAGAGAACAAGCGAGGACATGTGCAGGAATTGTGTTACACAAACACTCTCTTTCTTGTGCGTTTGCGTCACAGTAGACACATAAACGGGAAACAAAGCCACCCAGATAAACTTGAGATTAACTTCAAGGCTCAAACCGAAGAGAGGGAACATCAGAGCAACAGAAGCAAATGCTCCTCTCTAAGCTGCTTCTGCTTCCCTCCCCGAGGCTCTGAGAAGGTAAACCGAGGCCCAGAAACCACATCTGCCTGAAATAATGATAGCAGCACAGCCCTGAAAGTAAGAACTGTTATTACTAAACTGTTGGATTATTTGAGTTATGCCCTCGTAAGCCGTCATGAAGAAAAAGGGCCTTCTCTGGGACCAAGCTTGCGTGATTCCCTCCGAACAGGAAGCCGAGTGCAGCCGAACAATTCAAACGGTGAAAAAACACCTGGGCAGCTTCCTTCTACGTGACGCAAATTCAGACGAGAGAAAAGGGTCTCCTGCCTGCAGGAAGGTACGCGGAACTACTAACGATCTGCAGCCGATTATGGCCACTAATTACGGGAGGAGGAGTGGGAAGGAACACGCCGCCCTCCCGTGAGCAGCATGCGATTCCCCTTTCTGCTCCCGCAGCCTTTGTTCTGTCGCACAAAATGACGACCAACTTTTTCTTTTCAAAACCTTGTTGTGCTTGTTGATGAGTCCCTTCAACAAAAAGAGGAAGAAAAGAAAAGAAATCCTGATAACGCACTCATGTCATCGTAGACACGTTGTCACTGACACACGGTCACGTGGGAAGACGAAACTACCTGCAGTCGGTGATGATTCCAACTGAGAGCAAAGCTGCAGCAGCTCAATCAAAACCGCCAGGCATCACAAATTGAACATTTATATAACCTGCCAATTTTTGTTGTTGTTTCCGGGTTCATTGTTTTAGCGTAAAACGTTATCCTTCACATCTTGACTTTGATATGTTTGCTGCTTGTTGGGCGTAAAGGGGATTATCAGGGGAAAGGCAAGCTCATGCTGTTTAGTCAACAGGTTTGGTACAGGCCTGAGGAGCCGGGGCTTTGTCGCCATGGGAACAGCTAATGATGAACCAAATTCGACCTCTATGAAAACAAATGTAATCTTGATTTCATTTTAGCTTCTACTGAGAGTGAACTTGATGTTCAACAGGATGCGGATAAGAATTTTTAAACACATCAATCGATGCTTTTATGCAACAACTAATGAAACGGCTTCATGCGGACTCTCATCAGTGTTTTGAAACGCCATAAAGAAGTGTGTCTGTTACAAACAAGGATATTCTATAACAATTGTGCCTAAAGATACAACACAAATGGAATTTAATACTAAGCGTTTCCAATAACGTCTAATTATTCTTCTAAAGTCATTTCCAAACTTATGTTACCGTTTAATTATGCACATTAATCCTCATGACAAACAAAAAAATCGCATTATATTCTTCCCCTGATTAGATTGCGGTATATTGGCTAGTATTTTTGTGCTATTATTTATTTATCAAATACCACTTTTTATATTTCATCAAATGGAAAAAAAAGATTATTGATTGTGTTTATCACAGGAGCGATTTCACTTTTTGACAGTTATTTTATCATCGTGAAAGTCTTTTTGGTCCCTTTGAATCGGACGAGCTCAACGTCTGCTGCCAGCAGATGGAGGCAGCCGGTTCGACTCGCTGGAGCTTCTCCCTCTCCGGATGAGTCCTTCAGCCTCACTGCGTATCTTCAAACTATTTCTTTACGGTTTATGTCAGATGTTCAAGATATTTGAGATGTGTTAAAATGTTTTAATTTTTAAATGATTTCCCATTTTGTCACTGGTGAGAAGATGTGCAAACTTTTTCAAGCTAAATAAATCAAATGAGTCTCCAGTTGATAAGCTTTTGTGTTGTCTTCATTCAAAGCAGCAGCTATAGTAAGATGGTGATGGTGAAACGAATGCAAGATAGAAAAGAAAAACCCGGTGGCTGCATATGTAACGTTGTTTGGTGCCTGCAGGTGTAAAGTGGTTGAAGAAGGCGTTAACCTTGAAAAAGGCACGAACCAAAGGACTTCAAAAACAACAGATGAGATAACACGTCTAACTTGCAAAAGGCAGAGATGGAAAACAAAGAGACGCCTTTGCTCCCTCGTTATTCCCTAACGTTTGCATGTTTGCATAAGTCGTCAATGACTAAACAACTCGGATCACAGAACTGCCATCGGCCGTCTTGCGTGTTTGCCATCCCGCAGAAAGTGAATCCTCACAGCACGACGCCTTCAGAGGCACCTGCACTCCCACCTGATGAGACAGAAAAACAGAACAGAAAACATCCATTTCAGGAAAGAACTTCCACGGAAACACTCGTCTTCCATTTTCTCCGGTCCACCCCCTGACTCACAGCAGGAGTCAGGGGGTGGACCGGAGAAAATGGAAGACGAGTGTTGCACGTCGGGTGCATGTATGTTTTCAGAAACGTGAATTCTTTCTGGCGTGCACAGGCCACCGTGCAAACCGAGGACAATCTGAGCTGCTGTCTCTCTGGCTCGGTCAAATGGACACAGCTCACACTTGTTTATCTGTTCCTACATGGTCACCGGCGGGCCCCGGGGCTCCTGCGCGGATCCGTGCGGCTCTTGTTGTGCACGGCTGGGTGGAAAGGTTTAACGCGGAGGATGAACCGGCTGCTGTGCAGTAATGTCATGCACAGAGAGAAAGAGAACCAGGCTTCCACTTCACCGCAGCACTTTTGTGGCCCAGTTGATCACTATGAGTTGGAAGGTGCGTCTTCTTGGAGCCTTTCAGGATCTTCTCATATCCATGCAGCTTAATGGCTGAATCTGAGAAAAACCTAAACATTTAAAAAAAAAACCTGCCCAATTTCGCTCCCTATGAGATCATAATGAATGCATGAGTAACAAGAATGAGTGGCCTGTGGGACTGAGTTTTGACACCATCTTTAAGAACAATTCATAAACGTCAGCAGATGCACCATGTGATTGAGCAGACGGAATAAGAATTAGAATTAAAGTAGAAATCATTCTCACCGCCAGACGTAATAGACGGCTGACAGAACTCTCTCTCTTTATCTCTCTTTATCTCTCTCAGGAGCAGCTTTTCCTCCTCACAGCTAGTTTTATGCTAATGCTACGCTCATTTGCATATGCCTGCTCATGCTGCTTAACGCGCAACCGCCGACGGAGATGAAACTGGGAAGAAAAAAAAAAAACTTGCTTTCATTACACGCAAGACTCGATGTTACCGGCGCCTGAACCTCTGAACACAATTACATTTCAATTTGGTGTCCGGAGAACTGTTGATTCTGATAAACCGTATCACAACAATGACGGGCGACATCATTATCGTTGCGCTGGTGGCGCCAATCACGGAGCAGAGAGAGAACCACTTGGTATGCCGAGCAGCGGCCTTGGAACTCGCCCGCTCGGGCTTCAGGTTTGGTTCAAGGATTTAAAAAAATGATTGTTTTTTTGTTTTTGCTAAGGTCAGTTGGCTAAACCCTCCACTCCAACCGCAAACAGTCAAACAATCATTTCTTAGCAACCACAACTCGGCCCAGAGGGCTTTGGGCTTTGCCACATGTTTGCATGTGCTCGAGTAAGTCCTACACTCAGCAGACACTTTGGGTGGGGCTGTTGCTTTTGATCAACAGGGCGAGGACCAGATTAAAGTGTGTCTTTGTAGTTTTGCGTCCATGTTTTAGCTCAAAGCCAGTGAGACTAGGACAGCAGCCGCGGCTAGGAATGAAAAGCCTGCCTTATACTCTATTTTCTTTAATGTCACTACAAATTTAGAGATTTAAATATGCCGCCATCGTCGATGTGAGAGAATGGAGTGCTGAACAAGGGTACACACAGGTAGAACCTTTTTTTAATGAAAACAACTAAATGGAAAGAACAGCTTGCTGGCTACGTGTTGTTGCTTCAGCCCCCACCAGCACCTCTTATCCAGGACATGATGTCCCGGAGCCAAATGGCAATATCAGGGGACGCGTCGCCCAGTTGAAGAGGGGAAGCGGTTCGAACGCACACTCATTAGAGTCGCTTGCTCTCAAAGTCACAAAGCCCCTGCATGAAAAGAATGGATCAGGGGACATTAGTAGGCCGGTGTCAGGGAGCTTTCGTGGTCTGCACTTGGTGTTGACGTGCATATAAAAGAGGGGGTCTTTGGTTCACAGGACAGGACAGGTTTGGTTCACAGGACACGCTGTGGATGATTCTCATTTCTGCTCCACTGAACGGGATTAATAGCCTACCTGAGAAATCCACCTCACATTTCCTCCGTTGGCAAACAAGCCGTGCAGACTGTTCATGCTTCCCCCTGCAGCGCAGTCCTCGAATTGCCCACTCAGCCCGGCTGCACAGAGTAAATGACTCGTGTTGATTTTACACGGCGTCCTCGTGTCAACAGTTGCCACGAGGCCGTCTTGCAAAAATGACTAAACTTTAAGTGCCAAATGTTGACAGGTGTTCTAATCGTGTTTGATCGCCACCTCGTTCCAACGCACCCTGCTGAGTACACACATATACTAGCTCATTAGCTCATCAAACACCGCTGTAAAGTAAATGTGTCATCATCTCCTGCTCCTCGGTAATGTCCTTCGGTTTGAGTGACCGGCAGCTCGATGCAGCAAACCGGCCCGTGTCAGCGGTTCATTCCGCAGGTTTACAAGTAACAGGGAATACTGTCTGATGGAAGATCATTGAAATGAACAGGAAGACGGGGCTTAAAATGAGTGAAATATCCTGATCACTCTCTCTGAAGGCATTTGAGACGCAGTTGTGACAGTTATAGATTTCATTTTCAATTCATTGAAAGATGAACAAAATCGGTATTTTAGCAGAGGATCAAGTGTCCGGAAAGTGGTCGCAGCTTAAAATCCACCCCAAACTCATCGTTTGGATGTTCTCATTATTCTGTTCGTACGACCCTTCTTTCGTGTTTTGGTCCATGTGTGTTCTTATTTCTGATTCTCAAATCAGATAAAAAACCTAAAGCCAGATGGCAAAAAAGGCAGCGGTGTGTTCTCCCATTGTTCTCCAAACCCTAGGTAAACCAGTACAACCAGTTACAGCTGCTCTAAAGACGAGGTTCACCTTACAGTACATGTCCCTTCCTTCCTTCACAGTGCACGTTTACACATCGCTGGCAGTGTGTGTGTGTGTGTGTGTGTGTGTGTGTGTGTGTGTGTGTGTAACGAGAGATGAAGCCATATGGCTCAGGGGGCTCAAGGGCCTTGCGCTTCTGTCGACAGGGGGACGCAGAGGTCAGGGACACTTGACATCCCGCAGGCCCCGGATGGCCGGGAGCAAGTCAGGAAATGGGGCCGAAATGTATTTCCAAGGAGAAAGCGTCTCTGCAGCGTTACCGGAGATTACCGGATCCTAACGAAGACGCAGGGTAACTGCAGGTGGTGTCTTAGCAACAACAAGTGTGCAAGCTTCCGGGCGCCGTGAGAGCGTGCGAGAGAAGATAATATTTGTAATATCAATTTACTTTTCAAGCACAAAGCTTTTGCACACATCTGACGGCTCGATGATGGAGACAGCGAACCCGCCTCCTCCTCAGGAGGCTCAGAACATCCGTCTCCGTCTCCTGAGTCCACGCGCCGAGCAGCTGCTCTCCGTATTTGACCTTGCAACGACCTTCTAATGACGACCCCTGTCCCGACTGCCAGAGTAAAAGTTCACGTACGGAAACCATACGTGAACTGGTTCAACTCTTAAGACACGGTCATGTGATTTGTTGTTTTATACTTTTCTTCCTAAATTTGGGGCTTAAAATGTGCCGTACAGATTTCTCTACGCCTCCCCCCAAAACGTTGTAGCTCCTCCGCAGCTCTCGATCACACCACCAGATCTTCAGACGGAGGAAGATGATGTCATGAACATCTCTCTGCACATTCAGCGGTGTGAAGTTTTGACAAAAGTGCTAGATGAATGATTCGTGCATGATTTGTTGTATTGATTATTGACGTGGTCAGATTATCCATCACCTCTCACTGAAATCACACAGAGATCTTCAGGAAAGCTCCCTTTCTCCGCCGGAGAGCGAGATACTGGCCTCACCTGATTGGCTGACAGCAGAAAAGGGGCAGGTGGCGCGTGGAGATAAATAAGGAGCGCAGCCTTGACAGGCACACTCGCATGCGTGCTGTCATCCTCCTCCTCAACTGGAACTTCACCCAGCTGACACCCGAACGGCTCTCAGAGTTCATCATGTCCTTTGAGGTGAAGGAGAAGACCGAGGTGCGTCTCGTTTTTCTGGGAGCCGCCGGAGTTGGGAAGACGGCCCTGATCCAGCGCTTTCTCCAAGACACCTTTGAACCCAAGCACCGGCGCACGGTGGAGGAGCTGCACAGGAAGGAGTACGAGGTGGCCGGCGTCAAAGTCACCATCAACATCATGGACACCAGCGGCAGCTACTCCTTCCCGGCCATGCGCAAACTCTCCATCCAGAGCAGCGACGCCTTCGCCCTGGTCTACGCCGTGGATGACCCCGCATCCCTGGACGCGGTCAAGAGTCTGCGAGACGAGATCCTGGAGGTCAAAGAGGACAAGTTCACGCCCATCGTGGTGATCGGCAACAAGATCGACCGCCGCGACGAGCGCCGGGTGTCCAGCGAGGACGCGCTGTCCGCGGTGGCGCTGGAGTGGAGCCACAGCTTCCTGGAGTCCTCCGCCAAGGACAACGTGAACGTGCGGGAGGCTTTCAGGGAGCTGCTCCAGCAGGCCAACCTGCCCAGTCGCTTCAGCCCGGCGCTGTGCCGGAGGCGGGAGACCATCCCCGCGGAGAGCCCCAAGAGACCGCCGCTGCACAAGAACAACAGCTGCCTCATCGCGTAATGACGCGCGGCCACGCTGAAGGGACAGAGAGAAGACAATGGGGAGGGACACACACACACACACACACACACACACACACACACACACACACACACACAC
Source organism: Apeltes quadracus (assembly GCA_021346845.1). Classification (NCBI taxonomy): domain Eukaryota; kingdom Metazoa; phylum Chordata; class Actinopteri; order Perciformes; family Gasterosteidae; genus Apeltes; species Apeltes quadracus. The sequence continues at coordinate 6,448,913 of CM037927.1, read as the reverse complement.
ACACATACCAACAGGCTGTTGAAGGGTGTCCGCACTCACACATAATAGGTCTGTCAACTATAATGCCACGGTGTAACCATGGCAACTAGACACTTAAGAGAACGCAGAGCGCACCGTTGAACCGCTTGAATGGTGCAAATGATGAAACGATGCTCCGATAAACCGCGACAGAGAAGAAGCAGCGTTGTGCATCATTCTGTGTGTGAATATAATATATAAGATAAAGAATAATATGGAATGCTTTACGAGGTGAACAACAGAGTGGTCAGTTTATATTCTGAAAGCGCGTTACAAACATTGGGATTTATTGAGCAGCTCGTACTGAAACTCTGACATTTTTTTAAATACATAGGCTACTTACAGATGGTGTTTCTTGGTCTCTTTGTGTCCGACTATTAACTCATTTTGTTGTAGCGGGTGAATTAAAATGTCATTCACAAAAAATGCCCAAGGAGATATTGGATAAGCTTCAACGCGTAAAAAAAACCCCCGAAACCTTTGCTAATAACTCCATTCTTCCCCACTCCAAATGTTAATGGGGGGGATTCAGGGAAAACCAAAAGGAAACGTGTGTGTTTCCAAGTGATTCAAATGACCGATCACAGTATGTTTCAGTCATCACAGCCCAACGAAAGAACAAAACTAGTTTGGAGAAAGAAATAACTTTTTGTTTTGTGCTGTCAATTGTTTAATTTATTCTGTGTTGGCAAATGGATCAATTTGTTCATTAAATGGCGTATTTATGTGTTACACTACACGTGACAGTGTTATCTTGAAAACACAGCTGGTCTGACCAGAAATGTACATTTTAAAAATAATTAAATGTGCTGAGTCGCTTGGCCAACATGTCTGATTTATTGTATCAATGATTCCTCAATAAACGGGTCCGTCTGGTGAAATAAAGAACACTTTGGATTAATTGTATTGGTCTAACATCGAGCCCCTGATGTCTGTGTTTTAATGAAAGCTCTCTATTCATCAAGATAAGGAAGCAGATAAAACGAGAACCGAGAAAACAATATAGTTCCTCAATGTCTGAATAGACTAGAACATAAAACATGCTGCTCAAACAGCTTCTGTTATCCGACGGTGTTTATGTTAAGGGCTGCTTGGAAATACACAGTTCAAAGAACAGAGTTAGGTTCTTACTTTTAACTGCCATTAAACATGAAAGTAGAGGGAATCAGTTCACTTCCACGTCCTCTGAGGACCACGAGTGAGTGAAAGCCATTAAAGGCATCAGTTCAAAGGCCAGACCAGCACAGAGGGACGCTTCCTCTTTCCGCAGAAGTTCAGACACAAGGTGCATTGTCTCCACGGAGGTGGGGCGGGGGGGGGGGGCGAGGAAGTCACCTGGCATCGCCCGGTCCCTGGTTCCTCTTTGCGGCCTGTTTAAACTCAAAGCAGAGCGTGAACTCTTCTTCTGGCCGGACGGACGGACGGCGCCGCGGAGGCAGGAGACGGAGCGAAGACGCATTTTGTCTCTGCTCCTAGACTTGGTCAAAGCTCCTCAGTGTTGTTCAGGTACCTGGGGAGTTTAGAACAAGTGTAAGAGCTCTGACCGTCACACCCGGGTGGAGGGGGGTCACTGCGGACCAACGGTAGGCCTCCTCCTTTACAGCACCTCACGCTTTAGAGCTCTCAGATAGCTGCTAGAAGCATAAACGGGCATCAAGAGAAGATTTCTTAACGTCACATGTGAGCCAAGAAGGTGAAAAAGTATTGTGAAACTTCTCTACAATTTTATATGTCAATGAAAAACGACCTGATAACATCGGACCCAACGTGTACGACATGCGGCGCTTTTAAACGGTTCCTTATCGAGTGGAGACGAGGCACCGCGAGAGGCAACAGTTTATTTGAATACACATTAACAAACGCTTCTGAGCTATACAAAACGGGCAGATCCGGCTCTCAGGGACACACACAGACACACACACACACACAGTACTGCTGAAAGGAGGACACGTCTCTTCAACATGTGGAATTGTAACAAACTTTTTTTTTTACATGTTTGTTAGTCGTAGTTATTAGTTGCACTTTAAACGTGACCCGCCAAAAGAAAAGCTCAATCTTCAGTTCCACTGATCTGCTCCATTCCTGCATTGATGCCGTTAAACACGAGTTCTACGGCTCACACAGGTTGTGGATTCGAACCTGCAGATGGGAGCATTAAGTGTGTAGCGACGCAAGAGTACGCGAGCAGACCACAGGAGGACTCAGAGTACTGTGAACTTAATTAAAAATAAAAAATAAAACTCAAAAGACTGCTTAAAAAACGAAGAAAAAAGCGGCTGTGTTCACCTCTCGTGGTTTGTAGTCGACACAACCAACAACCAACAAACGGGACCTTTTTGTATTCAAGTCAGTCAGTGTACACAACGGTCTAATGACGAGCACTGTGTTCAGTCTACTACTAATGGAGGACATAATTAAAGGGTCAGTCCATCCAAAAATAACAACAGTTTTAATGACAAAAAAAAAACATGTGCGTCACTTATTGCTTCAGTACGAGAACTTCACTTGGTGTTTTTATCTTAAATACCCACCTTTACAGACATTTTGAGAGGTTCTGAATAATGCAAAGACCTCATGGTTTTCAAATTATTTTGATAATTTGCATCTCTAGTGAAATTACATGACATGCGTTACAGCAGGAACAGCAGCAGGAAACCAAAGCCGATCATTCCAACAGCAAGTAGCGAAGAACTGACCCCCTGAAACATGCAATATCAAATGACCAGTCCTTCATTTTGTTTTACAGATGTTGAAAACCTGACACATGGTGCAGAAACGGCTGCGTAAAAATGTAACGTGGGCACCAGCGAGCAGGAGTGTGCCGACTTCAGTCCCGTTCGATGCAAAGGCCTCACAGAGCGGCGCAGCATGCAGCTGGTCGCCATGACGAACCACAGCGCATCACTACATCACGGACTTAAATGCAAACCACCTATTGTTGAAGTTGGGAGAAGCAGCGAGGCGAAGAGCGCCATCGAAACGTGACAGAACGCATGAAAGTCGGGTTTGCTCATTTATCGGCGTTGCAGCAGCAGCAGCAGCAGCAGCTTCACGCCTTCGGATGCACTTCAATAACACTATTCAAACGGGCTTCGATGAATTCGCAAAAACATGTAAACGGACGCGAGCACACGGAACACGGCGTCAGCGTGTTGATCTCAACAGCCCGGGAGGAGCGAGACGGCGGCCTCGCCTCGCACCCCCCCCCTCCTCCTCCTCCTCCTCCCTCCTTCCCTCCCGTCTAGTCGTCCGTGGTGATGTTGCGGAACAGGTAGGCCATGGACTCCCCGTTGTGGATGCGGCGGATGGCCTCGGCCAGGATCATGCTGACGTCCACCGTCTTGATTTTGGGACACTGCAGCTTCTGCACCTCGTGGGGGACGGTGTTGGTCACCACCACCTGAGGGCGACAACGGAGGAAGGTTACCGTGGCGACCGCTTTCTGAACAAGAGATGCAGCTCCAAACTGAAAGGGAAGCGCTTCATGTTACTAATGTACACGGAGGCGTCCGCACCTCGTCGATGGCCGACTCCTCGATGAGGCGCGGGGCGTCCGCCGACAGCAGGCCGTGCGTGGCCATGATGTAAATCTTATAGGCTCCTCTCTCTTTCAGGAGCTCAGCGGCTGCAACAAAGTCTCCCACATCATCTATGATGTCATCCTGGAAGAAGGAAGCAAAGCGGGTGATGGTGGCAAGTCACAATTCTAGAGACTGCAGCAGTTAAACACTTGTTTTACTGAATAAAACGTCTGTATATTTTACTGAATTAAACAGTCTTGTAACACAGAAGTTCCATTAATTCTGTAAAAATGGATTTATATTTCTAAAGCCACACTCCGGGTGGGGAGAGAGGCCTTCGAGTGGATCAATCCACTCGGCGGATTTAAAGATGAGCGTGTGAGAGCAGATCAAACGACTCGTACCACAATGATGGCGATTCTCCCGCCCACGTCGCCGACTACCGTGATGGGAGGCTTCTCCTTGGCCATCATCACTGGAAAGGAAAAGCGCCACAGGTTACGTGCAGGCAGGGGTCTGCGCACCGCGTCGCATCCGGTCTGAACACGCGTCAGAAGATTGGGTAGATTGGGATGAGAAAAGTCGGATAGAGTAAATAGATTTGTAGAATTTCTGTTGGATTAACCCGATACTCCGACATGTTCAGAATGGCAATCAATCAACAGTTTCAATTAAGGGTTCAAATGAGGGTTTTCTACCCAGGATACCCAATCAGAGGGGTCACACACACACACACACAGTCTTATTTCAAAGTGGCTCCTTCATGAAACACACACGTAGCGATGCGCAGTCGGACATCGCTGCTGGCAGACACCACTTTCACATGCGCACAACGCTCGGTGTGCCACATGCCGACAACAAGAGCTGCGAACCGATAGCACGCGACAAACCGGATACGACTTCATTATTCCTATTTACACAGGCTGCCTTTGTCATGGTGGGCACTTCTGAGCCACCAATAATAATAACATTATTATTATATTAAAGTAGCAGCAATGGAAGCTTTGCTGTGCATGTAAATGTAGTTCTTCAATCAACTGCAGCCAATCAAGCTGATTGTGAAGGAAAAAAAGGGTCCATAGACGCAGAGACAGGAGGAGCATCATGCGCTGCACAGCGAGTCCCATCCAGACTTTAATCTCTCAGAGACAACAAGAGCCACACACACACGACCAAAGATGTCCTGCTAACATGAAACTAGTTTAGCGTTTAGGATTTTTATCGGCAAATTTCAGCAACAATGTTATTGTTTAAAATATAAATACGGTAGAATACTAGAACTTTGAATTTAAATATAACATTCCAAACGTTGTCTGGTTTCTTCTTCCCAACTTTCAAAAGCATGCGTCGTCATCATCATCATCATCATCATCACATGCAGTTAGGATCAAAAGATCAACCAGGTTTTCCAGAGTGGGTTTGATGTAGATGCACAATGTGTTGATTGGCAAGATGAGTACAGATACACAAAAAAAAAAAAGACTTTGAAAAGAACCAACGGGAAAAAAAAAAGTCAGGCACGGTTCTGCTTGGATTTATGGATTTTTCTAAATAAAAATCAGAAGACCACACCAAAAAAAGGGGAGTTTGGCCATCTTGTAGAACCACTTTCTGGAATCTTAAAAGGCGCAGAGTACGTGTGAGCCGCTTCTTTAAGCATGACATGCCGAGCAAACAGCAGCGCGCGCAGCACCGACTCCCATTGGGAAGAGGTTTGTCAAAAGCAAACCGCCCGAGCACTGAAACACTCAGTGGGGGATTTATTTACCCCCCGCCACCCCCACTTAAATTCCCCCATTCAAGAATCCAGACTGCGTTTCCACAAGACGGAAACACAAACCCTTTGACGCATGCACCAATCTCAAGAGGAATCATTTCACAGCCAGATGCGAGTTACGTTTACGGTCGTACTTGGGAGCTCTATGCCGGGGAACGGAGCTTGTTGTTTGCCTGCTATTACCAACAAATAAACACCACGTTAACACAAAAAATGCACAAATATTTGACATGACAAACACATGATGCCGAGACTTGGAAAATCCTCTTGGCGGGTTCAAACGTTTGCACATCCCAGAGTCGTTGAGGAACAACTGGGGTCTTTGTTGTTTTTTTTGTTTTTTTAAATCAATTATCTGTTGCTGTTCCAGAGAATTTTTTAAGTCACGGGTGAGAATAAAAAAAACCCCACAAGAAATTACTTTTGCTAAAATAATTAAATGAACACTGCTCACATTCGGCGGAGTAATTTGCCGCGAATAAACACTGCAAACATGTTCAAAGCTACGAGAGTAACGTTAGCATTGCTCACCAAAACAGAAATAACGCAACGTCTACGGACCAGTCTACGGTTCGATGTTAGAAGTGGCAGCCTGCGCGGGATGCAGCACGAGTACATGTAGTGGCTCTTTGGAATTAAACCATGCAGTCAATGTTTGGGAGGATGGTGGATGGTGAGAGGGAGGAGCAGCAGGACCATCAGCTCAGAACAGGTTAGCACAATCAGAAGCCGCGTCGGTGTCGCCAGGACGGATAAATGACAATGAACCGAACTTCAAGCATAGGAGGAGTTGAACTAGTCGGAAATGTCGGGCTCAATTGGACCACGGTATCACAAATAAAAAGCAATCCAAAAACGGAAACAATTAGCACGGAATACTTTTGCTGTGTTTAGAATGTGTGGTTTTTTTTTTTGTCCTTACGAGGAAGCTCCAGGCCGGTGTGTCCCGTGGTGTTGCGCACGCACGGCGGCGAGTGTCTTCCGTCGGCCATGTCGGACTCCGAACACTGGGCCTCGCCGTGGATCACGGCCAGGCCCAAACGCAGGCGCTCAGCGTAGGACTGAGCCCTGGACACAGGCAAACACAGCACGCGCGTTGCAAACAACATCCAGTGTAAAAACAAACCCAGCACGGCTGCCAGTTTAAGACCAGTGAAGTGTTAACGTGGAGGTTATGGATTAGTTTTTAGCCATCGTTACCGCTTGGCTGCTGATGGGGACTTTGCCACAATGATGGCGTTCCTGTAATCCGGGATCTGGCAAAACACAAAAACAAATTCACGTTGCTCTGGTTAACAGGAGCGCTACCACGGCTGCGCGCGAACAATCCGTCGGGCTCGTCACCTCTTCCTGGATGTACTGAATCAGGAAAGGGGAGGCACGCAGATTGTCCACTGGAAAGCTGAAGAAGCCCTGGATCTCCTTCTGGTGCAGGTCCATGGTGATGATGTGCGTTAATCCTTCGGGGAAGCAGAGGCACATTAAGATCATTAGGAAATCAAATGAATCCCTGCGCACAAATCACAGGTTGAGATTGGCGTTTGTTCTCCGTACCTGCTTTCGCCAGCATAGAAGCCAACAACTTGCTCACTATCGAGCCCCTCTTCCTCATCTTGCACTGTTTGCTGTAGGGGAAGTAGGGAATCACTCCAATGATGTTCTTTGCGCAAGACGTCTTGAGGGCGTAGGCCATGACCAGCAGCTCCATGATGGCGGTGTTAACATCTCTGGTTAAGGTGGGGGGGGGGACAACAGACATTTAAACTGTATAATGACATACAATCTTTTCCGGAATGTTGTCACTGAAGTCTGGACATGAACCTCACCTCGGGATGGTCTGGATGATGAAGATCGTTTGTCCTCGGACCGGATTCTTTCACGTCCACTCTGGTTTCTATTGTGATGGAAAGAACCAGGTCAGTGTGTGTGCGTGTGTGTGGTGGGGGACGGAACTCTGCTCCTCTCGTTGAGCCTGGTGCAGCTGGTTGATCAGTTAAAAACGTTTAAAAGTTTTACTTTTTACTAAAAAGGTACGTGACAGTAAAATGTTCCTGCTGCGTATCATGGACCGTCTACTGCGCACACCCGCAGCTAGTTAGCGCGTTCCGCTCACCTCGGTTTGACTCCTGGAAGACCACAGACTTCCCCAGTTCGACTCCCAGCCGCCTGTGAAGAGAGCGCACATGTTAAGTCCCACACGCACCCGACTGGGACATTTTATTAGCATGATAGAAGAGCTGGCCGGTGGGGGGGGGGCTCAGCTGTGCTTACTCCGTTATCTTCTTGGCCAATTCCGTGCACGCTACAGAGGAGTTTGCGGAAAAGACGCGATATCCACTTTTGGCGATATTCATCCTTGCACGTGTGGTGGTTTATGCCGCAGACACTGCCAGCATCGGCGCCTTTAATCGATCCGCCAGCACGTTTGTTTCCGACTTCTGGTGGCGTTGTCGTAAGCTAGCTACCTAGCTAGCTGGCTAGCTCTCTACTTCAGCGATCGACTAGCCGCTGGGTGAGCTAACGTCACAAAATACCCACAGGTGTGTGTGACGCAGACTAAGCCACCGGACAGCTAAAAGGGCTATTTCAATTACGGTCTTCTTCCGATTTTTCCAGATGTTCTAGAACCAACGGTTCATAACGGTTAGTTATGTAGCATCGGAGGCGTCCAATGAGCATCTCGTCTTCTTCTTCTTCTTCTTTAATTCAGTGGCGGACTTCAGATCAAACGTTTACGGTGCGTGCCGCCACCTACCGTCCCGGAGGGTATGGTTCATATAAAGCTCTTAATAAAAGATAAAGATGATTATTCTTGTTGTTTGTGCTATTAATAATACTGCTAATAACAACAACGGAGGAATGGGGGTTCCCACTTTAATTTCTGTTTTCAACTAAAGTAGTGACCCTGTGGTGACTTTTAGAAACAATGGCATGTTCACATTGTCTTTACTTTTACTTTTCAGAACTGGAGGTTGCAGGCTTGGATTTTGGTCATAATTCAAAGTATTAGACTGATGAAACCTTCGAAGTCACGAGGACAAAAGAAGAAACGGTTATTAGGAGTCATATCTGTTATAAAATGTCAACGGAGGATTATGTATCAGCCTGCAATCTGCAACCCGGACACTGGATGCCACTGCACTACACTGCGCTTCTTTAAACAAGGGAAGGCCGGTGAGTCCGCCACGCAGGCATAGACATGAAGACAGGTACTTCCTGGACGCAGCAATTCGGTCAAGTCAAGAATCGCATTAACCGTCAATCGAGACACTCGATCTTGCGCTGACGCGACCCTCTCTTTAAGCGACGCTGGATCGGCCGAGTGGAGGTTGAGTACGTGGGGTTTAAGCGTGCACAAGAACGAGGCGGGTACGAGCCCGCCCACCAGGCTTGGTTACGTGAGCAACGTGCGTTGGATTGGTTGTCAGGTGACGTCAGAGCTGCATCAAGAAAGTCAGCTAAGTAAACAAAACCGGATAGGACATAGGACAGCCTTCAAATAAAATAAAGAGCACCACGTGATACATTCAGTGCATTGTATTTGAAATTGCTTCTACACCGTTGGCATTCAAAAAGGGCGAACATTAAACACAAAATAATACATACACAGATTATGTTGAATGAGATCTAGTATATATTACTGATTAACTGACACCTAGTTTCCCATCTTGTTGAGCTAAACATGGAAATGTGAACCACTGACAAGATGATACTCTAATCTAGATTATGATTGTCACTACTTGTATTGAACTTTTATTTCTGGAAAATAAATCAGACATTACTGAACCCATTGCGTCATTTCCTTGTGTGCACGAAATCAAGAGAAGAAATCATATTTGACATTATATTAATTTATATACATTCCATCGACTATCCTTACGGAGCGTTGCGGGTGACGCGACCTTTATTTTGAAACTCTGAGCCGGAATAGTTGCTTCTAACTCCTGCTGGCTTGCTGCTTGTGGAGAGCCTGGCTAGGGGAGAGAACCCTGGGAGAATGTACAATACCTACGACAAAAAAACAAGTAAAGTTTACGATTGATAAACATCGGGCGGAGTGGATGCAACTAACCGAACAGGTAGGTGAACGGTTCGCCTTGCTTCCGTCATTTATTTTCGCCGGTCTCGACTCCTGTTAAACACCGAAAAATGGAGGTGAAATGTGCTCCAGTCATGAGGAGGCTGCACACAACACTGAATAAACAACGAGAGCAACAACAACAACAACAACAACAACAACAGCTGCGGCGACGGCGACCGTGCAGGACGAGCCGAGCCGAGCCGAGCTGAGACGAGCCGAGACGGGGAGCCGTGCAGAGAGCAGGCTCCCGGTGCAGCAGCATTAGTTAGCTTAGATCGCTGCAAAGAGGCTCATGGAGGATCCGATCGGAGCCTCTGACACAGTAGTTTGAGCAGGGTTAAAGGGTCAACGTCTCAAATCCCGGATCCTTATCTCGTATGGAATGAAAAGACATTTAAAGTGATGTGTGTCGCGGTTTGAAATGTAACCTGATTTTGTTCTTTTTAAAAAAAAATTACTACAGGTATCACCAGCAGCGTGGCAACTTCTCTCCCCTGGTTCCCTCGACGCGTTCATCATATCTGTTGCCACCCAGTGCCTCTGCCCCGATAGATCAGTGTTTTTATCCCTTCATTAAACCAACACCAGCAGTGCAAGAGGAAGACCACTTTTAACGTGACCCAAGTTAAGTTCAGCGGCGCCCAAATCAAACCTCATCCGAGCTTCTGATAAGTCTGCCGCCTTCATCAGTCTTCATCAGCATTAGTCCTCCTCCTCCTCCTCCTCCTCATCAGGCTCCGCACCACTATGGCCTCCATCACCCAGTCCTCCGAGCCGGAGATCCCAGACAACCACAGGGAAAGCTGGCTGGCGCTGCTCTCCGCCGCCGAATCGTATTGCCAAAAGTCGGGCAGCGATCTGGCCATACTCACGGCGTGTAAGAAGTTCCGGTCCCTGGCCGCAGACGGGACCAGGAAACGGGAGAGCGGCGGCGGCGTGTTCCCGAAGGAGTGCGATTTCTCCTACAACGCTGTGGGGTCAGGGCTTCCTGGCAGAGTCCGCGCGCCGCTACATGGACTGACATCGGCGTGCTGCACTCCACGACCATGCTGACGGCCCAGAAGCACACGCGCCAGGCGGGGAGAGAGGGCGGGACCAAGCCGGCGGTCGGCCTGACCTCCGACCCCGGAACCAGATGGGTGAGTGCCTGCCTTGTGTCTTGTACGTCCCTGCCACATTTCCCCAACGCAGCAGGTTCCCATTCGTTTTTGTTTCTTGCGCTGTTGTTCCAGAGCTTTGCCGGCGACGGCGTGGTGGGCGGAGTCAGTCCCAGTAACAGACTGTATTCCCAAAGCTACCCGTCAATCTACAGCTCGCCATCTGCGGCCGGGCACCACGGCGGCGGCGGGCAGAACCCCGAGGCGGCGCGGGAGAAGTGCGTCCTGGAGGCCGAGGAGAGCAGACAAAGGTCCGGCATCGCGGAACTGGAAGAGGAGTGCGAGGACGAGGACGAAGAGGAGGACATGGACGAGAGGAGGCCTCGCGAGAACGAAAGCGCCGGTGAGGAGCGGCCCGGTCCGGTCCACGCTGCACGTGTCCCAATGCTCCGATCCGTTTCTGAAGGGCTCTCTCTCTCTCTCTCTCGCGCGCGCTTTGCTCCCCAGGTGTCTTCTCCATGGACGAGGACTCCGTGTCCCGGGACTGCGAGCCGTTCTTTCGAGTCCGACGGGGAGGAGGAGGAGGAGGAGGAGGAGAGCACCGACGGTAGGGGGTTCAGGCGCGCCGGCCGAAAGCAGGTTGGATCCACGTCGGCGCATTAACGTTTTTTTTTTTTCCTCCCTGCCCACAGGCTCCATGAGCGAGGACGCCCCTCCGCCGCCGCGCGGCATGGCCATGGGTCAGGCCTCGTTCGCTTCCCGCCGCGCCCACTCCCTGGCCATGGCGCGCTCCCTGCCGGTGTCGGTGCCCGTGTGGGGCTGCGCGGGGACCAGAGGTCAAGGAGAGAACAACAGCGGAGAGCGGGTGAGCGCGTTAAAATTTAAGCTGGCATATTTTGGATGGGGGTGGATCGCCATGGTAACCTTTACAGCTTTGGAGGTTAACTTCATAACTATACAGCCAAGGCTTTATGTGTTTGGACTCTGACACCATTTTTTTTTTTTTTACAAAGGATCTGAACTGAAGCCGTCAATATTTGGTTGAAATTTAGACTTTCAGCTTCAATGCAATAGATACAAGAAAAACAGTGTAGGAATTACAGCCGTCCCATATTTTAAGAGGCCCGAAAGTAATTGGAACATTGTTTGCCGATGGACCAGTTTATCCAGTTTCCATCATCCCGATTTTAAAGGAAATATAAAGAAGATGTAATATAAATTATCAGAATTGGTGATTGAGCTTTAAGTTTTTGTTTTTTGTCTCGGTTGACATATTTCACGCTGTCGGTAGACCAAGGCAGGAGCTATTCAGTTCTCAGTATGCTGATACGCCAACCAACCCCTGCATTAGTTCATGTGACCATAACAGTGTGCGTAACAATCTTGCGAGGTCACGACAGACCGATATCTTTCCGCAAGAAGCCAGCGCAACAACTGATTACGCAACATTGCTTTTATTCTTTCTTCATTTCTGTCGAGATCTTTGTCCTTTTTCAACCACCTGGCATGTGAAAGTCTGTGCATGCGACCACCGAACTCTGACCGAACGTTAACACGCATCGTTCCTCCTCCAGATGGGCGTCGCCGACCTGGACCACATCGCTGCCAGCATGAAGGCCCTGCTGGCCCCCAGAGCCACTGACGGCACTGAGATGTTCGGGGCCCTGCCTCGGCCCCGCCTCAACACGGGGGACTTCTCCCTCAAGCACTGAGCGAGCAGGAGGCCGGGAGGAGGGAAGGAGAAGGAGAAGGGGATGGAGGGGGAGGTGACGGTCCTCCTGACAAAGTAGAGATCGGGATGTGAAACAGTGTTAAAGCCAGCTGCTCCGTTTATTTCCCTCTAACCAAAATGTACGGCGCTGAGGGGGGAAAAAGAAGGGTTGTGAACACTAATACCCTTTTTCCACATTATGCCCCACTTGTCACTACACATGCCACAGCACCAGCTTCTTCACATCCCACACTACATCGGAAATGGCCGCCAAGGGCACTAATACGGTGGATAGTTGTCTAACCGGACCCATTTTTAATTGTTATCCACCTTGTGTGGTGATAAAAGGCTTTGGAAAGTTTTCTCTGTGTTTGAAGCGAGAGTTTGGAGAGCGGCCGTCTGTGCCTGGTGGATTGTGGGCTCCGGTGCCGCATGCTAACGCTCACATGCGTTGGCATGGTGTGCGGTAGCTAAATGCTACGTTAGGGTGAACAATATTTACGTGGCAGTTCAGTCACTCGTGTGAAACTTTAATCCGCTCAAAGGAACAGTTTAAACCTTTTTTTTTGTGAGATGCCTAGCTTAGCATAGATTGGGAGCAAAGAGAAACGTCTGCCTGCAGTTTTAGCATTAGCACAGGAGCCAGTGATCCCTCGGGTCACATGGGTGTCTCGCCCGTCTGCTCCGATCATTCACCGAGGGAATTTACCAACAGGCCATTTATTTATGTTTTACATCCCACACAAACACAAACATACAAAATATTCCTTTAGTGTGAACCAGAGACTCAACATGAACCATGTGGCTTTTCCAAATGTGATTGGAGGACGCGGCGCCGCCTCCTACTTTTACTTTTATTTTTGCCAATGAATGACTGATAGAATGATTGTAAATCAACACTGAGTTAACGGTTGCTCCAGATATCTTGTTAAAATGACTGAATGAGAGAGTGTGATGGGTTGGTTTTAAAGAAACAAATGTCCGTCTGACATTTTCAAAACAAATACATGTTCCGTTAAGTACTTTTGTTTCAAATAAAGGAGCAACGCCAAGAGAAAGAAAGACTTAGTCCTATATTTGTGCTTTGGTGCAATGTCATCTGAGGCCTCTAGAGGGCATCACTACTCTACTAAGGGAAGAAAAGGAGTTGAAAACAATGTCATGCCGTTCGTGTTACATAATAGTTGAATTTATTGGCTACATTAAGCACATATAAAACGCCATAGTTAAACAAGCACACCAGTACATGCATTTTACAAAAAAGGGCTATTGTAAACTGAGTTAAATAAAATAAATAAATACACACAGGATAGTAAATAACAGGAGTGGCCGTCTTTGTATGAGATGAACCAGCTTTCTTCATGCAACCACAGAAAGCAAATGTCACAACGGGCTTCGGTTCTGCACTGAAGCTCCAACCTTTGTTTCAACCTTTGTTCTCCAAACTTCTTAAACTCTCCTCCTCCTCCCTCCTCCTGACCCCTGACCCCCGCACCGCCACTCCTCCCCCTTGATTTACACTATCAACCTCCCGGCCTTCACGCTCGACTCGCTGTTCTGCGTCACTGATCCTTCTTCCGAAGAAGGCAGAACGAATGTGTGCCGATCCAGAACGCGGGAAAGATCTTCTCCTGAATGTTGGCCTTGAACTTGTGAATCAGCCGCACCTCCTTCTCGCCCTCGCCCTCCACTGCCAGGAACTTGATGATGCCGGCGGGCTGGTCCACGTAGACGCCCATGGTGGGGGACGCGGGCAGCTGGACGTCCACGTTGTCGCTGTTGTGCCAGACCTGGTAGCAGGAGCCGGACCAGCCGGCGCCCCACGAGCTGTCGTTCTCCCCGAGGCCGCACGCCCCCCGGCCGTCCTGGCTCTTGCGCGGAGCGCTCTCCAAGACGGCGCCGATCACCACCCAGCCGTCGTAGTCCACCTCCCAGTAGCCCCGGAAGCCCATCAGACCCTCTTTGCACAGCACCTGCAGGAGGGCAGGAGGAACGCAGCAGGAAATGAGGCGGAGCTCCAGTCCAACGTTTGAGGGGGACGTGGATTTGGGTTTCTGGGGGTCGGTTTGTTTTAGGCCGCGCAGATCAGACGCTGTGATTAAACGAGCCGAACAGATCCGCCTCTCGCATACAGGCTCATTAGAAGACATAATAATAATAATAATAATAATAATACTTCTATCTAAAGTAAAGGGGCACCATGTTTTTCTTGCGGGCCAGTGAGAACAGACTGGGCTTAAATGTCTTAAACGGTGTCACGGAAAGTTTGAGAAGAAAAAGACATTAGAGCATGTGAACATGTTCTAGTATAAATAAATAAAAATAAGCCTGGATATTAAAATGAGAACTTTAAAAGTAAACAGGGGCCCAGATGATTCATCAATTACTAGATCCACATGAAATAAATCTGCCCTTATTTTGATTACTTAATTTTTCAAGATTCCTCATAAAAGCCTTTTAAGAAGTGGCTTTGTTGCTTTTTCTTACGTATGATTGCAAACCGAATGCAAAAAGAGTTTAACATGTAAATCTTAAATATTGTAAAATCTTTGAGAGGTTTTACTTGAGTGTTTTTCTTTTAGTATGCTTTAAACTTATAGTACATTTCAAATGGAAACAGCCATCTTTGCTGCTTTCTTGTACTATTTTCTATTATTGTCGGTTCTTTTTTTCTAGACTAACAGGACTGAATAAACTGAAGGTCTGAAACATAATAATTCTGCGTAAAGATGACAGCAAAAGAAGGTGTCAACCTTAAAAAAAAATGAATCAAATGTATTGCTTTGAGGAGCGAGCCACACGTTTGATGCGACTCTTTCCTGTGACCAAAATTGTGTGTGTGTGTGTGTGTGTCTGTGTGTGTGTTTGTGCGGGTGGGATTACTCCACGTCCACAGCAGGTGCACCTGTGGCGAGTGGTCGTATCTCTCGGGCCTGGCGGGATACGGGCAGACGGCTTCGGACGTGCGGGCCACCTTGGACCCCCCCTCCGAAATCCACAGCAGCTTCTGTGCAGTTCTTTCATCCAGAGAGAACGGGAGCCAATCTGAGAGAGGAAATAGGAGGCAGGAAGGATGGAGGGAAGGAGGTCAGGGTCTGTCCACACAAAGAATGTTGACCTGTCGCTTCCTAACTGGATGCGGATTTATTAGTTTTTTAGTATTCAGCCCAACTGTGTCGTTTGCAAAAAGAAGCCCACAAAATCAGTAACAACACGCACGACTGTTGTCATCCTCGCTTGTTTTGTTTTCTTCTAAAGACAGACATCACTTCTTGACACACTTCCCCCCCCCGATTCACGTTTGCCATTAATTAGCCTTCATTTGGCGTTTTTCATAGGGTGGGAAAAAAATACCGCACATTTCATGAAGTCAGCCCTGGTGGTGGGTTCGGGGACATTCGGCTCATATGGAGGCGGCTGGTACTCTGAGGCGACAGATGGGAGAGAGAGCAAAATAATTAGAAGGATGGATGGTTGTACATTACGTTTCTACTTCATCCAACGCATCTCTTTATCCCACAAACAGCGCTATTTACCTTCTGCTGCACGGCTGTTTTTTCTTCCTGCAAAAGAGAAAATAAAAGTTCCTTCAGCTACATTTATAGATAAATACTAAATAAATATATCAGTGCACAGCGTGTGTGCTGATATGTTTACTTTGTATTTATGGACACTGAATTCTCTCTGAAAGTCAAAATAAAGTAGAAGAGTACAACTTGTACAACCTAAACACAACACAAATGGTCACAGTTCTGATCCCCACCCTCCTCACTCCACCTAATCAGTTCATTCTGTTCAGCTGCTTGGCACATTCACCTCGTCACCCTACTCACGGCCCCCAGCATTTAAGCCCCACTCACTCGCTCTGTCGCTGCCAGATTGTTCTTTCGTTCCATGTCAGACCGACCCTGCCACCGGCCCTGCCTGTCCCTGTTTGCCCCACGAGCCCGAACCCCCGTGTACCGGCCTGCCCTTCTGTCGCGTTGATATTCTGCTTATTGTCCGAGACGCATATAAAGGGTCAAAAAGGGTCCGAAGTCTGGTGTCGTGCATTTGGGTCCACACTGATTGTTACAACAAATACGTGTAAGAAATGAGACCTAAATACAACAGAATAAGTGAACATTTCTTTAAAGACACTCTGTGAACCGCTGTGTATTTACAGCTTCACGGCTTCAGAGGAACTTGTTCAACACATTTCTTTAACACCCAACACTTTTCAAGGTGGCGCCGGCCGTGTCTGTGAGCTGCTCCGCATCTTCTCATCTTTCCCCCGTAGCCTCCATCTCCCTCCCCCCTCCCCCCCCCCCGCCCCCTCCTCCACACACACACAGCGGCTCCGCTCGGACTCTGAAGTCTCCGGTTTCAACGCCGGGATTCCGGAGGCCACATCATCCGTGCGAGCGGGACACACATCACGGCCCGCTGACAGCAGCGAGTCTTATTCTAAGGGAATGATGGGGGGGCGGGGAGAGGGTCCGGTGTTACAATCTCTTTTTGTCTGTTCCCTCTCCAGTTTGTGAGTCCTCTGACATTCGGAGAAATCTCTGATCCAATACTGGCCGGACGTGTCAATTTTGGTGGCCCCCCCCCCCTCCACCTCTGTCAGCATGATTAAGTCATTTACGCTTACGCTTTCTCACATTCCACACAGATAACAGACTCATCGCTCAGGCTGTTACATCACACATGAGCTTATGTGTCCTCTGCTATTGCCATATAAGGACGCGTCAAAGAGGGATTTTTCGTACAGATCACGGTCGCGTAGCAAACACATCAGAGCGCCTGAGGAAAGGCCTCGTGCACCTCCAGTAAGACGTATCCTATCCACTCGTTTTTTAATTGATTGTGCGACAGCCAACGTGGCGTATTTGGTGTGGTCGCGTCAGGAGTTGAGAGTTACATTCCGTTCCTGCTGATGGGTCCCCTGAAAAGGAAGACCCGTGTGCGATGATAGTCAGCGAAGAGGCCTGTCGGCTCTTTCAGGTGGGATGATTTATCCCGCGACATCCGCCCGCATGGCAACCAGGAGGACGGACTCGACCAGGAGGACGGACTCGAGGCTGCCGTAACATCTGCAGTCCTCCAACGTGATTGAGTGGGCGCCATTCCGTTTCCCGAGTCCTGTCTGCCCGCGGCCCTTCTATTTGTGGCTGATGTGTTGTGAGGTTGGCCCGGCTTTGAAGGCCGAGGTCCTCGGCCCCTCTTTTAAGGTTCTGAAATACCACACTGCCATTCAAAAGCGTGAACGCAGAGACCGTAAACGAACAATTCCCATAACTAGAACCAGAAAAAGACTTGCGCGTGGAGAATAATGAATTGGACCACGCTGAGGCTTGCCGTCTAAATGCGGAGCAGGTTGTCCTCGTGCTCGTTTGGCGGGACACAGAGGGGAGCTGACGCGGCCTCCGGGGAACGCTGGTGACAGATCACACAATTCGTCTCGTCGGGCGTAAAAGCAACGCGGCAGGTGAGACGGGATGAAAGAGAAGCCCCGTGGAACAGCGCCGGGTTCCCTCGGGCTGAAGGACTCACTGAGGATAGATGGATGGGCCGATGGGATCGTACAGAACATCTATGTGGAGGGGAATAAAGCATTCACCGTGACCTCGTGTAAGCCTGGATCGAGATATTAGCCTGGCAGTAAATCTGGAGGCCGGGTGGTGGGAGGGGGCGGGGAGTGGAGAGGGGGGGTTGTTGGAGGGAGGCCAGCTCTGAGGCTGCTCTGAGGAGGCTAAGCCCCGACGGATGCCCGTCCACGCACAGCGGGATCAACAAGAAAGCCCCGAGGAGATAAACGGATCACGGTAATAGACACGGAAGAAGCAATGAGGGGCGAGGTGTGAGGCATTGAAGTATTGAGTGAAAGACCCCTTCAGAATTGTATTGAAGCTGTTGTGATACTGAACCAAGGAACCAAGTTGGATCAGGGTTTAACTTCCACTTAAGACTTAAAGAGAGACGGGATTCTAACTTGGATTCACATCAAAGCCCAGAGGTCAATGCTGGTTCTTGATGAGGGCCGTTCGGTTCACACGGCGATTTTGGATCGTTTTCCCTCCCCAAATTCCCATCTCAGTGGGACAGAGCCACATTATCCGTGCAGATCAGGTTCATAGGATCGGAAAATAGTAAAAGATGCAGAGGAGGAAGAGAGATGAGCATCCTTGGCCTGGGTCCCACCTCATCCATCGGGTTCCTGTCATGACTCCCTGCGGGAAGCCGTGCGCACATGTGATGTGGAGGTGCCAAGAAAATAAAGTGGTCAAGGCTTCTGGGAAAAGGAATTCAAGAGAAGAGATGTTTTAAAAGGTGAATCCTGTGAATGTTAATGTGAAAAATTTGAGTTATGGAAACTGTTACGGACCAGGAAATAACCAAGCCGGGATTTTAAGCACCCAGAAAGGAGCGAAGGAGCGACGATACCTGCAGCAGTGGATCAGATGACTAGAGGCGTCACGAGGGAAGAGACGAGAAAGACGGACGTATTTGCTGAATTTGCAGATGAGGCTTTGACATCAAGAGGGATTTCGTAAGATGCAGCACACGCTCAGACGAAACCATATCGGTCGCTTAGGAGAGTTGATCCTGCACCTTGTCAACATGACTAATGATCCAGAGAAAAATGGCAGGATCCAAAGTGGCCGATGGTCGAGCTGAGGTAACTCAACATCAAAATGAGCCCCACATGATGAAAGCTGCTAATAAAAACAAGCGATAAGGGGTAACACAAAAAACAACATTGTTTGGATGTTTGGAGTAATGCGCAGTTATTCCTCTCAGCGTGAAATCTGGACAATTGAAAATAGATTTTTGCAAAAAATAAAGACATTTTTGACTGTCAGTGCAGAATAAAGAAAGAAATACTCATGCTACTTGTGATTTTGTTTTCAATGATAAGAGACAATCGGGAGTTTCTTTGGCTCTCGCGGTGCGATCTCCCTCGCAGGCCCCCCCCGTACAGAGACCCGGGTGTGGACGGCTTCTCACCTGCTTTCTGGGGCGCAGGCATGATTCCCGTGGTGGTCGCAGCGCTGTTTGGCATCAACCGGGGAGGTCTACTGATAGTGAGAGGGCTGCTTCTCCGCAGGGTCCCTCTTATTGAAAATGAGGAAGGGCGGGAGGGTCTTTGGGGGGGAAGGGGGCCGGGGGGAGAAGCGGTTGCCCAAAGGGATGGTCCTGTCACATGAAACTGCAGATCCTTTCTGGGGATCAGAGAGCTGGAGACGAGCAGATACCCGGTATATCCCAAGAATGCCTTTCCATGTACATCCGCATGAGGCACTTTGATGGGGTGCGACAGCAACAAATTTGACTTGTGGAAAGATGATTTTGTTGCTCCGTGGGTTTCAAAGGTGGAGGGCGCGTGTGTGGAATATTTACAGACGTGCCTGCTGTAATTCACATCCATTGCTGTATCTTTACTTATGCTCTGTTTGGTGACCTTGGCAACCAGTGGGCCTTTTGACCCAGGAATGAACGGCCGCCGAAAAACACAACTTAATTGTGACCCAGACACAAGTTATAGGTTTGGCGTTTCTGCAAGTACTTAAGATGGCCGTCGGCGGCTCGCCGGAGAGCTGTCGTCAATGTCAGGAGCCATCAATCAGCAGCTGCTGCAAATGCAATCCAGCCGAGAAGTTGGGGCAAAGAGGTGTGACGGGCTGCTGTGGTCAGAGCTTGAAAATAAACTGCCGGTGACTAATCTGTGTGCGCAGATGTTGCTGACATTCAAGGAACCACATTCAATTGAACGTAATTTATTATGCACACGTCACTTTAGCTTCATTCTCCCGAAAGCAATTCTTAATTGAATTCCTACAAGACCTGCTGAACATTTGTTTGGTTGAGATTTCTGTTGAGGGCTTAATACACTAAGCTGCTTCTTTAATTTGCTCAAATGTTATGCAGTGTTATGGTCCGTGCTAAATTATAGCTAACGGCGCTAACAGTGCAAATAACAGTGCTGAGAAGGCTAACATTACATTACAGGAAGACACCAACTGACAATAACAGACCCCAACATACAGTACTAAACAGTAACAGACACCAGCTGGCACCAACAGACACCAACAGACAATAACAGAGTAAAAGACCCCAACATACAGTACTAAACAGTAACAGACACCAGCTGGCACCAACAGACCCCAAAATACAGTACTAAACAGTAACAGATACCAACAGACACCAGCCGGCACCAACAGACACCAACAGACAATAACAGACACCAACATACAGTACTAAACAGTAACAGACACCAGCTGGCACCAACAGACACAAACTCACACAAACAGACACCAACAGACAATAACAGACAATAACAGACACCAACATACAGTACTAAACAGTAACAGATACCAACAGACACCAGCCGGCACCAACAGACACCAACAGACAATAACAGACACCAACATACAGTACTAAACAGTAACAGACACCAGCTGGCACCAACAGACACAAACTCACACAAACAGACACCAACAGACACCAACATACAGTACTAAACAGTAACAGATACCAACAGACACCAGCCGGCACCAACAGACACCAACAGACAATAACAGACACCAACATACAGTACTAAACAGTAACAGACACCAGCTGGCACCAACAGACACAAACTCACACAAACAGACACCAACAGACATCAACAGACATCAACAGACACCAGCAGACAGAGCCACAAACAGAGCTTTATTGAGGGATAAATGGAAACCTGAAATGCAGCTTAAACGGAGCCTAAAAGTAAAAGTCTGAACCAGAGTGACACCTTTTAAACTTTTGTATTATTACAGTTCTTTCATTGTCACAGCTGTGTGTTTGCGGCGCGGAGGGAGAATCACTAAGCTGCTGCAACGGAGAGAGACAGTTCAATTATCTAGTCACTAATGGAGACGTTATACATGGGTTCACATGTCCAGATCAAAGTTGAGGCGGAAATACATCGTAAGCAACAGCAACTTTGGGACAAACTGGCAGACGAGGTGTGAGACGAGTCGGTCATAAACGGAACGCGTGGCGGCGGAGAAGCCTCCTAACAGATGAACGTTAATAGGAAATGCTTCCTTCTCATAAGACAGCGTCCAACTGCAATCAGAGGAGGAATTTTAATGAGTTTAAGTCCCAGCTTAGCTCCTGCTCCCTTAATACCAGATACGCCGTGTGTGAGGCACCTGCTGCTCGCTGCTGTCAGTGGGAGAGCTTAAATAGTTCCCTGACCCGCGGTTGAGTTTAGCCCAACATCATACAGTCAACGACCAAGTGTACATTACCCCCCCCACCCCCCAGCCAGGCCATTAAGCCTCCTCGCGTTGCTTGACTACATGTTAACATGGCGGTGCCGTGGTGACATTACATGTCATTCAGCTGATGCTTTTATCCAAAGCGACTTACATTGCATATTTAACCCTTGGTCTCTGCATTGCTTTTAGCCCGGGGAGCCTTTGGGGGTTAGGTGTCCTGCTCAGGGACATGGAGCAGACTGTTCCCAGTAGAGCCTCCTTACTCCACGCGCCTCCGTCCCAACGGGGGAAGTCGGGGGCTGTAATCTGCGGGGGCCGTTCAGGGGACGTCTCCTTGAGCTTGTCTTGGCTGTCCTCTGATTGACAAGGCAGGTGCTGACCACTGTTGTTGTTGTTCTTCTTTTGTTGGCTATGAACACTGTGTTTATTCCAGATTGCTGGAGATGTTCCTCCTAAACAATGTTTCATGAAAGAAAATAAAAAGGAATACAGCGTTCTTATCTATGTACAAACAGAACCGAGTTTCAATACTATAATTTGTCCGTAGGCCCATTTTACTCACATTTTGTTATTTTTAGGTTTGTGTAACTTCAGCCCAGTTTGTTGTCCCCTCGTTGAAAGCAACCGTGTGTTTACCGCGTGCGGGGCCTCGGCAGACCGCAAACACACATGACCGCATTCCTAAAGGTCTCCACAATCATGCTTCTCCCCGTAGGTGGACATACATCACGGCCGCTGCTGATAGGCCTCCCATGATCCATCAGCGCCAGGAAGCAGAAGAAGCCGCTCCGTTTGGTAGGAAACCCCTCTGAGAGACGTCTGATGGCGGCGCATCGCGTTACCGTCACGACACCACGTGAAAACGCCCGGCTTCTCTCTCGGTCGGCACTCTTGACAAGCAGATCTCTTTACAAAACGAATGACTTTGTTCTTGCTCTCCTGTTCCCCTCAGCTGTTGCAATCGGCCATCGTTCACGTCTCCAGCAGCAGAAGCAGTCAGCGCGAAGGCCCGAGCGACCAGAGGGCACCGCGGCGTGGACACTCGAAGCTGAGCCTCTTAAAATAAAGCGATGATCCTGGCGGTTCGACCGAGTGATGGACTGCCATGCAGAAGAGGACGGCTCATGTCGACACGGGGACATAATGTCCTACGGAGCCGGTTTGGAACGGACACTATAAATACAACACGGAGAGGCTGCAGTGAGGCGGATTGAAGACTTTAGGTCGATTCTGGAAGGACGGGAGGCCACACTTTATTTGAGCTTCAATTTAAGTTTACATTTATACTTTTATTCAATCTCCCGTGTTCAGTCCTGGTTTATTCTTTTGTTTAAAGCACTATGGTATATCCTTTCATGTCATTATCTGTACACGTTGATTTATGATGCCGATGGTTTTGTTCTGACTGGCTTCAGAAAGTAAAGCAGCATCACATTTCTCACTCAGACGGTGTACTAGTGCACCACTGGAATTTAGCATTATCGAGTTATTCTAATCATGTAAACACTTAGTGTACAAATCAAGTAAACAATTTGGTTTGATTATTCAAGCAAAATCATGGACACGTGAGACTTAAAAAGGTCTTTGAATTTAAACTGACGATTTTATTCAAGGAATCCTAAAGCCATCAGAGGACGTTGGGTAAAAGTCGGGTTTGAGAGGAAGCGTAGAGAAGCTGGGAATGGTGATTTGGTTAATGCTGTTTAAGTTAACTGTTTCTGTTAAGCAGAATGCAGACTAACACCAGTGGAACTGGAATAACCAACATGTATCTACTTTAGTTCTTACCAGTGGAAGAAGGAAAGCTGACTTTAAATCGTGCATTCAAAGTGAAAAAAAAAACACTTTCATGACACTTTATTTTATTTATTCCCAGGAGTATTATTATTCAAAAAGGATTATTTTACAACATGTAGTGTCATAAATGTTTTCTCTTCTCTAATCTGACCTCTCCAACCATTTCTGCTGCTTATTGTATGAATATTTCATTTAGATTTATATTACTTAAATTGGGTTACAGCTAAATCTGTTAAACAGACATTTGTTTATCGTACTTAAATAACGTTATGTACAGCAGTCAAAATCGGCTCAAGAGAACTATTGTTCAGGAAATGTTCCACAATAAAAAATGAAAATAAAAAAGCAGAAGCTGTTTCGCTTGTTAATCATCGGCCACCTCCATTGGCTGCCCCGCCTCCGGCTCCTCCACCCGATTGGTCCTGAGCACCAGACATCATGAGGAACAGAACGAGGGGCACGATGTACATCCACTGGAGAAGACGAGAAGAAAAAAACGGAGGGGACGTGAAGACAATGATAGTGGTTTTAACAATTGGACTTGGATTACAGAGATCAGTCCCAGATTGGTCTCCCCAGATTAGATTCCATTTAGTTTCTGAACAGAAGAAACGTTAAGAGTGACAACTGGGACGGAGGCGCGTGGAGTAGGGAGGCTCTAGTGGGAGTGAAAACTAAAGCTTAAAAGAGGAAATCTCAGTGTCAAAACCAAACACACGCTCACAATGTTCACAATGATTAAAATTTGGAATGTTGGTAGGTTTAGCGTGGAGGAAAACAATTAGGCCTTTTCAGACATTGGAATGCATTTGGCACGGACGCTTTGGAGGGAAGGAAAAAAAAACACCAGAGAAGGAAAATGTGGGAAACAAAGTGCAGGGTTTCAGTTAGTCGTGTAGAAGTTAAAGAGATAAGTTGACAAGAGGAGGAGAAGAGTAAAGAACAAGCCACAAGTAAGAAAACAGTACTTCAGTGGGAATCAGCTCTGCTCTCTGCCTCCCCCTGCTGGGGGCTGTGCTGAGTTGGAGACCATGAGGAAGATTGCCCCTCCCAGAATCAAATACCACTGGAACACAGCACAGCATCGAGTCAACACACTGTCACTGGATGCGGCACACAGTCAACAGAGGTCACTGATGCACAAGACGAGCGCGGCGATCACAGGAAGAGCTCAAGGGAGACACGCGATAGGACGCGGCCCCGGATCCTCTGTGGGGACGCTTCAAAGACTGACAGCTACGAATGTCACAAAAAAGAATTGCTCTGTACTAAAGAGGGTGGAATAACGTTAGCTGACTATGACAGCGGTAGAGCAGGCGTAGTCGTGCAAGTAGAAGTAGGCTCGGGCTGCTGTGACAGCGGTCAAGCTCTGGTGGGGAACCCTGAGACCTAAAAAGGGAAGGCAGGGGGTTCTGGGGCGAAAGCAATCCAGAAGAGCCTTTATTCTGAAAAGATCGCTTGGTAACCATGGTAACATGTACACCATGGGTGACTTAACGAGCAGCTTGGGAGCCACAGTTTGTTTGCTGCACATTTCTAAGCTCACACAAAAAGGAACTTAGAAAACCCGTCTAAATTTCTATACAAGGAAATTCTCGCCTCCTTCTGACACAAAAGGATTATCGTTATAAAGTTATTCTGCTCGCAGCTTTATGGGACTTTCTGGTGTTTTGTTGTGCTCGGATCGCTTGTTGAATGGTGTTTGCATTCTGAAACTGCAGCACAGCACACTTTCATTTCAGGTTTCAGAGAGACCAGCTTTTCTGCCACAAATATTGAAAGATTTAAATGAAAGATGAAATCAAACCTAAAGTATTGATGTGCCCTGTATAATACATGTTTTAACACCTGCTGAGAGAGCCCAATTACAGAAGGCCGCGAGTGTACCTTTAGGCACAGCATGGTGCCACTTTCAGCAGTTTTCAGTAAGAGTACTCACATATTTAGCAAAGAACGATTTCTGCTCTTGTGGATTCTTCCCTTTCTTCTCAGATTCTTGTTCCATTCGTTCCAGAAAGAGAGCCGTCTCCGGTCTGGAAGAAAGTTGCCAATTATAATTCAAACAAACCCAGAGACATAAAGTGCATATGAAAGTAAGACCAGTGCAGAGAGACTTGCTCTGCCCGTGAGCAAATGGAGTAAAGCCGCTACGCTAATCGAAAACAGGACTGAATCAAAGACATTGGAGGCAACTTCCAAATAAGTGCATTAGTGAACTAAGGATTTCACCGATGCACAGATTACTTGGGATACAAAATAAATGTTCTACCACGAGCAGTCAAGCTTCATCAAGCATTTGAGACGAGTTTATGGTTTTAGCACTGACCCCGGTGCATTGACAGGAGCCATGACGCTGAGCGTGGTGTTAAAAACCTCCAGGTCAACTTCGTCTTCAACCTCAGTGCCTCTGCAGGCGCCTGGTAAGGTCACTATGGAAACGCCGATGAGGTAACCAGAGACGTCGGTGTGGAGGGAGATGACGTCGCTCAGATGGGACTCAACCATGGCGCACTGAGGAGCGGGATGGAGGTTCATGTTAGGTTTTCCGCAAGGATGTAGCTTACTCTATAATTTTAAAAACAATTCATTTGAGATAAAATTTGTTAAAATCAGCAAAGAAAAGATGATCCACCCGGGTGGACAATTGGCTTTGGCACGCCAAAAGATTAAAGATAGTTGGTTCAGTGAAAAATATTGAGTTATCATATAAGCCAGAGTCTCGTTTTTAAATCCCCTCTCCAGGAACAATGTACATCTGGAGCCAAATCTTGACCTAACCTTAAAAACTTGAAACATTAAGGTTTTGGGGGATGGGGGATGCTGTTAATAACGTCTAACAGAAGTACAAAGAATACAGTAAACCAAAAATGAATGAGTACCATTTCTCTGCAGGTGCCCAAACACATGCTTGTTGAGCAATCTTTAGTTTTTCTGAACACATTTTCCCGCTGAGAAGAAGTGAAATACATACGGCTCTGACAAAGGCGGTGAGGTAGCCTTCCAACTGGCGCTCGGCCTGCCTGTCCGCCTGCAGCAGCACGCGGGGCACTCGGATTCTGTAGAGTCCGTCCACTGCCGCCACTTCCTGGGCATCCAAACAGAACGGACCAACAATCAATCAATCAATGCTCCCAGCAGATGAGTAATAGTTGGGCCATTTATTCTGTGGTGGAGCATGAGAATGGCCCCAAAGAACGTACATGTATAGTTGAACTAAAACAAAGGATTCTTACAATGTCTGTAATTTGGTGTCACATGTCTGTTCACATTCTTCTGCCTGTATCTCACCTTTAGTTTGGCCCGGTCTTCCTCCGATAGCTGACCGGGAGTGATGGAGACGCTGGGCTCCCTTCCAGCCTTCAACATCAGCGCGCCACGAACTCTGAACTTTGCTACATCATCTGAAACAATGCGGACGGCGGACATGAGGAGCCACGGATAAAGCATGTATGAATTCAGTTTTTCACGGTACACAGTTATTTTGACATAACAATGTGGAATGTCCTGGTTTATTTAATTGACAGACTTAAGAATTAAGTGGTCTCTTTCCATTCTGCTATAAAGTCAGCGCTGGTGGCACAAGCCTGCTTGGTTACATTAGCTTAACAACATTAGCAATAATTTACAACACTGTAAACCAAAATAACATCACATCCTCACCAACTTCAAATGAGTGTTCAAGTGGTACGGAGAAAGCACCAAATTCGGTGTCCACGACATCACCAACCTGGTTATAAAAATAGAAGATATAACGTTAGTACCGTTAGCAATCACCCGGTCAAGGCTAATGCTAAATTGTTAGCTAGCAGGTGCAGTTTCCGGTTAACGGCAGTCTAATGCTTGCGTTAAATTAATACAATATCGCACTTACTCTTCTTCCATTATTGCAACCAACAAAACTCGTACATACGACAAAAAAAACAGTAGAAACAACTATGATTTTAAAAGGCAGTGGACGGGCCATTTTGACAGAAATGAGCACCGGAAGAGTGTTTCACCAACTTGAGCACTTCCGGAGTGATTTTCATAATAGAGGTCTTTAAAAGACATCACATGTAAACGTCCTTTTTAGCAGAATGTCCACAAATGCTGATTAGTTGCCACAGTGTAATTAAAAACTCATTTCAATATAGCTTTTTTAAATATTTCTCTTTTTAGTTATCAGAATTCAAGAAGATTTGGATTATATTTTTTTCGGCAGTCTGCTTCATCACTCATCCCTCCACACACGCATCTTTTTTGCTTATCCGAAGTTATTTAAGGTGCATACCTTGACCTAGTTTTCATGCATGTTTGTTTATGCATAGCCTTACCACTTAATATATTCCAAATTACTTTTCATTTTCTTTGCGTATTCATGTTGTCATCTGTTACTGTCAGTACTATGGCGCAGGGACAGTTTTAGGCTTTCAATAAGTATTTTTAGAATTTTGGCCTGTCGGTGCATTTTTTTTCTGTTTTGAACCAGATCTCTATGTGTTGCTGTCTGATAACTTGTCAGCAAAATTATCATGTGTTTTTTCTTCTTAGCAAATTAAAGAAGTAATAAACTGCATATGTGAGCTGAAACAAAGAAGGTTGTGACATATTATTTTTGGACAGCCGTGTCTCTGTATACTTACAGCACCATATACTGTCAAATATGTAGCTGAATATATTTAAACCGAAACAGAATATGTGAGAGATACCATGTCACTCTCCTTGACATTACAAACAAGGTGAAGTTGATGGCGTCCATCACCCTTTGCTTCTGGATGTGACACATTAAGGACCAGCAGAGGCTGCTAACAGACCAGTAAAGACCGCAAGCCTTCCTCTCACCCCCACCCCTCCAAAAACCTCCAAAAGTGCCACTTTAACAGCTGAATAATACATATTAATGTCCTTTGATGAAGAGTGTTGTTCGTGTTTGTAAATTCTTCAGTCAGCATTCTATGTTCTACCGTGCACTTTGTTTTATTTACTTAAATATCCCCTTACAGGAGAAAAATATATTGTCAAACAGAGCAGAAAGCTGCTGCTGCACTTATCTCAAGACCAAGATCAGCATCTTATTTTCATAGTGTGCTTTCAGGGACCACTGCTGCCGCACGAATGACCTTGGTAAGATCGCTCTGATAATGGGGGCACATATATAACCAAATACAAAGACTAGCCTGCGTTCTATTTGTTTAAATGATGAGAGAAATAAAAATAATATTACAGCTTGTTAACCCTGACTAAACGCATACATTTATATTATTTAACATGTGTATGTGTTTTGACACATCAAACTGATGCTATCATGTAAACGTACAAAAGAAATCATGAATTCATTCTAAACTTGCACAAATAAACATTTCACAATAATGTTTTTAGTATTTCTAATTTTTGGTGACTTCAACATAATTTCAAGTTGAGAAACAAAAATGTTACATTACATTAACAACAACGGTGAACTTTTACCTCGTAGAAAGCTGCAACACTATGAAGCAGAAGCAAGTTTCTGCCAGATGTGAGTGATGTGTTTCATTTCTTTTTGTCAATTGTCATTCCACGGCTGAGGAGTTCTGCTGACTCGCAACGGGTGAAAGGCATCCGTCATTCTTAACTTCAACATTTATGCATCAAAGTGCTGAGAAGAAGTTTGGAATTAATTTGAATTCTTTTCAAGTTCAGAGTATCAAAAGGTCAAGACTTAATACGCAAAAGGATTATGTCGTCACATAGTCACCTGAAATATGCAAGAATAACAATGTGGCTCTCTGACATATCGACACTTCTGACAACAAAGGTCAAAGACACCGCTCCACGGTACCTCGCGGCGTTGCTGGTCACTACTACTGCCACGCTACCACATTAAAATACCCCAAACACAACACTCGACCCTCTGAGGATCACCGCTGTGGAAGATGGATGACGGATCTTCATGGATGTCACCGTTTGGGACTATAATTGTTTTTGATTCGCTTTTAGCATCGTTAGTAGGGCCATTACTGTCTGTATGGAGCAGTTTGTTTCTCTCCCGGCTTCGGCTCAGTGTGAGAGGGGGAGGGGGGGAGGCTGCTCTGCGCGGAGCATATGGCGACTGAGGCATGTGACTCCCCTGGGCGCTGCCTTTGAAACGGTGCAGGCCTGTGCTGTATCTATTGCCCATTACTGGGACAGCACATTATTCTCTGTCAGCGCCCAAAACAACAGTGTCACCTTACTATTCCTAGTGAAATATGGAAGCATGCAGAGTTACACGAAACGGCAACGGGGCTTTGAGGGAAAGCAGGAAGACAAAATTGTGTCTGAAAGAAACACGTAACATCCAGGAAGAGACTAAAACTGATCCCAAAGACAAACAATACAGCAATAAGAGACCAAAATAATTACAATGACACTCAAAACAACTACAAAGAGACACATGGCAACTAGAAAGAGACATAACAACTAGAAGGAGACACAACATAACTTCAAAGAGACATAACAACTAGAAGGAGACACAACATAACTTCAAAGAGACATAACAACTAGAAAGAGACACAACATGACTTCAAAGAGACATAACAACTAGAAGGAGACACGACATATCTTCAAAGAGACATAACAACTAGAAGGAGACACGACATATCTTCAAAGAGACATAACAACTAGAAAGAGACACAACATGACTTCAAAGAGACACACAACAACTAGAAAAAGACACAACATAACTTCAAAGAGACATAACAACTAGAAGGAGACACAACATAACTTCAAAGAGACATAACAACTAGAAAGAGACACAACATATCTTCAATGAGACATAACAACTAGAAAGAGACACAACATGACTTCAAAAAGACACACAACAACTAGAAAGAGACACAACATAA
Organism: Apeltes quadracus; assembly: GCA_021346845.1. Lineage (NCBI taxonomy): Eukaryota > Metazoa > Chordata > Actinopteri > Perciformes > Gasterosteidae > Apeltes > Apeltes quadracus. Next base: position 6,418,827 of record CM037927.1, on the reverse strand, counting down.
CTTCAAAGAGACATAACAACTAGAAAGAGACACAACATAACTTCAAAGAGACACATAACAACTAGAAAGAGACACAACATGACTTCAAAGAGACATAACAACTAGAAAGAGACACAACATGACTTCAAAGAGACACATAACAACTAGAAAGAGACACAACATAACTTCAAAGAGACATAACAACTAGAAAGAGACACAACATTACTTCAAAGAGACACATAATAACTAGAAAGAGACACAACGTGACTTCAAAGAGACACACAACAACTAGAAAGAGACACAACATGACTTCATAGAGTCGCATAACAACTAGAAAGAGACACAACATGACTTCAAAGAGACACATAACAACTAGAAAGAGACACAACATAACTTCAAAGAGACACATAATAACTAGAAAGAGACACAACGTGACTTCAAAGAGACACACAACAACTAGAAAGAGACACAACATAACTTCATTGAGAAAACAACAACTAGGAAGAGACTTCAAAGAGACATATTTCAACTAAAGAGAAACAGTAAGCTGCAGAGACACACAAAACAACTATAAACCAAATTATAGTCAAGATCTGTGCTGAATAAATAAACTTTACCTTTTCTTTCTGAAACCAGAACCGCTATAATTTTTTTTTATTTAAGCTTTATTTTAGCACAAATCACGATTGACCATTTAGATTAGAGTTTTGTTATATCGTTGTTCCTTTTACTACCTCAATCAATTGAAATGGGTTTAAATCCGGCACTCAGCTGAAGCTAAACACAAACCGATTTGGACACAAAGTACTGACTGTTTGGTCTGCAGTGTGTTTCGGTGAAAGGAAAGCCGCTGGGAAGGTGGAGAGACCCGGCTTTGGTTGGCTTAACGTTTACTTCGGTGAGGCTTAACTAATGCAAGCGTTAAATTACTGTGATGTCATCTTTTACAGCGGATCACTGGTTCATAAAGGACACATACAGTTAGTCTCCTGTATCCACCTTAAATCCGCAGTGATTTCAACCTATTCAAAGTATGAACCCGAACAGATGAGCTGTGAGTGCTCATAATAGACTCATCAAACATAATTTTGCTTAACGTGGTGAAATGTGAAGCTAGAATATACAGTATGTATAGTTTTACGTGTTTAAACAGCCCCCCATAATCTCACTCCTTGAGCATCTGAATCTCAGGTTGCACATCGGCCTCAAATAGCCGCCTCTCTTTCTGACCAAAGTTCTCACAGAATGTTAATTGTTATGGCCATGGTAATGACATCCTCGGCGATTTTGGGAACAAGGAAGCGAGCGCGGAATAAAAAAAACCCCAAAGGCTGCCGGGCGACTGAAAAGAAAGAGAAAAGTTGCTTAGACGCATCATTTAACGCCCGTTGATGATGTTGATATTACGCAACATTTAGTCGCGGTCAGGAAAGGTCAGTGACCTCTTTCGACTGTCTCTGACCTCGCGCCTCCCATCGCCGCAGAGGAAACACATCCTGTTCACAGCTGCAGGAACCGGAGAACAAAAGGGATCGTCAGAGCCGAGAGGAACGCAGGCTGCTGCTGCTGATGCTTCCTTTCATCCTCTTCAGATCGGGAGAATATAAAAGTTATTGCGGTCGTGACCTTGTTTTCCTTTTTTTTTCCCTTTTTGTGTTTTTTTTGGGTTTGTAGCTTGTTAGGATATGCTCGACTCAACTCGGGGTTTCGTGCTCCATCATTTTATTCATATTTGAATATTTTTACAGAATCATTAGTCAATCTGTGGTATCAAGCAAAGAGATACTAAGTGAACAGTTATCACCATCAGCCCGCTGTTCCTTTATCCATTAGTACAGCCAGTTGGGTTGTACATGCATTACAGTTCAGTGAAGAAAAAGAAGAAACTATCAGTTAAACATCTACAGTTTCTCAAAGCTGACACACCAGATGACGAAGCGTTTGTGACGTAATTATATGGATGCATGTTTCAGTCCTGCGCGGTGGGGATGAATTAAAGACCCTCCTCTGATCTCCATCCCTTCATATAAAAGGAAAACATTCAGTAACTCCGACCCCATCATAACACAACGTAGCATTTTCCCCTGGAGTTAAACTCCAAACCAATCCGTCGGTCGGTTCCGTCGGTCGGTTCCGGGCGGGTTTCCTCCGGGGCCGGACCCGTCTGTACGGCGCCGGAGGGCTTTTACCACCGCTGCCGTCTTCCTCCCGCTCCTCAAAGCTCTGCAGCTCCTGCCAAGGTTTCAAGTGACAGCCTTTCTGTCACTCTCTTCCCACCTTGTTCCACTTGTCGAGGGGGAGGATGAAGTCACTGACAGGGGTGGTGTGTGTTTGGGGGGTTTGTTCAGGGGGAGGGGGGTGTTGAGGTGATAAAAAGGGGATGAGGGAGGAAATGCAGGCAGATCCGCAGACAAGAGAGGAGGAAGACGCTTTGAGAGGAATCACTGTAAATAGACAGAGACATGCCTGAGCCGCAGACGCCAGGTAAGCCGGTGCAACCTGCAGGGTAACAACAGAACAAAAGACAAGTGTTGGACGATGATGGAGGGGAATATCCGCATTAACTACAAAAATGAAATAACAAACTAATGCGAAGCCGTTATTTCAACCTTCTTTTGATAAACATCCTTGAATGACAATGATGCCAGTTTTAGCGAGATTATTTATTTATTTTCATCCACTCGTAATAAAGTAACGCTAACATGATGACAAGATGCTTTATTTCTACCTAATTTGTATGCATGCAAACTGTAAACCGCGTCGGATCAAACTCAGGTTAAACTTTAAGTTCTGCAGATTATGTGTGGGGGACAACTAAGATGTTTTTTCTTTTTTCAACAAGTGGAGGACAAAAAAAATGACAAACAAGCAAATACGGATAGCGGGACGTGAATGTCAAATATGTCCCATCCTAAGAGCTTCTCATAAATAGGCAAACCAGTTGAGACAAAATAGAAGAATAACTGAGTCAATAATGTTAAATGTTGTGTTTGTATCACAGACTGTTGAAACCGAATGCTGCAAAATGCACCCAGCAATCACCGCTACGAAGCTTTACGTTGCCTAGTTCATTACAATCAACAAAACGAAAAGAAAGTAAACCCCTTGCTTCCTCTCTGACAGCTGCTGTCATCTCCCCGTGAACTACCCGTGTGAGACTACAGCAGAGTTGCGCGGCCTAAACGTACTGAACCAACAGACGCGACGTGTGACGTTAAAGCCAATACAGGCCACGCAGCGTGTGTCGTAACGTCAGTGTCAGCCGGATGAATGCGTCCCGTGCAACCTCGCAGCGCCGAGGCCTGAACCCTGAGAAACGACGGCACGCGCGAGGAGAGGAGGTAATGGGGAGCGGATGACAAAGCGCAGAAACGAGGGGGTCGTGATTTGTAAAAAAGCGGCGCGCTGCCGAGTCAGGTGTGACTACCTGGCGTCGTATCTCTGCACCTCAGACGCCCTAATCCATCTGACCCCGATTGGCTCCGTCATTCCGCCGTGCCGTCTCCGACGCCGGCATTCATCTCGCCCCATCGATCTGCGGCGAGTTTCTGTGTGGGAAAAAAAAAGTCACATTTCTTTTCCTCGTGGATTTTGTGTCGAGGCCGATAGATAGCCTTACTTTTTTGTTGCGTGTGGAGCCATGTCGCCGTTGACCTGCGATGCAACAGATCGTGACAGATTTGGACGGATCTGAAATGTCCCCCCCCCCCTCCCTCCCCGCGGAGCGCCTTCCCTTTTCCTTCTCAGTTATTACACCCTCGGCCCACCTTACCAATGTGTCGCCCATCCGGCGTCCTGCCATCACGGCTATCACATTCCCACACCGCATAGCTCCTCTTGTCCTTGTGTTTCCACCCATATCACTGGCCCTCTCTTGATCTTCCTCACACCCCTCTGCCCCTGTCTATCAGCTGGTCCCCTCCCCCCCCCCCCCCCAACCCCACCCACCTCTCCAGTGTGGAGTCTTGCTCTCTGCCCCGGTTGCTCAAGAAGGCCCGGGGACCAGGGCGAAGCACGCGTCCCAATAAACAGCCACGAGAATAGTTCCGAAAGGGGGACGCCTTCGTGGTCGGAGGTGTGCGTCCGCTTCGTTGACTCCTGGTTGACCCGTTCAAATAGACGAGAAGCGTCCCCCACCCCCGCAGGCTGCCAGTGTGAATCGGCGGGCTCTTCGGAACCGGTTGGTAATTATCGGCCTCCTCTCAGAACGGGGCCGGACTCACGATGACTTCCACAGCGGCTCAACCAGCTGTGGAAGTCCCAGATGTCTGAAGTCAGTGAGGTGACTCAGGGTCTGACTTTCAGCCTGAGTCAACGGAAACACGTCTGAAGTATGTTTGTGAAATCGAGCCCACTGACCATCTTGGTGTCTCGCCTCGTTGTTTTTGGAGAGTGGCAGTTGTTCGGTGAAAGGTCACCACCGGCTGCAGGCTAGAACGACCATGCTGCCCCCCCACTCCTCCCAAAGCAGCATGTTCTACCGCCGGTCCAGTGTAGCATTACCTCATACCGAGGCTATCATCGAGCTCCCAGGGGTCTGCCCCCGCCGCTTGATGGATCCCTGGCAGATGCATCGTCAGAAGGAGGCACGATGTTTTCATTAACAACGTCTCTGTGTGTTGTTCGGCTGATCCACAGCCAGAACGGATGCCTCCTTCTGAACGCGTCCTCTGTGATTTCAGAGAGTTCCTTGGCCTATTTGGAGCGCAGTGTGTGTTGCCGTTGGCCGGGAGACAAAGGGAAATGAATGGAAAGCTGAAGTGGATGACAGTTTAATACGGCGTTTAGAGGCGCCTTTGTTTACCGAACACCTACAGATTGCTCAATCCCTAAATTAGAGTTGCATTTGGCAATTGTTTTCCTGTGTTGAGACGGCTTCATTCACGTAATAACGATTCATTAAAATCGTCAGGAAAGTCTACAGCGTGGCCATGAAATCTAATCTACTGTTTTCCCTTCCGCTTTTATTTATCGTCCATAAATCTTCCTCCTCGCGCGTGGCTCTGAGGAGGAACGGGGGGGAGATATCACCGGTGGAAACAAGTCATAATTCTTATCATTGTCACTTTAACCCAATGTTATAAACAGCCATTCAGTCCCTCACACCGCCCCCCCTCCCCCCCACCCTCTAATCCCTCAGTCCTCTGCCACAACGGGCTCAAAGCGCGAAACCGCCTCGGCCCGCATAGGCCGAATAACACCGTGATGTCAACAACGCTAAAGGTTTACCGACTCAGCTGCGGAGAGGTCTCTGCGGAGCCTCCTGACAGTGACGCTAAACAAAATAGATTTTAGGTCCCTCCTGCTGGAATGAAATCTAAATGAAATTGATTCCTAATTCAACAGATTATTAAAAAGACGAAAGAAAAACCTCAACAGTTTGGTGCCCTTCGGGAAAAACGGCACCGTATAAATACATGTTCCCATCGATGGTTGTTCTGGATTACTTGATATATCGTTTGGTCTATAAATAAATTCAAAGCATCCAGAGACTCAGGGATGAAAGAAAAATATCACATTTTAGAGGGCGGAAGCAGAGTTTGTCAGCTAGATCCTCACGTTGAATGGCAAATGCATTCACATTTTATTTGAATAAAGTGCAAACACTGCTGCAGCAGTGTAGCAGAAAAAACCCCGTATTAGTTATATACACAAAAACACCCCTGCACTAATGGTTTCCCCCTACCAACCCCGGCAAAACCCCTATATTTCAACCTCTGTGGAACGTCCCATTGGCTTTGCCGTGAAACCCGGAAGTTGAATCGGCGCTCGGGCAGGCGCTTTGTCGGCTCAGTCCATGACAGCTTTTATCATTAAAAGTGCTAAGAAAAAAGTCTGACGGGCTTAAATCCAATGGGTTATTACCTAGTATCGATACAATCGATTTATGACATTTTAAATCAATGTTAGATCGATATATTTCGTCCATAAGGCCAACTCGCTGAGCACAGATCGATGTAGTTGGATGGAGGAATTAAAATCGATACATCGATGTAACAGCTGAATCGTTACACCCCTAGTTTTTAGTGTTCGTTTTAAAACAAAATTTTGGAAATCTTGATGGACTATTTACAATTTAATTGTATGTATATTAAAGAGAGATGAAATCCAATGCAGCTCCAAAAATGTGGACATTTCCCAGAATGCAACTCGATAGCAGGATTTCTTTTTAAAATGTCCTCTCTTGACAGCCAAGTGAAGATAACCCCATGGTGTTTATATTTACCGACTAGCTTGCTCCACAGAAATCGAAGACATTTTACAGTCATTTTTACGAGCCGCTAATCTTTATGTGTAAATCAGTGGAGTCCTCGTTTGAGAATAATCTTTAGCACGATGGTTGGAGATGCACAGATGTTTATTTTCCTGGTTGAAACAGGTTTCTTTGGCGATGCACGCCTCGGGGCGTCCCTTCGTTCTGCTTTTAAGAGGTGCCATTTGCTGACAAACAAATCTGGAGCATCTGAAGGAAATATGGTTACTTTGCATTTTTTTATGAAAAGGACAACTATAGACTTATTGTGTCAATATCTTTGTTCAGAGCAAACGTTTAATCCACACCGGATCTAACAGAGAAGCTGGCTGAAAGGGTTAAAGCTACGCTTGAACAAGTTCTCAAGCAGGTTCACGAGCAAAGAAGTCCGTTAAAATATTTAATATATAAAAAACGAGCCAGCCAAAAACCTAAAGTAGGTCAACCAAATATGCAGAGACTTCAATCTTGTTCTTTACATTACAGGTCATTTAGCTGACGATTTTATTTAAAGCGACTCACATTGCATTATTAAACCATGTTTTTTTTTAAACATTTTTACCTGGGGAGCGATTTGGAGTTGGACTTGCTCAGGGACACTTCGAACTGGCACATGGCGCAGCCGGGATTTGAACCACCTCCTGTTAATGTGTTTTAAAATGCGCAACTCTTAGTAGAGTAGAGCAGCTCTGCAGGAACAGACAACATTTTATTTATTAGAAACATCTTATTGAAAACTGGAAAATATTTGTCCCTTGCTGCTCGTCTGTGATTAATATCAGAAACGTCTCCTGAGTCCACTATAATTAGCCAGATCATCAAGACGGTAGATGGCAGATGATACAGTATGAGGGACGAGGCTGAAAAGCTGCCCCGCTCTGCCGTCAGCACCATATTTCATCCTCATCGTAAAACGGTGTTAAACCCTCCTTGGACGCCCGCATGGACTGTTTGCATATTAATCTTCTCCGCATGCTCTACTGTCAATAGTCCCCATGTTAATGATGTATGTTTGAACAACTACAAAAGCGGTAGCAGCTTGGTCGTGTGTCATCACTGGGATGATGAATAAATGAGTCTCTTATAAAGCTGAATACGCATAGAAATTGAAGAGGATTTGAGTCCAGTGACTAAAATCACCCCGCAGAAGCAGCGCTGCTGAGTTTAATCTAGGCCGTTTTTAGTGTTCCTTTTGAAACAAAATTTGGGAATTTTTGATGGACTATTTACAATTAAATCTTATGTATATTAAAGAGAGATGAAATCCAATGCCGCCTTAGCTCCAAAAATGTGGACTCTAGATTTCCCAGAATGCAACTCGATAGCAGGATTCTTTTTAAAATGTCCTCTCTTGACAGCCAAGTGAAGATAACCCCATGGTGTTTATATTTACCGACTAGCTTGCTCCACAGAAATCACAGACATTTTACAGTCATTTCTATGAGCCGCTAATCTTTATGTGTAAATCAGTGGAGTCCTCGTTTGAGAATAATCTTTAGCACGATGGTTGGAGATGCACAGATGTTTATTTTCCTAGTTGAAACAGATTTCTTTGGCGATGCACGCCTCGGGGCGTCCCTTCGTTCTGCTTTTAAGAGGTGCCATTTGCTGACAAACAAACCTGGAGCATCTGAAGGAAATATGCATCTGAAGGAAATATTCACGGCACAAGTGACACTCGGATGAAGGAACGTCTGGTTCTTTGGAGAGCCCATCAAACCCCCTCGAAACCCCCAAACTGCCACTAGTCACGTGTGCGTCTAGACTCCCGCCACGGCAAGATGAGCTCAAAGTGGCCAGAGGAGCGTAGTGTGTAACAGCATGAGCCCGTGATGAGGGGCTCTCCAGCGCTCGAGCGACTCAATGCACAAACGAAACCGGCCTCTTTAAGAATCCGCCGCTCAGCATCAAAAAACACACTTTCAAACAATCAAACGCCCGTGAGAAAGTGTGCCCTTTTTGACTTCGCTCGGCGATGGGAGAGAACGATTTAAAGATTCTAATGTTCGGCTCGGCCTGCCTCCTTTGGCTTAACCGACTGAACAGGAGACGAAAGTAGCGGAGGAAAGACGGGGAAATGTCAAGAGAGATTAACGAAGCGCATTCCACAGAGGCTACCCTTCAAAAGCCAAAACGGGAGGAGAGAGAGCAAAAAGTAGAGAAAGGGAACGGGAGAGAGAGAGAGAGAGAGAGAGAGCCCGTGGAGAGGCTGAGCAAAGACATGTAAATCTACTCTTTGTTTTCCAGTAGAAAGACTTCTGAGGCTTGTTTTCCAGCATGCGACAAAACAATCCTCAAGAAACATCGTACAGAACTGTTGGTTCTCATAGTAATAATGTCTGGTAAGCATAATCATCAGTGAATGAATTCATTTAGCTGCACACAATAACATATAACGAATACAATGTTCATACGTACGCTTTTATTAATGTAAACTAACTTAAAAGTTTGTACTGTTTTCATTATCTGGCCCTTCACGGAAGTCTCTTTTTTATTGAATTCCCAATCATTTGTGTCTAATAAAGCCCACATTCTTTTAGTGTGTTGGTTCACTCTCACATAATTGCTTTTACTGTTGGCATCCAAAAAGCTCTAAAACCTCCCCGTGCAGCAGCAGAGAGATGCAGAGACCAGCAGGTGAACACTGCGAGGCTTTTAGCTGCCGAAGAGACGAGTCGGTAGGGACCAAAACTGGAGCTAAAAGTGGAAGGAATTCATAAGCTGACCACAACTCCAAAAGAACGACAACGTCTGCCTCTGAATGGTTAAAAAAATGTGTATTGTGGGTCAGAGAAAGTGTAGGTAATGTAATCAGGGCTGGTCCTGCAATCAGACTGGAACTGTTTAAAAGCGCCTTTTTGAATAAAACATGTCTGACGTTGGAATCCAGTGCAATATGTATAAATCACTCCATGCTATTTAGTTGGCCCTTAAATGGAACCAAAGATTTGAGAATGCATACATCTTTTAGTATCTTTTAGAGCTGTTTGCGTGGTCTGCTCTTTGAAAACCAACACCTGTTTCAAACACAGAAATCCAAACTTTGGCATCGTCACTTAATCTTTATTAGTAAATGCCGGAGTCCGATTTTATTACGTTAAAGCCCTTGAGTTTAAAGTTATATTAATGACCCACTTTTCTAATAAAAACGCTCAGCGAGCTTGGGGTCGTGTGTGTATTCAAAGGCATAATTGACTGCCTGGCAGGGCCGGCAAAAAAACAAGTACAAACAAAAACGATTTTTGGCCCGCATGTCACATGATAAATGTCTCATCTCCCTAACGACCCAATCGTCAATAACTCTTAACGTTGGCCCCCCGTTGACCCTGCTCATTCTTCTTGGGCCTTCGTGGGATTCGGATTAAAGTAGGACAAAGAAACGGTGGGACAAAAAATAAAAGTGCTGGGAGTAGGGATTTGCATGAAGCGAAGAGGAAAAAGCAATGGAGACCGCGGGAGACGTTACCCATTTAGCAGATACCTGGAAGACGGGGAGACGGACAGCTGTAGAGGGAAATGACGTGCACCGGGGAAGCATGCGCGGTAATGAGAGCGAGGATGGATGGGGAGGGGAATTGGGCGCCGCTGTCTTGGTTTAGGCTTAGCAGGTTTTCCCTGGACGGGCAGACGGATAAAAGAAGAAAAAGAGAGGAGCCAAGGAGGCGGGCTGATTAGTTATCATCTTAAATAACAAAGTGCAGCTTCACTTGAGAAACATCTCACACCTTCCACGATGGAGATGCTGCGAATCGGATCCGCCCAAATGAAATGAGCGAATGGAACTGATGAAACCGGACTCCTGCCCTTTTAGTCCCGCACCGTATAACTTCCTATCACGCTGGTTATTTATAGCAACGCCAGCGGCGCGGCTTCGCTGCTGGAAATCGGTCGGACGGTCCGTCAGTCCATCACTTTGGTCCAGACAGAAATACCCTCGGACTCATGGACGGGTTGTAATGGAACTCGGCACAAACATCCACGTTACCCGGACGATAAAGCCCACCGCCCTCGATGATCCTGGGACTGAGGTTCAGATGTGTGGTTCTGAGAGGAACATTTTGACACATCGTTTTACCGTTTCACTTTTCTCTCCTTCATCCCGTTGCCATCCACATTTATTTTCCCACCAACCCTTTATTGACATTGGGCCATAAAGAGTGGCTTTAAAGGCCTTAAATGTTTCCTTTGTGTGGTGTTTTGAGGTTGAATGATACATTTCTTTTCTGCGATCATTTGCATCTTTCACTCGACCTCACACTATTTATTGGGCGAAACAGAGCAGTTAAAAGCTCTTAAATTAGACATGCGAGGGTGATCCCGATAACATCTACAAACTCCATATTTAATCATCTGCTGTGGAGGCAGCAGTAACATAGACAGTCTAAAAGTGATCTTGTGGAAGCTCTACTGCACTAAAAGCGTTGTGGGGAAATGAGATCGCTTAGAATCGTCATATTTTGTCTCCTTTCAGTGAGAAATCTCTCCGTGGCAGAGCACAAAGACCACGTATCTTCTGTGCTATAGCCATGATATCATATCTTTCAATTTAGTACGTAAAGATAGAGGACGTACGTATTTTTGGTGTTTCTTTTCTTAGTGTGACCAATTTATTTGTGGTAATCACAAATACATTAGGATAAATCAGGATTTTGCGTTGGACAGATGAATTTAAATTTTAATTGTTTCAAATATTCCTCTACATTTACCATTTCTAATGTTTCCGAGTGCCAATATCAAACCACAAACCACAGCCATTGACAACCAATGAGGCGCTGACTATTGGGACTTTCTGCCGTCTTCTGCCACGCGATGCCGTTCAGAAATCAAATCCTGTGTGTAAACTCTTGGACATCGACGGGAAGCATTGATTTACAGCATGGGGAGGGGGGGTGGGGGGGGCCTCCGGGTCAACGCGCCTGTGGGGACCAAAAGACAGGTTTCACTGTGCGATGCGTCACCGGTCTCCTCCTGGGGGCCGAGGTGCTGAGAGCGGCATTAACGTATCGCTGCCTGGAAAACAAACCTTATCCAGAATAGAAGTGTGACCCCCCCCCCCCCAGCGGCCCCTCCCTCGCCCAGCAGTTACACGGTGCCAACCTGGAACCCTGTAACCCGGAGCCACGGCCGGGCCCCTGGTGTCTCAGACCCTTTAAACGCACTTTGCCGCTTTGCCCAAACCTCTCCACACCGTGCCGGGATGTGAGCGCCGGCGCAGCTGAATCGTTGCCGTGCTGCAGAGTTTGTCTGGCGGACAGAAACTTCCGCCTAATCTTCCATCTCGTTAGACGCCCTTGAGCTTTTTGAAGTAACCCAGATATGGGATCCTGGAACTTTGATGTGCTTATCCCAGCAAAAGGCGTTTTTGTCTCGAGGCCCACGTTTCAGTTCGTTTTGTTATGCCCAATTATTCCTCTTGATCTCTGCTTCTTTAAACCCTTTCTCGTCTGAAGCATGCGCTGAAAGGCGTTGATGTCCAATATTCTCCTTCTTGCCAAAGGGAATCCCACAGAAATTAAGAAGAGGTGCTGAGTTGCTTCTCAGCATGTCGTTATGTCACTGAAATGAACGTATTTGCTTAAAGTTGTGTGTTTTTTAAAGGCGCCTGATTTCTAAACATGGAGCATATTGTTTATATTTATAAAGCGTGTTATTAGTCGCTGTCTCCTTAGGGCTCAGAGCACAAGGCGCAACTCTCTGGATGGTTGCAGAGTCTCAGCTCTGGAAGCCATGGCTATCCAAACGCTGTGCCGTGATGTGTGATGTGAAACAATGAGGATGCACTATTTATTTGACATAATTCGTCTTTAATTGCAGCAGCCAAGGGCGATGAGACGGCAGCAGCCCCTGCTGGTACGTTCCTTCATGGCATCAAATCCGAGCCCACGAGCTGCGCTCTGGAAATCCAATTTATTTCAGAGTCAGGCACACAATGATCAGCTATCATAGAGATGAACCACAATAACCACAGAGGAACCATGCTTCTCATTTTCTAATACAATGGTATGATAGGGATTGTTACATTCTCTAATAAATTCTTCTTGTTTCTCTTTTTTTTCAGACCAGTATGGTAAGAAAACCCCCTCAGTGTCTGTCTGTCTGTCTGTCGATCACTCACCAGTGGAGGAGGAACTTCAGATGAAACAAACACAGAAGCAGTGAACGTCTGTGGGGACGGCACTGAGTGTGTGGACATGCATGATGCCACACACAACACACACACACACACACACACACACACAAAATCACGGCTCACTGTTTCAGCAAATTCATTTTATTCGCACTGAGGAATTGAGATTATTTTGAGCACCGGAGATGCTAATTAAATTTGGTGTTAGGAGCCAAATAGAAGGTGTTTCATTTATATAAATATACTGTATCGGTGTGTGTGTGTGTGTGTGTGTGTGTGTGTTTTTGACTTTCCAATGCAAGCTTGGATATTTTTTAATCTTAATAAAAATACACTTAATGCAAATCATTCTTTTTTTAATCGGTCGCACCACTACCAATGTAAAAGTGTCTTATTGGCTGGACCAACTATCGGTTATTGAAAAACCGAAGAGGGAAACGCATTGTTTTTGTCTCTTCTTCTTTTTGTACATTAAGTAAGCATCAAACGGATGCGTTAATGACTAAATCTGCTGCAACGTGTTTAAAGCACTGCTTTATTATCAGACCTCACCTTTGATTGATTGCAACGGCAGCAATAATTCCATTGATCTGAAAGTCCACAAATTCAACTCAGCTAAAACGACTTGGTCTCATTGCTTCATAATCTACACATGCTTTATAAACGCGGCGATTATAAAAACAGCAGCTCGAATGATCTCAACGTGAGCGCAGGCGCTGCGGCCTCTTGGTGACCGCGTGCGCCCCTCGACCGCGCCGCGGGCCGCATGATGCAACTCTTTCGCCATGCGTCGCAGAAGGAAGACTGCTCCTCTCGCTGCACTCAAAGGTCCTGACCTTTCGAGTGCAGCCCGCGCTCGAGTGCAGCCCGCGCTCGAGTGCAACGCGTTCGGCTAAATGTGAGAGCTAAGTGTGTGTGTGGGTGTCGGAGCCCAAAGCGGAGCGGCTCGCGCGCTACGTGACGGTTGTGCGCTGGATGTGCAGGTCGGGTGGAATCGCGCACTGTGCAGGCTGCAGTGTGTAATGCAACGTTATGGAGATTTCCTCTGCCAGCGGCACGCATTCAGGAATAAGTAATAAGTCCCCTGAGAGTGTAAAAACCTACTTTGTTGTACATTTATGTGTAGAGTCTATTTATGCAAAGTTTCCGTTCACCTCGTTGGATAAAACAGCATAATGGATATTATGCAGTAACCGCAACAGAGGACGCAGTAAGATAGTCGTACGCGTCTTTTGGTGTGTTTCAGTGTTTATGTGGTTCATTATTTATTTGAACTGCAAGGTGGAATGACTACGTAGAGCAGCGCGTTGTCCTAATAATGCTTCTCATTGTTAGTCAGCCGTCTCAGCGTCTTTGATGTTAAACGCTTATAAAAGCTTATAATGTGCTAATGATGCATTTCAACAAAGTCCTTAAATTTGCACCTTGAATCCTTTAAAAAAATGCACACAAACCTGCTTTTTCTCACCGAGCTAAAAACGAGCCGAGGGATGGAACACAACTCCCTGCTGCCCGGCCTGCTCGCGTGCGTTTGTGCGTGTTTTTGTATCTGTTACCGAGTGTGACAGACTGACGACTTTCTTCCCAGAAGCCACTGCTCGGGTGACGGCCATCAAACCGCTTGTAGATCAAATGGTCCCACAAGGCAGATGAATTCTTCATAAGTTAACACTGTTTTGCAGTTTGCAGAAATACGGCGTCGGAAGATTTCTGGACAAGCAATGTGTAATAATAATCACGAAATATGTCTTTATTTATGTTGCAAACAAACGTGACGAAGTGCATCACAAGGAATTAAATAAAGGGCCCGGAGAAGAAGACGATGACGGCCACTTAAAAGCGCTTCAAGTCACATCAGATAAACTGTCAGATGAAACAACGAAATAAAATACAAATACAACAGAGAAGTCCATGACAGCAAGATCGCTTCCCCCGAAGCATTTTGGTGTGAAATGAACAATTGGTTTGTAAAAAGTGACGTATCCTGCCTTCATTTATCGGGGTACCTATCACATGATTGTGTGTGTGTGTGTGTGTGTGTGTGTGTGTGTGTGTGTGTGACATCTGAGCATTGCAGTAGTTGGTTTCTTTAGACGTTGTATGCACATACATACGTGCTCTTCACCTGACGTGGTCCAATGATAAATGGATGAAATGCTAAATAAGTTACACAGTATATATAAGTATTATATGTAATATAATGTGAAGAGTGTATAATGAATAAACGACCATGGATTTATGTGCAGTTATACCCAGTTTGAGGAGGATATTTGATAGGATTTTATTTTAGGGATCCATACATTCTGAATTACTAAATAATCAATTGAGATTAAAGGATTTTTGTCAGTAAAGCAAAGAGAATGTTATTTGACAAATGAGGGATTGTCATGGTTGTAAAAATAACCGCACAACACAACCAGCCACGTAGCAACAACAACTAACCGAGACTGGACTGCAGGAGTTAATGTTCGAATGCCAGATTATAGCGCACAAATTGTCATTTTTAAAACCACACTTAACGCTGATGATCAGAACTTTTGTAATTCAAAATGAATTCATTAGCTCATATTTGTCAAGCAGCGAAAGTGATTCTCGGCTCCCTTCCCCCAGCAGCACACACAGACACACACACACACACACACACACACACACACACACACACACACACACACACACACACACACACATCCCAAACTTCGTCCCAGGACAGTGTCTGGATTTATTTATCTGTGTAACCCTCATCCCGAACCAAGCAACTGCCCAATGAAACTGTGCAGGAGTGAAAACATTTCAAAGCGTCCCGTGGGGGCCGTCCCAGTATCCGCTTCCCCCACTTAGCATTCTCACCGAAACCTTTTAAATCAGCCCGGACATCTGAACTTGGATCTGTCCGCAGGGGCACTTTTGATTAAAAGACCAAATTAACTGAGCCCGTAATAGGAAAGAGAGAGAGAGAGAGAGAGAGAGAGAGAGAGAGAGAGAGTTTATGGAGGACACGACTGTGTATCTGCTCTGCATCCACCTTGGGCTCTTCTTGCTCTACTCGATTGGGCTTTTTTCTCTTTACCTGCTCTTTGCCCGTCCATAAACCTTCTCTAATGGTAATGAGAGCGCATCTAGAGGTTTTTTTTTAACTTGATCTCATTAACACTTATTGTTTTGGGAAAAAGAAAGAAAACAGGATTCGTGCATTAGACCATGCGATGGAAAGACGTGCTTTTCGGGGTGTGTGAGCAGTTGATTTAACGTGTGAGTGTTCCTCTCCTTTAGCCGAGGATCATCGGGCCAATTAACGCCCGTGTTCAACAGCACAGACACTGACGTGTTCCCCGCTCTCTCTCTCTCTCACTCTCTCACTCTCTTTCTTCCCCCCTCTGGCACAGAGTTGCCTCCTGATGGTTAGAGAAACGAATACGTCGGCGACTCTGACAGGCGAACACCTCACAGAGCTTCCATCAGTTTACTCGCGAAAGAAACAAGCGAACAGATGGCGTTAAGATAAAGAGTGTGCGGCCTCGGCTGAAGGAACGCAGGTAGTCGACCCTAATGTGATGCCTTCAGAGGTGATTTCTTCTTTATTCCCTGAGGGCCGGTCTGTTACAGGCGGGGGGGGGCGCTGTTGTCATCTATCAGAGGGTCCCAAACGGTTTACCCAGCGTAACGGCAAAGGAATTACACGCCGAGTGGCTTTGACACTCGGAAGGACTGTTGCTTAGTTTTAGTGCTTAATGACCGTATAGGCTGAATAAATCGCTGTGCTCAGTGGGTGGGTGGGTGGGGGTGGGGGTGCGGTTAGTGGTTTGAGACTATGAGAATCATTCCTACTAGGTAGGGGTGTAACGATTCAGCTGTTACATCGATGTGTCGATTTTAATTCCTCCGATCCAACTACATCGATCTGTGCTCGCCGAGTTGGCCTTATGGACGACAAATATCGATATAACATCGATTTAAAATGTCATAAATCGATTGTATTTATAGCCCATGATAAAGGCTGTCACGGACTGAACCGACAAACCGCCTGCCCGAGCCCCGATTCAACTTCCGGGTTTCACGGCAAAGCCGATGGGACGTTCCACAGGGGTTGAAATAGAGTGGTTTTGCGGGGGTTGGTAGGGGGAAACCATTATTGGGGGTGTTTTTTGAGTATATCACTAATACAGGTTTTTTTCTGCTATACTGCTACAGCAGTGTTTGCACTTTATTCAAATAAAATGTGAATGCATTTGCTATTCATTGTTGTTTACTTGTTTATTTATATTCATAATTAATTGATACCTGATTCTATTACAAGAAACAACAGGAATCTAGGAAATTTATTTCAGTCACACTGGTTGAATTTTTGACATGTTACTGAATCGATTTTAAGTCACTGAATCGTTTCGGATCGTATCGTTCTAAATGAACCAATATCGTCCTTGAATCGTATCGACGACCATCGATCGTGATCGAATCGAATCGTTGTTAAAAACGAATCTTTACACTCCTACTACTAGGTCTTCAGCAAATAGATATCACTGTAAAACTGCCATGATTGAGGTTTGCTGATTTGGTGGTTTGCTTGCCCCCTCCCCCTCCTCTCCCTGTGGTACCCACATGCTTATTTCCAGCCTTAATATGCCCTTTGTGATCCCTTGATCCCCTTTCACAGAGCGCGGACCGGGGGAGGATCAACAGCCGTCCCAGCCGAGCGGCGTCTTCGTGGAGAGGCCGCAGAGCGTCACGGCGACTAAAGGTCTGGCGTGACGATTCCCCCCGTAGAAGTCTACCGCTTAGTGACGAACTCCTGTTGGAATGCAGTCAGCTGATCTATGCAAATGAATCACTGCCCCCTTTCCTTGTTGTTCCTTGCAGGCAAGAACATCACATTTGTGGCTAAAGTGGACTCCTCCAACATGCTGAAGAAGCCGACCACGAAATGGTTGAAGGGGAAGTGGCTTGACCTGGGCAGCAAAGCCGGGAAGCACCTGCAGTTCAAAGAGACGTACGACAGGAACACCAAGGTGTGTGATGAAATGACTGAAATGACTATTCCCACGACGTCTTGTGTGCTGGAGACGTTTTTAGCTTCTTTTGAACGGCACATCCATGATAGAAAGTGAAATAACTCTGCAACTACTATTCTACTGTTAAAAAAATATTGCAATATTATGGGACTAGTTCTGACTGGTTTGGGCCCCAATTGGGGTCTGCTCGTCTCCAAAGCAGACTTTACATCCAGTTCTATCGTAACATAATATTACCCGATACGTTGATCCTAATGAAATTATCTCCGATGGACACGACTGTGCGCTCGGCCATCCCTGGACTTTCCCATCGCAGCCTCCCTCTGTCTCTCCCTCTGCCAGATCTACACCTACGAGATGAGCATCATCAAAGTGGTGGACGGGGACGCGGGCGGGTACCGCTGCGAGGTCACCGACAAGGACAAGAGCGACAGCAGCGCGTTCGAGGTCTCCGTGCAGGGTGGGTCCGCGGACGAGGGTAAAACCTTGTTACTGTCATCTCCCATTCGGTGCGCTGACTCAGCGAGCGTGTCGCGCATCAGGTCCCATCGTCCAGCGGCCTGGCGAGCTCGCCGGCCCATTATTCCTTTCCCTGCCCAAGCGTGTCGAGTCATGAATGGGCCTCTCTCTCTCTCTCTATCTCTCTCTCTCTCTCTCTCTCTCTAACTCTCTCCTTCTGTCTGCTTTCAGCTGCAACAGATGAGCAGGAGGACAACATCTTGGAGGCGTTTAAGCGATCGTGAGTGTCGGCGAGGGCGTGTTCGACACGTCGTCGCCGCCGTCACGCTGTCTCCCTTATGCTCTTCTGTCTGTCTGCGCGCGGGTCCGTCCGTCTGCCTTGGTGCTTTGGTTTGGCTGAAGCACCTCCGGTATTTCATCACGTGTCTCTGTGACAGGTTCTGAAGGGCGTTTGACAGAAAAGAGTCTCCTCTTTCCCTTAAAATCTATTTCGGTATCTGTCTGTGCCCGTGTGAAGTGTATCTGTGTATCCTGCGACCTTTTTTTAAACATTTTTTTATTTTTATTAATCATCTCAGCAGTTCTCAACAGGCTGCTTACAGCATGTGCGTCCTGTGTGATCGTAAATCAGCCGACACTTTCACGCCGAGATCTTGAGTCTCCATTTTTGTAGTCTGTGTTTAAAGATATCATGTTCTTCCCTCGTTAGAGTGGCAGGAAGGCTCAGCTAATCATATTTAGTTTAGACACTAAAAAAATATAAATAGTGCAATAAATACAGGCATGCTCTTCCCATTAACCAACAGTATGTTTAGATAGACAATAGTTGCATATATCCTTTGCACCATGCTTCATGGTGAGCATCGAGCATCGACACGTGCGAGCGAGGGACGAGCGCCTCGTGCTCTACTCTCAATGCACATGCTCGCACCACGCAAGGAGCTCATTATAGTAATACCCCCTCCCCCCCCGACCATCTTCATGTGAACTCCAACACAACAGTTTGGGAAACGTGAACTCGAGAATCCCACTGCAGTTAAACAGATTTGGTTTGTAAGGCATTATTATACGTCCTCGCTTACGGGATTGGCAGCGTGTTTTTCTGCATGAAGAGTTTTGTGTTGACTCGCGATTGTGCTCTTCACTGATTTCCAAATAAAAACAACTGCGGCCGAGCGTCGAATTGTTCCCTCTCGTGTGCTGGAATAGAGTATAAAATGTTTGTGTTTGAACATGAGTATTCGCTTACAGCTTGTTTGTCTCCTGCTTACACATGCTTGTCTATTTACGGCATGATGGTAACTCATCAAACGCTGATCTGTGTTCTCACTCACCCTGTTTCTGCAACTATCTGAACGCAGAATGAAAAAAGGGGTGAAGTTCAGCTACAACCACTCTTTACTTCATTAGAACTCCACCATGCGCTGTTGTATTTGCTCACGTGTTCTTGCTTTATAACTCTATATAAAAGGGGATGTATTATAATGACGGTATTTTTCATAGTGCTCATTTTTATTCTGCCCCAATGGAATAAATTCTTTACGTTTTAGCGGAGACGGAGGTGACGATGCTGGTGAACTGGACTTCAGTGTCCTGCTCAAGAAAAGGTACGACCGTCTTCTTCAGCCAACATACATACACAATTACTTCAACCGTGTTATTCTCCCACAGGGAGAAGAAGAAAAAGGTGGTGGAAGAAGTGGATGCGGACATGTCGAAGAGGCTGAAGAAGACGAAGACGGTGGAGCCCAAGAAGAGTGACGGTGAGGAGCAGGAGAAACGTGAGACGCGTCATGAGGCAAATAAAAAAGAGCGAGGCGACAGGCGGGAAACAAGAGCAGTTTAACGCGGCAGACTGTATATACTCGCGGCGCTTAAAGGCCTTCGGGGGGGGCAACAGGTGGACTGCGTGTTAGCACGTGTTAGCATGTGTTAGCATGTGCTTGCTGCTCATTCGGCTGCTAACTGGATTCCTTGTTGTCAGCTTTCCTAAGGAAGCTGGATGCAGCCTACTCGGTGGAAAAGGGCAAGACGATCCATCTCTCGGTGGAGGTGACGGACGCCAACATTCCGGTCAAGTGGCTCAAAAATGGAAAGGAAGTCAAACCGTCGGCAAAGTAAGCGAATGAACAGAATGTGTTTGATGAAGTGACAGAAACTGCTGCAAAAAGTTTTATATTTAGTGGTTAGTGACTTGGACAGTACCTCATTGCTTCATGAAACCTTACCAAGTCACAGCTTAACTAGAAATTCCCCCAAAAATTAAATTAATTGAAATGTTGCCCTTTAAAAAAGTTTTTTAATTCATAATTATCGTGGACACACACACACACATTTGCACACATGCGAACATTCGTCTTGTTTACTCTGTTTGTCTGACGTTTGAGACCACTGGCTTGGGACCACTGGCTTGAGACCACTGGCTTGAGACCACTGGTTTAAGACCACCGCACAACCTATAGCAAGATGAAGTAACGCTAAGAATATCGAAATGTTTTCTACAAGCGGGGTTTACGGCGCGCGTGGCACATGGAAGAACAGAAGGAGGATCAATGGGGACATTGAGACGCGGGACACACGTGGTTTTGACACAGCGGGGAGGCACAATCAACCCGGGAGGACAATTACAGGAAGTGATTTTATAAAATAAAACCCACTGATCTAAAGCTTGACGAGTGGCTTGCCAGGAGTTGTTTTCATTAATGGTGAAAGGTGACATGCTTCCGATCTCACGATATTTATGTCTTATGGAATAGTTGTGTGTGTCATGTCAGGACGTATCGGTAACTTACAGTCAGTTTCCAAGACGCTGTTGTTGTTAAAATCAGTCGCATGAGACGTGAGCGCTGGTTTTCAAGCCCCTCCTCGGTGTCTCAGGCCCTCCACTCGGCTCTTTCCTCTCCATCAAAGACTTCTTCTGCTGTTTTATTCAAGAGGGTACAGCTGTTTTTTTCAATGGCTCCACCATCTGCCATTTTGAGTTGCCAATGCGGCTCATTGAAAGTAAGTCTGTCCTCTTCCTGTTTGATTAAACTGTTACTATGAGGCACAGGACACGTCTTTCCTCTATCTGACATATCGCACAAAAGTGCACAGAAGGACATAAAATGTCAGATCCGTCTTTTGACATTTAAGATTCTTTGATAACTAATGTAACTAACATTGACGCGTAAGTGAAAGAAGTAACATGAAGCATGGCTGAACCTTGGTTGGGTTTAGCAGAAGAGGGTAAAAGTTGGGTTTTTGGACGGATCCACTCACACCTCACCTCATAGCATCTGTCCCAGCTCACCATTACGTGGGTTTACACTTCATGGCTTACGTATAAATTATATTTGTAGCGAATGCTGTGTGAGAACTGCCTGAATTACGCCTGAAGGTCTGCACAAGAATGTGCGCACTCTCTCTTTCTTTCGCTCTGTGATTCTGACTCACTCTTGCGTCTTTCGGCCTCTCGGCACCTGATTTGCCGGAAACACCTTTTCATTACTTTCTCTCTCCCTCTGTCTCTCTCTCTCTCTCTCTCTCTCTCTCTCTCTCTCTCTCTGTCTCTTCCTCCTTGTCCCTCTCCCGTCTTTGTCTGTTGTCGATCGATCCCCCCCCCGTCATCCAGGTATGTGTTTGAAAGCGTGGGCAACAAGCGGACGCTCACCATCAACAAGTGCAACCAGTCGGATGACGCAGCGTACGAGTGCGTGGTGGGCGAGGACAAGTCCTTCACCGAGGTTTTCGTCAAAGGTGTGTGAGTCACGGTCTCCGGAGGACTGCTTCCTTCTGCAGGAAGAGCGTTTTATTCCTGCTCGACAGCTTCGTTCCCGCCGTGCGTCTGTTTGTCATCCGTTTGTCGTCACCCCGTTGTTCTACTCGCTCGTCCCTAATGAGGGGGATTGTTTTTTTGTTATTGTCATGCTGTACATATCGTCATCGTGTCACATTCACGAGACACACCGCTTATCCTCAAAGGGTTCGCGTCAACTGTTTACGTTGTATTATATATCTCACGCGTCTCTCCCTTGCCGGTTGGGTCTGTGAGGGATTTCAATACATGCAAAGTGAGTCAACTGCTTCTGCATTATCAGAGGCCACAATAAAGGTATGAGGCCTCTGCAAAAAGCATCCCACGTAGCATCCGTTCACAGAGGAGGGAAGATACAAAACCACCAGGAGATCTACTCACCTTCACTCCAACGAGGGTTAAATCTACCGCTGAAGTGTCTGGTTCTGGATTGTTTCATTTCAATTCAATCAATACCTGTTGTTCTGATGAAATGATGGATTTAAGGTTCAGATTGATGGAGTTGAGATTGATGTATCGTCAAGTAAAAATCAGACAAAGCTCTTCACACCAGTTTAACAAAAACTTGAATGCCTCATTTCGTTAGTTTTTCATGTACGTTTACCAAATGCTCCTCAACCATCACTAAAATTTATAACTACCAAAATTGTCATCATGCACCGATAAACAGTGATGTGGCTTCACATCCCATAATAGTACTTTAAAGTCCTTCTGTGCTGTGTTGTGTTTAGAATGCATGGGAAAGTCAGGGCTTGAATAAGCGCTCCTTTCGTTTCCGTTTCCTGATGCCGCCGCTCGGCGCCACTCGGTCGATTTCATGAGGATGGACTTAGTTTTGTGTCTTCAGAGCCTCCGGTCACCATCACCAAGCTGCTGGACGACGCTCACACCGTGGTGGGAGAGAAGGTGGAGTTTGAGGTGGAGGTGTCCGAGGAAGGAGCCAACGTCAAATGGTGAAATCCCTTCATTGGGAAACGGTGTCTGATTTAAAATGGATAGTCCCAAATATCCCCTGAATAAATGAGTAAACTTAGTCAATTTCATTTCATTTATTTATGAGGACGTGGCCCGCTGTTAGTTTATTACATTGGTGTCGGAGTGCAGTCTTCTGCATTTGAAAGGCCTGTGACAATACCATGACGAAATTGAGAAAAACCTCCACTAAAGCCGTTATTACATTCACAAATGTTAAAGTAAATAGAGGAGGAAAAGGCGCCTCAGTCGGTACAAACAGAATTGCGTCAATATGAATGAAAAGAACACACCGGGTTTTTCTTTTTGAGAAAATGACTTAAGCATTTCTTGTGACGCTTGTGTTTTGTCTCCTCAGGATGAAGGATGGAGTTGAGCTGAACAAAGAAACGGCAGGTTCAAGGTACAGGTTTAAAAAGGACGGGAAGAGACACGTCCTGATCGTGAACGAAGCCACTAAGGACGACGCCGGAATGTATCACGCGCTCACCAACGGCGGCGAGTCGAAGGCAGCTCTGGAAGTCGAAGGTATCTTGTTCCCCCCTGGTAAACTCAAAGTCGTAACGGCGGCATCTCGGGAGCCGTCGACTGCTTTGTAAAGTCTGTTAACACGCATCTCGGACACGGCTGCATGTACTCGTCAGCACGGGTTGATGTTTTCCATCCCGACAAGCGTGGGGTGCGTTAAATTAGCCATCGCTCATGAGATGATTGATATTACTTCATTGATCCCCCCTCTTAGCAGCAGTTCATTGCATTATTCGTCGTGCTAATTCGCTTCGGCACCTCCTACATCAGTGGTTGGGCACCATCTTACCCCTCAAACATCAGGCCGTCTAACTCGTTCCAGTAAAAGCCAGACGAGTCCCTCAAATTGATTAAGGCGTGATGAGAAATCTCTCCTCAGTGAACATCCAAATGATCAGTATGAACGACCTCCGGCGTGATGGAGGAACGGCTCATTATTGACACGTCCCAGAATTTATTCAGGTCACGAGTCACTGTAATGGATCCACGTTGTTGTTGTTGTTGTCTTGGCCTCAGATAAGGAACTGGAGGTTCTGCAGAGCATCGCCGACCTGACGGTGAAGGCTGCTGAACAGGCCGTGTTCAAGTGTGAAGTGTCCGATGAAAACGTGAAGGGGAAATGGCTCAAGGACGGCGTGGAGATCCTGCCCAGCGATCGCATCAAAATCACACACTTTGGAAGGTATGAAGTCGACGTCTGAATGCACACACACACACGCACACAGACTCCTGCAATCAAACAGCTATCACAGTAAGCAATGTCTGCCACACGGCTTCGCAAACTATTACCAATGGGGTTGTTATTTGACCCATTTTTTAGAATAGGCTGCAATCTTTACACACACACACACACTGAACTGCACATGGCGCATCCTCCTGGGGTCTGGGGTTTTTCTCAGTAATCCTTCCATCAGAGCCCGCGGCGGGAGATACGCCGAGACACCAGCGGTCATACAAGGTGAAAGCCATTTAGTATTCCCACAGTTTTTTATCACTCTGCCGTATTGCCTGGTGGAGCATGTTGCTACGGCAACAGTCTAATGGATAATTGCTGGTTCGCGAGTGTCGTCCCCTCGGTAACATCTGGCGACGCGCACACCCACAGGGCCCACAAGCTGACGATCGACGACGTGAGGCCTTCGGACGCCGGAGATTATTTGTTCGTGCCCGACGGCTACGCGTTGTCTCTCTCCGCCAAGCTCAACTTCCTGGGTGAGGAGCGCCGCGCCAAACCCAAAATGTCAAACGCATGATGGACCGACTGAATCTGAATGAGACTAATTCAAACATTTTACCTCTCAGAAATCAAGATCCCATATGTTCCCAGAGAAGGTGAATGTTGTTTTTGAACTATTTTCTATCATTTTGCTGATTTTGCTGATGTTTCGGTCTAATGGATGGACATGAGCAACACACCGAGTGCCAATGTGGTTGACTTCATCTCTTTGCTTCATAGCTTCTAGCTAATCCAGTAAAATAACTGCCACGGTCCTGGTGACCACGTTTGAAAGAAAAGTATGTGTTCAAAATATGTTTTAAACAGCCATGTTGCCAAAGTATCAGCGTCAAGTACTGCAAACATATTGTGGTAAAATACAAACCTCACCCGAATGACCTTCACCTCCCCCCCCCTCCCCCGGCGTTGAAAGACCCTCCCAAAATCCACCTGGACGCCAGCGGCCGAGGGAGCGACAACACAGTCACCGTGGTGGCAGGAAACCGGCTCAGCCTCGACGTTCAGATCACCGGCGAGCCTGCGCCCACCGTCTGCTGGAGGAAAGGAAACCAAGTGAGCGAGAAGGAAGGAGACATGAAGGGGCAGTTGAAGGAGGCGTCAACGCTATCTTCTCTCTCTTAATCTGCCCATGTCTCCCGTTCCCCCCCCCCGTGTGGTAGGTGGTGCCCGAGGGCGAGGGAAGGGTCCGCGTGGAGTCGAACAAGTCCCTGAGCAGCTTCATCATTGAGGAGGCGGAGAAAGGCGACGAGGGCCTCTACTCCATCAGCGTGACCAACGCCGCCGGAGAGGACATGGTCGAACTCAACGTCAAGATCGTGGGTCCGTGGCATTTGTTCACTTTTGCCTTTTTATTTCAAAATCTCTCCGGTTGCTCCTTTTCCTACTTTTCCGTATTCCGCACTTGAGATTGCCTAATGGACAGAAATCATGATCATGAAAGCAGTGAACATTAACGTAAAAAACATTTTAGGTTTGTTCCTATAACAGTTGTTGCAATTTGTGTGACTAAAAAGTGCAGAATGCGCATTGAACAGACAAACTCTCAGGACTGAGCCAGATGATCGGCTTTTATTTTTGTAAAGCTGGTGCGTTAAAGCAGTTAAAAATGAGAATTGAGTGTCACCGCATCGGCACGTTTGATACCAAAAGGATTTCAACTGTAAAGGATTTCAGACAAATTTAAAGGTTCTACTTGTCTGCGGATAAAGAAGTGATTAAAAAACGAAAATAATCGAGCATAACCAGTGCGGTGAAAGACAAATTGGAATTTGTGAATTAGTGTCAATGTGGTGCTCTGCCACACCTTTGCCTCCTCTCTTTAACGGCGACGTGCCTGTGCAGATGTGCCCACCCCTCCCGAGAATGTCCGATGCACGTCAGTCGCAGAGTACTCTGGCACGATCACGTGGGACCCTCCTGCGTTCGACGGCGGAGTTCCCATTAAAGGTACCTTCGGAAAACCAAACAGCATCTCACGAAAACAGCGGTTCAGCATCCACTTTGTCCCCTTCGTTTGAACGCGTCGTGTTTTTTTTTTTCTTGAATGACTCCCGTCGTTCCTCCAGGGTACCTGATGGAGAGGAGGAAGGTCGGCTCCTCCAGGTGGACCAAGCTCAACTTCGACGCCCACGAGTCCACCACGTACGAGGCTCAGAGGATGATCGAAGGTGTGCTTTACGAGATGAGAGCGTTCGCAGTCAACGGCGTCGGCGTCTCTCCGCCCAGCGCGACCTCGCAGCCCTTCATGCCCATCGGTGCGCGCCCGCTTGTCATTAGCACAATGGTTCATTAACGGAGGCCCTTTTCACACAATGCTCGTTTGGAAAGCGGCTTAACCTGCCTCCCCATCCCATTATTAACGTGTTAATTGGCTCCTCGTCTCCCTCTCAGCCCCCACCGGCGAGCCCACCCGCCTCACGGTGGACGACGTGACGGACACCACCTGCGCGCTCAAGTGGCGTCCCCCGGAGAAGATCGGAGCGGGAGGGATTGACGGTTACATCATTGAGTACTGCAAGGAAGGAGGTGAACATCCGTAGTGAGGCCCGAGTCTCACACGCTTTTGTTTTCATGCAGAATTGCAAGAATTGGGACACGCCCGATTCCCCCGGTCCAGCCATCTGAAGATGGCTTTTTGCTTCTCTGACCTTTTCCCCCTCTTAACGGCTCCTTCCCCAGATGATCAGTGGGTGCAGGCCAACGAGGAGCTGGTGGGGAACAACCAGTACAGGGTGAAGGGCCTCCCGGTGGGGGAGAGGATGCTGTTCAGAGTGACGGCCGTCAACATCGCCGGGCGCAGCCCCCCAGCATCTCTCACCCAGCCCGTCACCATCAGAGAGATCGTGGGCAAGCAGCTGTTACGTGTTACAGAAATTCATAGAATTCATGTGATGGAGATCTAGCTCTAAAAAAAACCCTGTTATTGGGTTTTTGTTCTCATACGTGGATTATTTCTTAACCACATTCTGCATCCAAGAAGGAATGATTCCACTGTGTGTGTTTGTGTGTTTTATATCTCCCTATTACGCACATAAAGGCGCACATGCTGTATACTCTACATGTGCGCAGTACAAAACACACTAACCCGCTGAATTTATACTTATCTTTTCCTTTTGCGTCGCTCACCACCCAGAGAACCCAAAGATCCGCGTGCCTCGCCACCTGAGGAGCAAACTCATCACGCGTGTGGGCGAGAAGGTGAACCTGGTCCTGCCCTTCCAGGTCAGTCGCAGTCCGGCGGAGCTCTGGATTTTCTGGTTTTTAGAGGATTAGATGTGCAAGAGCCGAGCAAAACCAGTCACCCCAAGAGGGAGTTTAACGCCTTAACGTCAGACTTTAACTAAATAGTGATTTCAGACTGTGAAGCATTTATAACAGAGTCTGTGTCACACCAACAAAGACGCTTTAAAAAACATCCTGATTATAGTTTTGAATCCCAGTTTAAATCCCACTGCACCAAACTATCTTAACATTTAAAAATATCTGGATTTTGTCTAAATTGAGCCAAAACAGACTAAGCCAAAAACAGGAAGTTACAGTTAATGACAGAGAGTTTTTACATTTTTTAAACGCTGTTTTTGCTCTTTTAAAAGCTTTGCTTCATTGATTGTATCTACTCATTTTGCACCTTGCTTTGCAAAACCTGGTGCTAATTGGTTCAGCCCTAATGAGAATCTAAAAGACCAAAAAGCCACAACTTCATCCTATTATTATTATTATTATTATTATATATCCTTATATAATTAAGTAAAAGAAAAAGTACAGTAAGGCACAGACAGCATATTTTGATATATGGATGCTCATTTCTCTTTCATGACCTTTATTTATATGTTTGGATATTCAAGAAAACAAAAAAACAAAAGCATGATGCTCTACAGGGAGAAAAGAGCGAGAACTCTAATTCCTGCCGTACTTTATTCCCCCCCCCGACTGCAGGGCAAGCCCCGCCCCGTCGCCACCTGGTCCCGAGACGGCGTCCTCCTGGAGGACAGAACGGTGGGAACCCGCACCAGCGACGTGGACGCCATCCTCTTCATCCGCTCGGCCGAGCGGAGCCACTCCGGGAAGTACACGCTGTCCGTGCGGGTCGAGGGCGCGTTGGACAGCGCCGACCTGCACATCCAGGTCGTGGGTCAGTCTAATCCACACCGAGCTCCGTGCCTCCCCGTTTAGGTCGGAACGCCGTTGATAACCTGTCCAGAAGGGGGGGCCGGGGGGGGATGATGGCCCGGAGCCCACATCTGTGAGATGTCGAGAGTTTTTTTTTCTTTCAAATTTGATGATAATTCCTAATTTCACACTCCGTGGCTCAGAGTAGCAAATCATCAAAGCGCTGATGCTTCTTTTCTGGTTTTAATCCGGGCTTCCTGCGCTGCCACCGCGGCCGCCAGCTCATCCCTCATCTCGGGGCTCGTCTCCCCGGGTCAGGGTGTCAGGCGGATTATTTGGCGGGGGGGGGCTCCTCCAGGATTATGTGCGCGTAGACTGGGATTAGCCTTGGATTCTGAGGCCTGCTCTGTCACTTCCTCCTGCCGAGAAGGTTGAGCTAATGAGAGAGGCAGAGCAGGAGAGGGATTACCGGCGAAAGGGAACACACAGAAAGATGGATGATAAACGCACCGCATCCTTCTTCTCTCTGCCATTTCTCAGTTGGGCAGTTATTTCTAGAAATGCAAACATCTCCACCCGCCAACCATCTACTGCTAAAAAAAACGCCCATTTATTTCTCTATCCTGCTGCGGTTTATTGATATCTTCATCTAAAAGCTTTCAGTGCATGTCCACACAGGAAAGGCAGTCCAGTTATCTCGACCGCCTATGAATTCCCCCGTCGTCCAACTCAACGTCTCCCTCTCACAAACCCACCAGAGGAACCCGGCCCTCCCGTCGCCGTGCGCGTGACAGATGTCTGGGGAACCAACGCTGCGCTGGAGTGGAAGCCGCCCAAAGACGACGGCAACTGCGAGATTATCGGCTACACTGTTCAGAAGGCTGACATGAAGACTAAGGTACGCCAGGCGGGGAGGGGCGAGGAGCGCATCCCACCGCCGGTCACACTGCAGGTCTGGAACCGTTGAACGAAGGCCTCGAATAGTAACCAAGGTTTGTAAATGTGTGTCGCGCTGCTACGGCTGCACTGAGAAGAGCCTGATGTTCCTCAAAACCTATTTGTTAACCAGACACAGTCTGTACAGGACTACGGGGATGGAAGCTCCTTTCTCTGTCTTCGGGGTCAAACGCTAAAATGTCTGACATTAGGGAAGGCACCACATGTTTTTTCACGGATACTCTTTGAAACTAGCCTGGGTTTTCCCAGGCTGCCTTGCGCGCGCAATTTAATTCGCGCTGCAAGGCAGCCTGGATTCCATGGAGCAAATTTTCGTCTGAGATAGGGGACCAATCACAGAGCGGGGAGGGTGCAGCAAGACGATGACGTTGAATATTGGCTGTGAGCTAGGAACAGGCGCATTTGACAGACATTCGTAGCGGCCAATAAATGACCCTGGGCATTCGTAAACCACGCCTCAAACACAAGGAAATGAACATGTGGTTTCCAGACCCCGTCTCATTTGAGATGAGGGTACGACGCTAGCCAGGCTACTTTGAAACATTGCTATGCTTTCTTTACTCAAAGAACTCTACGTTTCCAATGTGATCCATCGGCGAGCTTGCCACTGGGTTACTTTGTGTTACCCCCTGAGTAGGTGCAGTGTCCCCCTCCCTTAATACTCGGAAAATAGGTGAAAGGTTGAAAAATTCAAAAGTGAAAACGTGAATGAGTGTGGACTTTTTAGGCTTTAGGACAGAATGACGGCAGCCGGATGATTGGTCACTCATTCTACCCGCCGCGGTCATCGTGTCGTACGAATGGACCGCAGGCTGGAGCAGAAGAGCAAGGATGCTGGTGAAAAGACATTGTTGTCGACCGCTCTTTGGACCTTTTACTTCCTCTCTCTCTCTCTCTCTCTCTCTCTCTCTCTCTCTCTCTCTCTCTCTCTCTCTCTCTCTCTCTCTCTCGCATCAGGACTGGTTCACGGTCGTGGAGCACAACCGCCGGCCCGGCTGCACGGCGCCCGACCTGGTCGTGGGGAACGAATACTTGTTTCGAGTGTTCAGCGAAAACCTCTGCGGCCTGAGCGTGCAGCCCGGCATCAGCGAGAACACCGCCGTTGTTACCAAGACAGGTGAGGTTCAAACATTGAAGTAAGGGGCGCGATGAGTGAAGGGACGCCATGCGGAAAAAAGAGCAAGGCGATGCCAGCGGGATTTAACTATAAAACAGAAAATAACTTCTGAGCTGTTTTTCGGCTGTGATTCATTTCTTTGACATCATTTGGAGCAATGCACGCTGATTATATTTAACAATAGTATTCTTTGACAGAGTGTTGCGTAACATCAAATACCGGCCCGTGGATTATGAAAGCGACGAGGCCGGGAAAAAATGAACACCTGCCACCAGAAAACATGGCAACAGACTCCTTTGTGGGACCATCTGGGGGATGGTTGATTACGGTTTCCACCTGACATGGTAGTGAAACACACAAGTCACCAATCTGCTGGTTGGACCTTTTTTTTCCCGCTGGTGTGTGTGAGCAGGGGAAGCGCACCGTGAAAAGGGGGTTCCGGTTAAGGCTTGAATTGAAAACTGTCCGTCCGGACGTGGCGCGGATCCCTCTCCCAGGAGACCATGGGATTTTGTCATTGTTCCGTTTAGTGCCTCCGCCCCCTCGAGGATGGAGGTGCGAGGAGGCCTGCGGGAGGAGCTGTACGAATGTCGAGCTGTTACACTTTCACACCTGATTAACGTCGCTTGCTGCATGCATTTGAAACACCTTCTTCCTCGACTCCTCTGTCCTTGCGACTCTTCCTCGTCTCCTCCACTCGCATAATCGATAAGCGGGATTGAGTTTTTAGAAGATGAAAGGTAGCGATGATGTACACATTTGGGGAATGAGCATCAATTAGCAGCCAACATGTGTTTCAGTGCCTTGTTTTTCATTGGCTGGAGCCCAATGCTCCTTTAAAGGACTTCTATGTCTTTCATTGATCTCTTATGGGACTGACAATCATCAAAGATAGAAAAACACTATACTCATTGTGTTCCCGCTGAAATATTACCATTACTTTTTACATACACTTATTTATAAGGCAGTCAATATAAACACAAAACAACATCACTCCCCATTCATTCAGAATATTCTTAAGCAAAGACAATCATCATCTCCACCCATCCATCTTTAAAACCAGGGAACAAATTCAGCTCATGTACGGAAACAAAACATGCCCCCCCCCCTCCACTCTCCCCGAGTGAAGGCAAGGTGACAGGAAGTGTCTGTTGAATAATGCATTTTCACCACGATTCACCTGAAGCTCACACTAGTCCGCTCCTTCGCAAGACTTGAGTAACGCCGCACTCCTCCACCTGCCCAGGTTTCTCCCACAACCGCCCGCCTTTCAAAGAGAAGGACGTCAACTGCCCCCCCAAGTTCACGGCGCCCCTGATGGACAGAAGTGTGGTTGCCGGTTACTCCACGGCCATCAGCTGCGCTGTACGCGGCTTCCCAAAGGTATTTGCAAACTCGAAGCGCTTGAGCCACTTCACCACTCGAGACAGTCCGACGGCCAAGCAGGGGAAACCTCTGCGTGTTTGTGTAGAAGTCGGATGAGCGTAGAACCTCGCTCCTGATTTGATTTGTTAACGCCTCAGTGAGGATGTCAGTCCAGCGTGACAGTGCAGCACGAGGTTCACATGGTTAACAGTGTTTAGGGCAGTGATTCTCAAAGTGTGGCCTCGCGTACCACTAGTGGCACGCGGGGCTCCCTCTAGTGGTACGCCAAATAATCACTGAAATAAAGAATATATTTATTTTTTAATTAAAAAAAAAATGTTTAATTTTTTTTACTAAACATTTAAGTACAGTACAGTTTTATTTCATCTTTAAGAACTGTTTTTACATTTACTTTAGTACAATGTAATGTTTACTTATTTACTGTACATTTATTTTAGTACAATGTTTATTCAACTTTTATGTGCAATACATTTTAATTGAATCATTATTTAAGTACAGTTTTTCTTTCTTCCTATATTTAAGCGCAGTCTTACTATTGAAACTGTGTAAAATGTTACAATGGCTGACAATATTAAATATACTTCTTTTGGAATAAAACCTCTGCCTAGTTTTTGATGAATACTATACTACTGTATAGTGTTCATTATAGTGGTACTGAGGTGGTACTTGGTGTAAAAAGTTTGAGAACCACTGGTTTAGGGTAAGACAAAACGCTGCAGCAGGTTCATGTTGAGACTAGCATGTGCTTGGCAGGCCGTTACCGCGTTGTTGAGCCTGGGAGATGTTTGAATTTTTTGTCTTTGAACATTAAACACTTCACGGTGTGTTTGTGTGACATGAAAGCTAATTGATACCTTTTTGAAGAATAAAAATGATTTATTCTGTGGTGCTTCACCTGCGCTCCTGGTTGTCTCGATAGCTAAAACCTCCTCTTTTATCACCGCGGTCTACAATGTAACATAGAAACGTGTTGAGCGTAAGCAGCGTCCCTACTGTAACGTGCAGATGATCAGACCGTACACAGCGTTGGCCGCTGAGTGATCTCTTGCTTTGTGTCCCCAGAGGGAGCACACGCGTCTTGAGTCTGACAGGTTCTTGATGTCTTTGCAGCAGGAACGAGTTTTCATGACTGAAGCGAGAAGAGAAGGCGGAGCAGAGAGATCTTTCACACTTTCTTCCATCTCTCAGAATCAGCAAAGTTTTGTCGAGCCCAAATGTTGACCTAATTTCTCCTCTGCCTTTGCTCCCCTACCCTCCCAACATGTCTTGCTCCGTTTGTGAGCTCCCTCCTCTTCCTCCTCCTCCTCCTCCCCATCATCATTCTCTTCTCTCCAGCCAAAGATCATCTGGATGAAGAACAACATGATCATCGGCGAGGACCCCAAGTTCCTGATGCAGAACAACCAAGGTGTGTTGACTCTGAACATTCGCAAGCCCGGCCTGTACGATGGGGGCAGATACTCCTGCAGGGCCGTCAACGACCTCGGCGAAGACGCGGTGGAGTGCAAGCTGGAGGTTCACGGTACGCTCGACTACTCTTCCAATTCTCCATCGCCTCCTCCATCCGTTGGTCAGATCTCTTATTTTCAAACTTCAGTTAGAAATAAATCACCACGTTGCATTTGTCAGTTAAAGTTTTGGAGCCACGGAGGACTCTTGTAGTGATGTAGTTTTCTTTGAACACGGTGATCTTCTGGCCCCTCATGCTAATTTAAATTCTTCTTGATCCCCCCCCCCCCCCCCCCCCCCCTTCTCCAGTTGTACAAGAGAAAGGAGCGGAGGCGAAGAAATGAGCGACACCGCGAAACAGCCGAGGATACAGTCGAACAGGAATAGTAATGGATTATGTATAATGGGATAGTCATGAATAAACATGATTAGAATAGATCACCCCCCCCCCCCCACCCACCGACTTTCTGCCCTTCCACTCCCCCTCTCCCTATCCGCTTGCCTCTCAGCGCCGCCGTGACGAACGCCACAGCGGTAATGTGCCATGAGTTCTTACAGCAAGCTGCCGTGGGTCACGTGTAGCCCCCCCTCATCCCTCCCCCCCTCACCCCCCGCACGCGACCACACGCAGGCGGATCCTCCTCATCTGTGAAGTGGACCTGTCACTGAAACACTCCTATTAAAAAAAACAGCCTGCCATCCATTACGGCTCTGTGTGTTGTCTGCATTCACGGTCGCTGTTCAGCGAGGCGTCAGAGAGCCACCGGGGTTAAAGGGGCTCCTGTACACAATGTACACACACACACACACACACACACACGCACACTGAGACAGACACACAGGGGTTTTTCCAGTTATGTTTGTCCTCGCTTTTCCACGTTTTTCACCTCCTTTCCTCATGTCATAAAGAGCAACAGGCACATGAGGCAACAAACTGAGGCCGGGTCAATTAAACATGGTCATGTGTTTACCGGTGTGATAATGAGCTCTGTCAGATGAGCAAAAGTGATAATGATAACTTATTTACTATTTTCATATATATATATATATATATATATATATATATACATAAACACACATGTTCATGATAGATTGATGAATGGGATGCTTAACGGCACTCTTCCCCCATTACTATCTTTTTCATGGCATGACCTATGGTGGTGGCCCTTTACAGATACATGGCTTACACTCATGCACATGCAAACACAAACACACACACACACACACACACACTGTGAATCAGGGTCTCATTAGCATCACACACTAGAGACTAATTAATGCACCCATCAACATTGCCCTAATTAGCTCTCCCACGTCATTATTGAGCAAACGAATTACCGCTAATTCACACACCCGCAAAACAAACATGGCACCGTGCCTGCTGGGAGAGGCCGCCGCGGCTCGCCTCGCACACCAAATGAAAGCCTCGTCGGCGCGCTGCGAGCCAGACCGCCCTACGTACACACCCCCTAACTCCATCCTCTGACGGAGGCAGAGCGATCCGACGCTGCAGGATGCATCCCTCACCCCTCCTCTTCACTCTGCGGGCCCGTCCCGCCCCTGACCGCACTAGAGGCCCTGTCTGCGGTCTGTCCAGCAGAGGGGGTTAGAGCATAGTACCAATGACCACGATGACCACCATCAGGGCCCTGAGGGGGTAATCACAAGCGGCAGGTTATTAAAGCACCATCACATCACCGTGACGCCTTCCCACACACGGCAGCACTCGCTTCACAACATTCAGCCCTTGTGAGGCCGATAGATTGCCGTTCCTCCTTTGCATCGCAGCGTGTTGTTCCAGATGAGTTTGAAAACAGGTTGAGGGCATAAACGGCTCAGATGAAGAAGGGAAAATCCTCCAGATACCTCAAAGTAGGTCACGATTGGTTGCACAGCAGACCTGCAGTGCAGCGCAAAGCTTACATTTTGAACCCTGTTGAGCAGCAAACGGCTCTGCAAGCGTGCGTGTGTGTGTGTGTGTGTGTGTGGATCTCCAGATTGTAAGTTAACCTGAGAGCAGCGTTTCTCGGCTGATTGACACATGAAAGATACACCGCATGTTTGGTTTTTTTTGCATGGAAGTTTTTGGGAAAAACAGATCTTCTAAAAAACCAGCGTGTGACGTTGATACTCCGCCTGAGCTTTACCCTCTGCTCCCTCTCTCGAAAAGTGATTTTCAGTTGCTAAGCAATCAAACTAATTGTATCTACTGGCATAATCCGCCAGCCTTGTGAAACTTTCAACAAACATGACACGGTGGAAGTTTACAGCGCCGAAGCCTCCGCCTTCTCGCACAGAAAAGGTTTAAGTAGTAAGAAAGAAAGGAAGAAAAAAAAACGAGCATTTTGTTTTCCCATCATTCCCTGTGACACACCTTAAGGGCTCCTTCAATTTGTGATGTCTGAATGAATAATTCACGAGGAAGCACAGCAGCCCGGGAGTACACCGGCACGCTGTATCTGCTGCCTCAGACAACCGAGCAGGACGGGACGAGGCTCAGGATGGGAGGCCGCATCGGTCAGGGGGGGCAGGGGGGGGTGCGAGAGCCGTTTGTGTGTGTGTGTGTGTGTGTGTGTGTGTGCGGATGTGAGTTAAAGGAAGACGACAGACTAGAGATGCCAGAGACGGAAAACAGTAGGATGGAAGGGAACTATAATTATCCACGTAATTATGCATGAAATCACAGACTTAGAGTGAGAGAGGGGAAGAGCACTGGAGCAAAAAGAGCCTTGCCGTGGGTCTCATCCATATAATTACACTATAAGAAGTAAATGAGACAGCGGGAGAACACGCATCCATCACGCAGGCCCGTCCACCTGTTTGTTTCCGCGCCGCACAGCGCGCTCCGTCCACCTCGCCGACCACCCGGCCTTTTGTCTCCATCTTCTGTGGCCCACGCCATGCACTATTGAATACCACTGTGACTTATTCCCCATGTCATCGTGTTCAATGATGAAAGAGCACAAACCCTCCCAGAGCTCACGACCCATATAATGAGCACATTGTATCTGGAGGGGTGGAGGTGTTGAGGGAGAGAGCTGCCCTCACATTTCACAAGAATAATGACGACTTCATGAGCACGTTTGGGCTGAAAGAGCTGAAACCGCTCATGGAGGAGAAGTCTCTTTTTTTAAACGGGGTCCTGTGGTTTTGGGTTAACAAAAAGCCAAGTTCCAAAATCACACTCAACATGGTCCTACAATCAACCATTTAGCGCGGGATTCTTTGTTTTTTTAGGTACATGCGTATGCACTGTTAGGCCACAGTAAATTTAAGCTGTAGGAATGAATCCCGAAACCTAAAACTACTTCACTACCCAAACCAGAAGGAAGCAACGCATTTTATTTTATTTCGTTTTGTCTCAGCAGATACTAAAAAAAGGGATATTTTCCAGACCATTTCTATTAGACTTGCTCCTCTTGATTAAGCTTTTTCAAATATATAATACTAATTTATTCATTTGCATATTGAAATGCCGACCAGATTTTTTTTTCCTCCTCCATATTCCTAAAGAAGTGTGTGTGATTGGGAGATAAAATCATCAAAACCATCTCGCCTTAAAGGAACGGACCGAACTCGACAAGAGAAAATGGTGACAACAACCGTAAGCTATTTTACTTTTCTGACTAAATTCTTTAGTTTTGAAATGCACGTCATTACAGGCCGCTTTCAAACATATCTCATCAATGTATTGATTGCTCTCCCTGCGATGAACATGTCTGCTGAACAGGACATTTTGTTTACGAATTCATTAGAATTAAGAAAAAAGGGTTTGGCCGTCGGGACTGTGTTCAGGAATTAGAGGACGTTTACCTTTTGTAGTTTTAGGTTGCTACGTAGTGGTGAGAATACCGTTTTATGGAATAAATATAGCCGACAGAAGGTTCTCGTTAGCAACGCGTGTGGGTGCACACACACGCACACACACACACACACACAGGCGTGTGTAGGTGTTTAATATGTTGGCACACACAAACGAGCCACATATTGTGGATGTAAATCCATCTGCAGAGTGCGAAAGGAAACTTGTCATGAAAATAATATGCAAAACACAAGCAGAAATGCACTGGCAGGCACAAGAGCGGTGAGGAGAGCCTCCTACTAAAAGGTTTGGAGATTTGTCACATACCTTATTCTCATAAGGCCTAACGATCGATCTGCATGGTCATATAGGAGACAAGGACTATGAGGCCGTTTGAAATGGCGGATGCAGCCTCGGGGACAAACACAGCTCCATCAGGATGCCTCCACACTACACACATACACAGACACACACACAGGCACACACACACACGGCTGCGCCAGGCGAATGCACGGTGAGACTTTCCTTTGACCCAACCTGTCATGGTGTGTCATCACAGATTGGGCCAGAGTATATAAACAGTTACTCAATGATCGCACATCGTAAAGTCCTTGCATTCTGCATTGCACTCAGGAAACTACGGGGACAGAGACTTGTACACAGGGTCAAACTACAGGTTTAGCAAGGCGGTGAGAGATGCTAAGTGACTGTACTCTGAGAAACTGCAACAACAGTTCTCAGCTTCGGTTTGGAGAGGCTTTAAACACCTCACAAACTACAAGCCAACCCCCCCCTACCCCTCCCCCTCTTCCCCCCCACTCCATGAATGACCTCCGCCTGGCAGACGGGCTGAACGAGTTCTATTGCACATTCGATAGATCCCCCCCAGCACCACCAACCTGACCTCTGTAGTCGTGAAGTGCTTTGGACGGCTAGTCCTGTCCCACCCGAAGACCCCCCACCCCTCCTCCTGGACCCCCTGCAGTTCGCCTACAGAGCCAACCGCTCTGTAGACGACGCTGTCAACGTGTCCCGTCATCCCGTCTCTGCTGCAGGACAAACTCTCCCAGCTGCACGTACCCGACTCCACCTGCAAGTGGATCAATGACTTCCTGTCCGACGGGAAGTAACAATTACAGTATTTCTTCCGTAAAAAAAATAAATGAGAAAAACATTTAATTTGTCATTATTAGCATAAACCTTAAATTTACAGTTGGACTACAGATAATATCTTAACTCTTCTAACTGAGTTCCGGGTTTGAGGCCGGATAGCGAGGGAAAACCCTGCAGGACACTCGTAAAACATTTTCAGCCTGTTCTTGCCTGGAAAAACAACTCACACTCACACTTTTGTTGTTGCAAACAGCATCATTTGAGCACCAACTCGCAAACAGCAGCGTCGCCTCAACCAGAAACATCACTGAACTTTAATCACAGGATTCCCCCCCGTCCCCTCGTCCCTTACCCAAGATGCCGCGCGGTCCAGGAAGCCACATGAAAGCGTCCCAGAGAGTGACTGCGGCTGCTCTGACTGGTCGTCCTCCTTATTAGCTGCTTGATATCCACATATTTCCAGGGACGCCTCCGTCACTTCGTCTGATCATAAAGTCCTCACTTCTGCCAGCTCGTCATCATTAACTCGCCAGAATCTTGCAACTGTTAAAGTTTGCCTCCTTAGTGTGTCACACACCCAATCCCCCCCCACCCCCCACCCCTCCCTTACCCTGACCCCCCCCCCCCCATCTCCAGAGAAGAAGAAACTGGTACCAACTCTTCTCTGCATTTTGCGCTTCCTTTCCCCTGTAAAGGAAAAACTCTTGCTGTTGAATTAGATTTGCTTACTCGTCCTCAGTCATCTTCAAAGGCCTCCGATAACCGAATGTACCTTTTATTCATTTCATGCCACTGTAATTGTTTTTTTCCCCCCACTGAGCAAATCCTGAGCAGGTCTTTTTGGGAATAGACTTGTGAATACGGTTGTGCTTTCATCTGCCTTTAGTAATAGTATTATTATTTTACGGTATTGTTTTTGTTAAAAAAAAAAAAACTGCTGTAAAAACTGCTGTAACCGTGTTTTTTGTTTTCTGCTTCTTTGATTTTGGGGACGACGTAGCGCTCCAGGTGAGAGGGACTCATCTGCTATCACAGGGTGGAGAAAAAAAGGCCTTGAGGTCTTTTCATTAAAACAATTACGCTAATTTTCCTTTCCTCGCTAAGGAAAAAAAGGGAAAGGTTTTATTTTAAGGAATCCAGTGTGAGAAAGAAGACGAGCTGAGCACAACTCTTACAATTTTCCTGATTCCAGCGGAATAGCGAGCGCAGCTCAACATCAAAGAGATGCACACAAAGTTCCTTTATCATTAAGGATGGAAGTGATTTTATCTGCAAGTTGCGAGTGATTCTATTAGTTTCCCTGTACTTGTTTGACCACGGCTTTACAATTAGATCTTTTTGATAAAATCAAAGCCTGTCGCATCAGAGCTCTGGTGAGAGATCAATTATTACAGATGGGTCTAAAATAGGACGGATTCAATTTCACAGTTGTGGCACTTTCACCCTTCCCTTTTTGGCACACAAAGTATTGTTGGTTGCAATCCCGTGTGAACGTTCTCCTCACATCTCTCGTCTCAGTCAGCGCCGGCACATTTCAAGCCGCCTGTGTTAGAGGATCTGCTCTGATATGTAACTCAAAAGCTTTTTAATAAAAAACATTTCAATAGCTCCTGGAGGAAAAGTCAG
This sequence comes from Apeltes quadracus, assembly GCA_021346845.1. Lineage (NCBI taxonomy): Eukaryota > Metazoa > Chordata > Actinopteri > Perciformes > Gasterosteidae > Apeltes > Apeltes quadracus. Next base: position 6,379,411 of record CM037927.1, on the reverse strand, counting down.
ATCCAGCTGGCTGCTGTAGTGCAGTCCAGTCAAGCTGTGACTTCTACTGTTAAACCTCTATTGGAGAAGCTCCAGCACATTATCACACGCAACCGCAGGCTCCTTAAAGCGTGATGTTTTGGGATGTCCTGTACTACACATCCCTGATGATGTTTGACTAGATGGGTAAATGCTAAATGTCTCCGCTTCATGTGACTTTAAATAAGCATAGAAATACGTATTCCGGTTCCCATGCCTTCACAGATAAGTGGTACATGTTTCCCATGTTGAACCGAGGAATAAATCAGCACAACGTCTATAGGTGCAGAACCGTCGGGTTTATCTAATTGGTCCACTCTCTTCGGGCAAAATATGTACCTGACATCCAAACATCATTTGGAACCACCTACATGCACACCAACGTGCTGATTCACAGCAGCATAGTGTGAGACCATGCGCCCCACCTCTCTTACACAGGGGCGAATAAAATATATTTGATTAATCACATCCACATGTTTATAACAATATCATGTTAGTTTATTAACACAGCTGGCGTTACACTTTTTTATTGTGGCAAATCTGTTGTGTCTCACGTGATTTGCACTAACGTGACCAACTGCAGCATTAAAATCAAAACTTGGCTGCGCTGGATGTTTGTGGAGTCCAATACCAAAGCGGCCGCCAGTCAGTTCCGTTTTACTCCGGTTCACATCATCGGGCTGCATCCCCGGGGGAGGAGTCAGAGGTTTGACTGACGGGCGCGCTACTGAAACACTTGGAAGGGCGAGCTCAAGGTAAATAGTGGCGGAGGAGAGCAGGCCGAGGCATCAGGCACTTGGCCATAATCATGTTTGGTTCCTGCAGAGAGTGCACAAGCAGAGGATGCAGCTTGCACACCTACGTGTGTGTGTGTGTGTGTGGGTGTGTGTGTGTGTGTGTGAAAGGCTCAACCCTTCAAGTTCAAATCAATGCATGAGCCCACAGATGAAGTAATAGCATGCTGTATTACATCAGGAGTAGATGTACTTTATCACACATACAGTACATACAGTACATTCTCCATGCAGGTTGACTGTGACAGACACATCGTCCATTCCGAAGAGGAGACAAAGGATCAAGTGAAGGTGGCATGAGGCCGAGGGAGAAAACAGGTAGAGCAAAGGGACGAATGCTACAGTTTTCAAATAGTTGCCATGGTTTTGAAATGTTTCCATGGAAATGCTAGCTGCCAATAAAATGAATGGCAGGAAGGATCTTTGCAGCGGGTTGGCAGGAAGGTGAGAGCGATGCTACAACGGGAGCAGGGGGGCACTTCAGCAGCTTGCTAATGCACCTCGTCACCTGCATGGACCGACGTAAATGAGGGGCTGTCGGGGGGGGAATTAAGGGTAAAACACGCAGTGGAAAGCAAAAGGCACTGAGACTATTTCAGTCTAAATTAGTTGTCATAGTAACCGTGGATTCACAACAGAGAGACCAGGGGGATACACAGGAGCCTGGCTGGCAACTGATTAACATGTGCGCTATCACAGTCAGGTGTAGGTGTGTGTGTGTGTGTATGTGTGTGTGTGTGTGTGTGTGTTTGTGTGTGTGTGTGTGTGTGTGTGTGTTTGTGGGGGTGGGGTGTATAAGCGCACACAAACTCACTCAAAATACTTTCCACTAACTCTCTTTCATGGAACCGGAGCCAGCGAAGGGAGCTGAATGCATTAGCGGGTGGCCGACTCTGACGCACATTTTGTTTATGTGTGCACACAAGTGTTTAAAATCACAATGTTTCACACTTTAGCTGCTCCTTTAATGTGGGCTCAGCGGCCAAGTGAGCACCCCAAAGCGCCTCTGCATCTTTCTTACTTTCTTCCTTCCTTCCTTCCTTCCTTCCTTCCTTCCTTTCCTTCCCTTTGGTGTCTCATTCCATCTCTTCCTTCTCTCTCTCTCTCTCTCTCTGGAGGACAGAGGTATTCCCACATTTCTCGGTAGCCATGGCAACGCCACTGCAGCAAGAAAGACAGAGAGGCCGAGAGGAAGGGGCTGGTGGGGAGCTGTGGGTGGTGTGGGGGGGAGCAGTGCTGGGGATGTGTGAACAATGCTAATGCTATTCCACTGATCATTAATTGTGCACCCCCCCCCCCCTCTCTGCCTCCACCCAACCAAAACTCCTGACACAACATCCCCCCCAACACCACCACCTCCTCCTTTCCACTTTTATATCTCTTTTTCGTATCATCATTCTCTTTCCATCCTTATTTATTTCGCGGTATGGCCGGGGTCCTTCTCCTTGTGGTTTTAAAATTCAATTTCCACATGGTGCAGTCATTGTTGTCATTATTATTAGTGGGTCATTTTGGAGGCAACACTGGTATCCACGGCAACCCGGAGAAGTGGCACTGGTTCCTTGCTGAATACCAACATAGGCAAGCATCCATCAATATCTCAGTGACTCATTATCAGTCTAATGGCGAGGCCGCTTGTCTCACGTCGGAATATAAATAGTGTCGTCTCATTAGGCTCCACCGCGGCCGTCGCAGGTCCGACCTTAAACAGGTCCAGTGTGTGCAGGCGGCGAGGTGGCGTGCCTCTGCATGGTGAGAAGCCCTCGCATGTGCACAAGAAAGTGCTTTTGTAACTCTGTTCAACTACAGGGAGCCACGAACCCTGCTGAAGCCCGGGGAGGGGGGGGGGGGGGGGGGGGGGGGGGGTGTGCTTGGCGGAGGCAGCCGAGGTGGCAGACTGGCAGGAAGCTGCATCAGAGCTTGACTGAGGGGGGTTGACTCAATAAACCTGGTAGTGGAGTAAATAAGGCCCCTCGCAGCCCCTTGCATAGGTGTGCACAACTGCAGGCTGTGCCCCCGTGTCTGCTGTCTGTTTCCCCGTCCGTCGTTCACACCGGCGGGACAATGCGCACACGCGAACACACACAGGCAGCCCTGCAGGGCCGCAGTGGCTGCTGCCTGTCAGTGCTCCTCTGTAGCTAATCGATGGATTTAAGACCGTCGGTGAGGGTGGGCGGGAGAGAGAGAGAGAGAGAGAGAGAAAATTCACCTCGACCATTGCCTCCTTTGCCTCAAGTCATTACCGCAACTACTTTAATCGTTTAGAACTGCAGCACAGGAATGGGAGGGAATGATGGCAGCGGTGACCATGTGCACGTGCAAAGGTTCCCCAGAACATGGATCTTAAAAGGTTCTACAAGTGCAGAATCACATCTCTGTGCATCAAGCCATCCAATTCCAGCACCTTTATTATGTTTATTAGCTGGAGAGTGTAAGTAAGAGTGAAAGCAGATATGTGTGAGGCAAACCGGCTCTATTCTAAACCAGCAGTTTGTTTGCATGCCGATCATTCCTGTGGGAAGCCGACAGGACAATAACTGCAGAACTCTGCAGGGTTGTGTGACAAGGCATTGCGTGTTGCGTCGGCTGGATGGTAATGCATTCATAATCGCACAGTGCTTCTTTGTACATTCACTCTCCAAGTTGTTCTGCCGGGAATACTGAATACCAGAGATCACTTCCCCGAGATAGCTTTGGGTTGCTCTCATCTCCTCTGTCAGCGTCCTGTCGGATGTCAGGATTGGAGGAGCTCTATGGAGACGGATGCGTGGACCCGTCGCGGGGTCCAGACTGGAGCCCGTGATAGCGTCAAATCACAAGTCGGCGTGCTGTGAACGCTGTGCAGCACCACGGAGACGACTCTGGCACCTTCTTTAAAGACCTGTTTCTACTGAACTCACATATGTTGGCTGGTGAACTGGTGTTGTGTTGATGCCTCCGCTGGTGTCTGACAGAACATATGCTTGCTCAGGAGAAGAAAAAAAGACACCTCTTTATGGATAACTGTGCGTGAAATAGTGTCCCTGGGTAAATCCTTGTTATAAATTACATCTTGTGTTGTTTACTGGATTTTTGACCCTCTCCTGGGATCACATATTCTCTGTGCTGCCTAACTGCAAATCTGCAGCTGTTATATCTACCGCACTTGCATGTGAGCCACACATGTGCAGCTTTTCATGTTAAGGCGAGCTTAATGGTGCAATTCAAATGTGTAACAGTGTATATCCCAAGTGTGCTGCCAATAAGGAATAGAGTAAAACGCCTTGTTTTGAGATGGACCAACATGCATCGCCCTGCAAAGCTACCCTGAATCTAAAGATTCTAGTCCTGGACACAGTCAGAACAATGGGAACATTATGGTGTTTGACTACAACCACCAGCAATTCTAACTGAGCGCCAATTGAATGCATCTCGAGTCTTAAGCATTGCAGAATCAAGAATAAATCAGGATTTGCCTTCTTTGCATCATATATTCATATTAAAAAGGAATTGAATGAAACAGTGTGTACGTCAGCTGATTTCCAGTTGACAAATCCAATAAACTCAAGGATGAATCATCAAGTGGCCCGTTCATGCAACATGTTCTCACCCTAAACTCGTTAAATACAATATTAGCTCTATAATGTCTGATATTGGCGCACAAAGGCAAATTATGCCGGCCTTTCAATCTTTATAATCGTTATAATAAAATAAATATTGAAGAATGAGCACCAGCCGGGATTTCAATGTTGATTTTTTGTTGAAAACTGTTCGGTCTCAGAACTACAGTCTCATTTTCAACCAATGTCACAACAAACGAACAAATCAATCTGTTTGAAAGAGAGATGATATTGAATGTATTTTTCGAAAGGCATATAATTATAGTTGGTGAAATTTGGTCCACACTAAGAATTAATTTGAAAACATTCAATGTTCCGTATCAAATTTCATAAAGAGGAAACTATAAACGTACTGAGAACAACATGCCATTTTAGCTTTTATCGTGAGCATTGTAGCTTGTCGTGTTAGCATTGTAGCTCGTAGCCTGAGCATTTTACCTTATCGTTAGCATTGTAGCTCGTAGCGTGAGCATTTTATCGTATCGTGAGCATTTCAGCTTGTAGCATTAGCATTGTAGCTCGTAGCGTGAGGATTTTAGCTTGTATCGTTGGCTTATCGGCCGTTTCAAATCTAAAATTGGCTAAAGAAAGTAAGTGGGGCCGCATTCAGCTTGGATGAGAGTCTCTTGTTTTAGATTCCTTCAGCCTTCTGTGATTCCCGCCTGTGGGATTGTCTGCACCGCCCTGATTGTTTTCACATGTCCCTTGCTATTCCCCCCCATTTCATTGTGTATTTAGTCTGAGTGCTTTCCTTTGTCCTCACAGGTTCAATTACCTTTACCGAGACCTTGCCTAATGTTTTTGGACCACTCTCTGTGTACTGCAACCTTCCCGGAAGAAGGACTTCTGTTCTCCTCTCAGTTTGTCAAGTCTTCAGCTTTAGTCCTCTTGGCACCAGCTTTCCAATTGCATGAGTAAATTTAAAACATAAGCCGATGTCGGAAGTGTATTTTAAGGAGAGAGTGTTCACGTATAAGAAGAGTGAATTGACGTCCCTGACACGTCCAAAACTAAAGCTTGGGAGGAACCGAGAGCATCATAGACTGGTTGTTCATTTAGCGTCAACTTGATCTCCAGTTGGTCCGTTTAAAGGGTTATTTTGGTCAGCTCCTCCTGATGATAAAACACACTATTAAGAATCAGAGATAATTAAAGGTGGAACAGTAACAGCGTGTGTTTTGAGGACCTTGGTCAGATGTTGTTTTCTCGTCTACAGCTCCACAGTCAAGTATCTCCAATTCAGGTTTTAACCTTTAATCAGTCTGCGCTGCAGTGCCATGCGTGCGTATGGAGCCTTGCTACAGTATGCAGGATCTGTCGTAGGTTGTACGTGTCATCCTGCTCACTCTCTCTCCCTTTCTCCGTCTCTGTCTCTCTCTCTCTCTGAGCCGCATTACCTCTCCCCTGCAACCTGCTTTCTAATCAATAACTCATCTCTCCATGTCGATTCCCCTCTACCCCCACAGGAAAACAAACGTCCTTCCACGGGACAAACACAGAGAGGGGAAGAGGAGGGTGCAGGAGGAGGGAGGATAGGTAAAGAGGCAGGCAGGTGATTGGCAAAATACTGTAGACCCAATGAAATACCTAAATAGCCTGTTGCGGTGAAGAGGAGGGGCAAAGGTGGAGAGGAGGTGGGAGGCGAAAGCGAGGAGGAGAGGTGAAGAGACAGTGAGGCGGATGGAGACGGATTGAAAGGGTGGCTGCGGGATGGATGATTAGCCCCCCGTCTCCAAGGTTACACTTTACAACTGTGTTGCCGCTGAACGGGAGCGCGGCGAGGAGAAGAACGCGTGGGGGGGCCGTGGGAAGAGGGGCGACGAGGACCGTTCTTCACGCTAAGCCAAATTCAAGAAGACAGAGGCCTCCTTTTTCTGCCTCTGACCTTCACGTTCCGGGACTGATGTCCAGGCTTGACCTCCAGACGTATAGCCCCGCCTCCCGGAGTAACCACGATGACAACGCGGCACGAGCGCCAGAGCAGAAGACCCGAGACAAATGGCTGCGAAGGGGGGAGAGTGACATGCGACAGGCCCCAGAAGGGGAAGGCAGAGGGAGAAATCATTTAGATTTCAGCCAACTGAGAGAATTGGCCTTTTCATGAGAAGGGGGGCATGAAACGGAAACTTCTTTGCCTCCCATCATTAGGACTCCATTCCTCCTCCTCCTCCTCCTCCTCCTCTCTCTCCCGACCCCCACCCCCCCCGTCCCCCTCTCTGTCCTTCCATGAGCTTATATTTCTCCCCGACAGCTCCTCCCACCTTCAATCATAATCTATTTTGACCTAACTAGAGACGAGAGAGAAATAGAAGCGTTTGATTGAGCTGCCCGGCTCAGCCTCACTGCTTTGTCACATACAAATTGTCCTGGATTTCATGCGGCCTGTGTCCCATCCCGAACACGAGCTCGCTGCTCCAGTCTGCCGTCTGAGGAGGAGAAAGTGAGAACTGTCAGGTGGTTTTGCATAATCTGTTCAGCGGGAGCATAAATAGCATGTGTGCAAATGGAAGCGGTGTTGCATCAGCGTTTTTGGATGTTCCAACAACACGGCTCGTGCAGAAAGAGCGCATGCATTTCCCGTGTGCCGGGCTCTGGAGCTCATGCAGCCGTGCGCAGAACATGCAGACTTTTTTTTATAATGGTAATGCCAATGACATGACGCTAATGCGATTCAAACCTGTTTGCTTTAACATGCCTTCTGTGCAGACATCATGCAAAACAAGGCAGTGTTTGTTTGCATTCTTTATTATTTTTTTGCTGCTGCTGCTGCTTCTCATAAACACACCCACACAAAGACTGGAGGACTAATACATAATGTGTAACTGGATTACAATAATCTGATTACAGAATTTTCTGAATTGTTGGAGAGAGATAGAGAGCAAAAAGTTAAAGATTTTCAGCTTTAGGGAAAATATATAAACCTGGTTTACAAGTATAAGCTGTAAGAAGGAAAAGTCAAGCGTTTATGCAGTAGATTTTGTATTGCTTGCATGTTTTCAGATATTGATCCAAGCCATTTGGGTTTGGATCCTTCAGTCTTAGGCTTGTTAAACCAAACTAGGGATGAAGATTTTATGTAAATATATATCATACCAATGTGTTTTTGCGGACAAAAACACATTCTTTGGTGGGTCAAACAAAGACTTTGACCGAGACGTGTCCCACTTGAAAGTAAAATGTGACTTATTTTGATTCTGCTTTTACTGTCACACATGCTGCATGCCAAAACATAAAGTGACATCCAGCGACTCCATTTAAGTGGACAGCTACTGCGGATCCCGTACACAGCTGACCCGGGAGCAGTTTTTAGAGTTAAGTGCCTTGCTCAAGGGACATGTCAGCCGTCTCTCTCTCTCTCTCTCTCTCTCTCCAGCTACCGGTCCACACTCCACAGCGACCCTTCAGTCCCCAAAGACTGCAATGCCCTGTTAGTTAAACAGCGTATTTTAAAGCCAAATTCTCACTTGTTCAGTTTGGTTTTGTGTCAGTGAAGGAAAAACGTGCAGCGGCTGCGTCTGGGAAGAAGCAGTTGGCGGGAAAGCGAATCGCCCTCCGACGCCTGACGCGAAACAGAAACGCTCTGTTTCAACGAATGTCTGCGTGTTTTTCGTTGGAGGCCGAATAGGAGTGAGACGCGTCACATGAAAGTTTCCTCACAATCCCGAAGAGAAACTGGAAGAGACAACCGATTCCGGCAGAGAGATTTTTGTCTTTTTTCTTTTCTGAAGAAGTGAAGAGTCAGAGCCTCCAACAACCAGCTCAGCCCGGCAGAGTGACAGCAGAGAGGAAACAATGCGTAGAGCCGGCGTATTTTTACATTTTACAGGGCTAATTAAAGACTCTCTTTGACCAAAAACAGAGTTTTGAATCATTTATTTCGTTGATGTTTTGTGAGTTGTATTCTATGAATTTGTCAAAGGAAGCAAAATGACTGCACGTAACGCTTCCCAGTGCCACAATTACTACATTTACCGGCCGCCTTGTCCACAAAAAAAGGTGAGAAAATCTTGAGAGGACACACACATGCACACACAAATTCAATCTTTCCATCACTAGTGGCGCCCATCCGTCAGCGGGTTTGCAGCAAACTTTGGAAAGGATCCCTGAAATAACATCTAACCCTTTTACAGCGTAACACCAGAGCTCAGATAATAAAACAGGTGAAATTAAACTTCAAATTGGTTCCCTGAACATTACAGAAAAAGACATAATGTATCCATGTTAACCCCCTCTCCCCCGGCCAGCACAAGCTAAGTGTTCACCGCGGGCTGCACAGCACACCACGAACAACGCACACACGGGCACACGCGCACACCTGCAACCACACCACAGCAAAGACACGCGCGCACATGCGGACAGACGTGCGGCGCGGGCGTAGCTCAGCCGCTTGGGTCACAATGCACACCCTGCAGCCAGCCGGTGCACAGCCAATGTGTCCAATCAGCTTTAACACACTGACACAATGCCTTCACACACACACACACACACACACACACACACACAGACACACTACAACACCACAACACTGAGGAATGAACAGATGCTGCAGGGGAGGATATTTGGGAAAATAACGTGATCTTAGAAGAATGCACACATGAAGAATTCATGTATTCACACGCAAACACACTGCAGGCACAATGGCTGCTCTTTTAAGTTAATAGACTTACAGTAAAAAAAAAACAGGCAGCCCATTTTCACTTTGAATTTTTTGAAAAAACGTTATTTTTTATTTCATAAATTTCTCAATATGGCACATGAACAAAGATTAAATGTTCTGAAAAGGTTTTGGCAAAGAACCTTGAAGCGGAGCAAATCCACCCGACTCCACGCAAACGTGGGAACAGACACACACCCGCGACATGTTCCCCCAGTGTCAACATCTCTGGTTATAACAGGGTAAAACACAGTCTTAAGAAACAACCACAAGAACAACCATAGTCAATATTGCAGAAGAAAAGCGGAAGTGAAACAAAGAAGCAGATGGAGGCCATGTTTAATTAAACAGAGGAAAGGAAATATCAGAAGCCTTGAATTGTTGTTAGATTTATTTTCCTTTTTCCTGAGAGGACGATCGGAGAGGTGCAGGGGGCTAACAGGAGTGAGTGTGTGTGTGTGTGTGTGTGTGTGGGGGGGGGGGGGGGGGGTTAGGGTTCAAGGGGTTAATAGAGAATCACAAGTTGACATCTAGCCGCAGGGGGGATGAAAAATGGCAGGAGGAGGAGGAAGAGGAGCGCCAGGAAGCACGAGACGAGCGGAGGAGGGGAACAGGAGGTTTAACAGGATGAAAAGCACAAGAGGGAGGAAAGGGGATAATGCGGGCAAACGAGTGGAGGAAAAGCTCTAGCTACGTTTGTCAAGGAGCGGGTGAGGAAAGAGCAGAGGAGCGGGAGAAGTCGGCGGCGTTGCTCCTCTTCCTCCCCTGGGTCGGGGACAGAGAGGAGTCATTTCCCCTGCGGCGCCGGGTGACATATAAGCAACGCGGCGGCCCTTCCTCCTTCACGTCCTCGTCTCTGCCCGCACGCGGTTTACACAAACGCGGACGCCGTGTGCACTGGAGCGCACGCGGGCACGCACACGCAACTCGCCCCGGACGTCTGCATAAATGTGCATACTGATGTCACTCATGCAGATAGCGCACAAGAAAACACACTGGGCGCACGTCGCCGGGGCCTCCTGCACGCATGCAAACACACTCAGACTAAAACCGGCACAGACGTGGCGGTGACGTGATGCGTCATCTTTCATCCCTCCTGTCAGCCACGTCTCCTCCCTCCCCCCTCCCCCCTCGTCACTCTTATGTCCTCTGGGCCGCGAGGGCGAGGAGGCCTCAGGAGTGGGGGTGGGGGGGAGGGGAGGGGCGCCTCGTTGGGGGGCCGTTGGTGGGGGTCGCCGTACAACTCGTCGGGTCGGGGTCCTGCAGGCCCGCAGCCGAAGTGAGAGCGGACGTGGTGCTGAAGGCCAAACTGGATAAATTAATCCGCACCGATGATAAAAGCAGCGCGCCTCGCTGGCTGACATGCGGGGACGGCGCCGGAAAAAAAGGGTGAACCAAAATCCATATCCCCCTGTAAAAAGTTATTCCTTATTGACGACTGTTTACTACTGTTTCCCGCTGCTTTTTTTGGTTCACGGCTCAGCCGGGGAGGGGGGGGGGGGGGGGGGGGGTCCAGGTCACGCCGAGTCCTGCTCTGGTTTCACCTCTCGCAGCCAGCACCAACTTCTGACCCGGGCCGGCTACGTCCAATCCTGGAACCGACCGCCAGCTCAGCAGGCAGAATAGGGGGCTCCACCAGCTCACATCCATACGGAGCTCCAACCGGACGTGAATTTACACTTCAAAGCGCTGGGATGTACTCCGTGGCCCCCGCCGAGCTTCAAACAAACATCAGACGCAGCAGAGTGAGATTATGATGCTGAGGGGCCCATGAACAGTAAATGCGGGAGCCGGGGGGGGGGGGGGGGGGGCTCTGTGGATGGGGAGGAACGGGCGTTTGGAAACCTAACTGGGAGCTGGTCCTCTGAGAGGGCCGCAGCTGCCGGGTCAGCACATACTTTAGTAGTTACGAATGGTTCAGGACACTCGGATACAAGTGCCGGAGTCAGCGCACATCACCAAACGGGAGCGGGAGTCCTGCAGGGCGCTTCGGGGCACCAAGTCGCAAACCGAAGAGGGTCTCATCTGCCCTGACGCGCCGGATCGTTCTCAAAACATAAATCTGTGTTTTGAAAGGGCAGTACGGCCGCTTTCTGGTGGGAACCTCGCAGCGTCCACAGATTGGAGTGTTTCCAGATTTTAAAAGGAGAAAAACACCATTTTGTTTGGCTTTGTAGAGCTTCTTATCCCAACTATTTAGAGCAAACAAGTTTGTCATTTGACAGAGATATCCTGAGGAGCAGTCCGGCTTTACGGATTCCATCGATCTGTACTTTAACAACTACACGGACTTTGAGTGGCTCCCGTTTTGCTACTTCAACGACTGGATTTTGTTTCCGCTTTTCTTCGGAGCAGCAGCTCGCAGGCTCGATGATCCACAGCCGAGTGACACGGAGGAGATAGTCATCTGCGATGAGACACCGCTCGTCAGTCTTACATCAGAGACACGCCGACATCCCCCACCCCCCCACACAGACTGCGACAGACATCTTGTGACCAACCACGTGGTTACCGAGGCAAATAAGTCGTGTGCTGATGTCACAGCCGCCTTCCAATTAAGGACACCTTCACAGGGCATCGAGCAGGAAGCACCACCTCGATCAATAGACCCCTCCGTGTCAGTGTGTGCGTCTTACCCAAGGCGCATGCTGGTGAGTGTGTGCGCTTTGATAGGTGGCCTCGGGGCAGGCCTTTCGCAGCGATGACACAGAAAGAACTTCTGCTCACATCTCATCTCGAGCTCCGGCACACGCTGTGACAAATGAAAGAAAAAAGTTGTGCTTTTTCTCGTGACAGAAGGACCCGGGCGTCCAAAGGCCGCGGCTGCTCCCGCTGGGGGGACGGGGACGGGGACGGGACGGGGGGGTGTGTTCAAAACACCGGCGTGCTCAACGGAATCACAACGCCCGCGTGAGATAGAAAAGCAATAACTTTGCGTTGCGAGTACCCGTACGGCTTGATGTCCTTGCCCTGTGCAGCTGGGAGAAAAGTAGCACCAGTGCCGCCATGCATCATTGACACCGCGTGCATCAATAATGCATCGAGCTCCGCTGTCGCTTCAATGCTATTTTTAAAAGGGCGGCGTGACAGAAAATGAATTTAGCCGCGCGGCAGCTCGCACGGCCTTGTAGCGCCGAGGTTAACACGTGTGCCACATCGCCTCCAAGGAGGGTCAGGAGGGTCGGGGGGGAGGGGGGCACAAGTACGACTGCAATTAGCGGCAGACTGAACCTGCGCCGCCCCTCGTATCTGCGCTCACGCAAAACCTCACGCGCCACCCCGAGAGCCGTGGCAAATTGTTACGATTACGACTAAAAGTCAAATCCCTCGTCAAGGCGATTAACCGTAAATACAGCCACTGAAAAATGCACATCAAAAGCCACTCGGCTCCAGCAACAGGTGTTACCCTTGTTCACAGCGGAGCCGCGGTTGAAACAATAAAAACAAATGGCGCGATTCGAAATGCGACCGTTGACCTTGATCGGCTAGCTGAGGTTGTGCCGTAGACGTGAGCCCGCCCCTGGAGTTGACCCTTGACCCTGGATTGGGATGAAAGGAGAGGAGACACACCTTCCCTCTCAGGTGTTTGTCCCAACACGCGCAGGGATCGGGGGGCGAACGTGTGCGGGTGGGGCTCTGCGGGAGCCAGGAGAAAACGAAGCAGTGTTTTATTTCACTGTTAGTGAGAGGAAAGTAGCCCGAAGCAGAGGGAGAGCGCCGGTTTAAACTGAAGGTCTGACCGCCCCTCCTTCGTCTTCACACACACACACAAACACACACACACACACACACACGTACAACAATTATTCTGTAATTCACAACTGCGCGCGCAACAAACCAAAAAAAAACAAGCAGACATTACACACACACACACACACACACCTATACGACGCCGTTTTCCCCGCTATTCCCTGAATGCGTCGCCGAGCGGCTCCCTTCCCTGCACAGTAAACATTTCCATTAGAGTGTTGGGAGCGTGTTTCGTTTGTGACTCAGACACTGCAGCACTTTGCCTGCGTGTCTCCGGCTCAACCGCTGTTCTCCCCACCAGCGAGCTTCAATCACACGGCCCTCTGGTTCGTGCCTCTGCGCATGCAGGTGCTACGGGGGCCACGCCGTTCCAACGCGACGGGCGGGGGAACACGCTATCTGAGGAATTAAGGGGGGTAAATAGCTTTTTTTTTGGTATCAGTCCTCGCTTTGAAGAACTGATATAAACACGCGCACGCGGCACGCATGCCCACCAGCATACCGACGCGATAATGCGTCCGTTATTTGCACACACAGAGGAAGAGGAATATGTAAATAACCTGTGAGGGGAATACGGATCCCTGGCGCCGGGGAGGGGATATGTTAATGGCCGATGCGCGGCGTGAGTGTTAATCACAAGTGCAGGGTGCAAAAGACGCGTTTAGCAACAACGTGGGGCCTTTTGCAAAAGCAAACGAATAGAGGACGGGGCGAGGCGGGGAGGGGGGGGGGGGTGTTGCCAAACGAGCGATTCACCCCCAGAAAGTCAGTGGTGCAAAGTATAATACATCAACAGAAAGAAAGACACGGTTTCTGAGGAGGAGGCGCACGCACACAAACATGGAAACGAGTCCACACAGTCTGCTGCCGTCTGTTTAGCATTCGAGACCCAAATCAAGACGCTGCGATAAGGGCTGTCGCAGCAGCGCAACAGTTGCCAGGGAAACCTGATGGCAGGATGTTGAGGTTTGCGGGGAGAGAGGGGGAAGAGGGGGGATGGGGGGTGGGGTAATGCGAGGACATGGGTACAATGCTGAGGTTGATTGATCTGCTACCGTTGAAGGAGCGCCGGGCGGCTCGTCGAGATGCGCCGACATAAAGGGAACGTGGCGGCCGAGGGGGGGGGGGGGGGATGCTGTTTGCCGCATTTGTCCTAATGTGTAGTCATGGCGACGAGGTGTTGACACAGCGCAATGACATTTGGGAAAGCACAGAGGGAATCTGGGTGAGCTTGTAGAACCAGAGCCCCCCCCGTGGAGAAAGAAAAGGACCCGGGTCTGACCATTTCACATTCGCTACGTCTCGTCTCCAACAGAGCCAAAGGGATACAAACAGTGATACTACAATAAAAGTCGATTACAACAAAAAGGAAAGGAACAAAAATAGCCATCAATGTTTCACAGACTTCAATTGCCATTTTATGTGCCAGGTTTTTTTAATTTTCAAAGTGACCTCTTCTAACAGAACATCTCTCATAATTATAACCAGTGTAAATATCTAATTATAATAACAGTAACAATATTACAATAAAGATATCACCTGATTTAAAAAAAAACAGAAATAATCAAACTAGATAAAACCCAAAAGGAAAAACACTTATCGTAATTTTTTTTTTTTTAAAAGAGATCTATAAGTTTCTATATTTTTTTTCATGAATTGTCTTTTTTCTTTAGAAAGGAATCCACCCACCGCTATATACTGTACTGTATGCCACCTTCTCTTACACTAACAAGCTTCGCTTACCTTTAAAAGTGCTCGGCAATGCCCGGCGTCCATTTAGCTCCCTGTCGCCATGAAATCCACCCATAAACGGTAACACTGAGATACAGCTGTGGAATAATCCCCTGCGAAGGAGCAGTCTTCATCAAAGGTCCGTGTCCTGTCTTTAATGCGTGGTGGCATGAGGGCTCCTGTCTGCTTGAGACATCGCAGCAGGCGAGTCAGTGAGGACTGGACCTAGGAATCCATTTTGAGGGGCCAGGTTATTTCCTGGTGGATTTCATTTAGTGGCACACTGAGTCTGTGTAGTCCAGCAGGATCAGTCACACAACGACTTCAGTGTCATATACATATGAAAAAACAGTACTTCTCAGCTATTTGTAGGCACAAGTAGTAATAATAATAGTCATACGGATGATAATAACGATAACATTGTAACAATGATGTGTCATTTAGTCATTTTGATACATTGTATGTATTTTTGGAACATGCTTATCTAGCATGTGCACCTTTTAAGTGACCACAGTAAACTATTTCCACAGATTGTAATATATTGTTGACCATTTTAATGTGTCCATCATTAAAACACAACTCTGCCAAATAACGCTTGTTATCATTATTACCATTGTGATCATTATCATTAATGCCGTAGCTACACTGTATACCAAACGATGACGAGCTGTCCCTCCTCCAAAGACCCTGTTCGTGTGGATGCGACAGGCGACGGAAAAACACTCTGTGAGGCTACAAAAAAAGGCGAGACCAAAATATATTCACTCAAAACACTTTGCCAGGTTTTTCTTTCAGCTCCCTCTCAACGGATGCCACCGTCCTACCCGCGTGTCCTTATGCAGCACAGTCAGAGCGGCCATCTTATTCCACGTTTGGAAAGTTGTTAAGGAGGGCCGCTGCAACAGCTGTGTGAACTTCTTTTTTTTATATATATATATATATACTTTAGACATTGTAGTTTTCAGTCAGAAGCCTGATAAAGATACTTTATAATTTATTTCTTTGAATGAAAATATATTTACGGTATATATAATATGTACTTTTGATTATTTTTGAACCTCTCTTTGTCCTTTATATGCCGTGGAATTTCTCTTCTCCCATGATAACCAATCGGCTTCTCCCCTTCAAAGAAGACAGCAGCCAGCAAGATGCGACCGGGATAAAAATTGAGAAAGTGAGAGTGAAACTACGAAAGAAAATACCATTTGTTGTTCAATCTCCCAGCAATATATTACTCTGCCACTCGTGTCCGGGACAGAATCGCTGCATCGCTCTAATTCAACATGCTCGAATTTGTTCTAGTGCATCCTGGAAACCCTGGACCGTTCCGCTCGCCCGAACCATTGTTTGCTGTTCAGTTTCTCTGCCAAACACTAATCTGACAACGGCGTTCTACGGACAATAGTGTGTCTCCCTCCAAATATATACACCGAATGAATCCGGGAATATAGGTGCAGAAAACCTAGAGAGGCTCATTGCTCATTTCACAGCTTCCCACTGGGATTGTGGACGCAAATGAAACGTGTTGGTTTGATCTTGACTTTGGAAAAGACTACAGCGGGCTGCACGGGAAACGGAGTGATTCTGTTGCGGTTCACGTCGATGTGTTTGTGTCTGAGTGAGTTTAGACTCATGGGCGGATGCTGTCGGTGGGACCGGTGCTGATCAGATACCTAACTCTGCCTCCTTCCGTCTTCATATCTGCTCCTCTCGGTCAACAGACTGACGACACAAAGCAGGGTCTGTGTGAAAAATAATCTTCTCTGGACGGTAGGCTACAATCAGTCTCATATACCCGGTCTCACAGGCTCCTTTTGTCTCACTCTCTCTACCGGGCGTTTGTTATTTCTTACCTCTTACTTTCACTCTCACTTTTGCTCAAATTTGAGTCTCTTGCACATTTTCCTTAGAGCTGCTCTTAAAAAGCAGGGGCTCTTTCTGGCTTTTCCCCATGATGCCTTTCAGAGAACTGTGCAGACCCAACTGGGGCAGGGGCACAGAGGAGGGTAGGGTGCCACCGGTGGCCGTTCCACCACCGGTGGGAACCTGGGAACAGGATATGGAAGTGCTCTGAGACTGAGAGCAAGGCGAGGGGTTGTTGTTGTTGTTGAGGCCCACACCGGAGCCCGGGCCCATGCCCAGGGCCATCATGTTGTTGTTGAAGTGATGAGTTTTGTAGTAGTGGTTCAGGTGCTCCGATCGGGCCAAGTTCGGCAGGTTGACTATCTCCGGGTGGTGCAGCCTGAGGCTCTGGCCTCCTCCTATTCCGCTGCTGCCGCCCTGCGTCACCGTGGAGCCTCCCGAGATGCCGCTGCCTCGGCCGGTGGCCCCGGCCCCCAGCTCGTCCTCCACGTTGATGATCTCGATGGCGCGAGCGGGGCCGTGGTGTTTGTGCAGCTGGTGCTGCTTCCTCAGCTTGTAGAAGACCACCAGCATCACCGCTGCCATGAAGGTGATGGCCACGAAGCAGCCTATGATGATCTTGGTGGTCTTCATGACGTCATCCAAGCCCGAGAAGCCCGGCTCGGTGATGGGCACAGTGAAGGTGGGCCGGGTGGACCGAGGAGAGGAGGAGGACCAGCCTGCCGACAGAGAGGAGGCGGTTGTGGGAACACCTCCTGGCCACAGGTGACCCGAGGGCGTGGGCCCGGGGTGAACGCGGATGAACGTCTCGTTGATGGCGAACACGGAATCTTCGTCCCCCGGGGTCTCGACCGTTTCCACCGTGACCGTCGTGAAGTAGGTGTAGTTCACGCTGGCGTCCGCGGCGGTGACATTTAGGACGGCGGTCGCGGTGGTATTGCCAGCGGCGTTGGTGACCATGCAGGTGTACTGCCCCGTGTCGCGCAGGGTGACGTTGGTGAAGTTGAGCGTGCCGTCGTGCAGGACGGATATCCGCACCTTGTAGGAGCCGTGGGTCATCAGTGTGCCGTTGGGGGTGATCCAGTTGACGGACGTGGTCGAGGTGCTCGTGCGACACTTGAGCTCGGCGGCCATGCCCTCGGTGACGTTGAGGTCTGTGGGAGGCTCCACGATGACCGGCGCGTAGCAGGTGAAGTGGCTCTGGTCGAGCTCCCCAATGTACTTGCCCTTCAAGAATGGAGGCGCGTGGCAGCGGGCGCAGCAGGTGGTGTTGCTGGGCACTGTCTCTTTCAGCCACCAACTGAGCCAGAGAACGTCACAGTTGCAGATCCACGGGTTGTGGTTAAGGTGCACTCTCTCCAGCTGGTGGAGCGGTGTGAAGAGATCATGGGGCAGGGAGTGCAGGGAGTTGTGCGACAGGTTGAGCTCCTCCAGGCTTTTCAGGTCGTCGAAGGCGTTGCGCTCAATGACGGACACCTGCGAGTGCATCAGCCAGAGCTTACGCAGGGACACCAGGCCCTGGAAGGAACCTGGCCGGATGATCTCCAGCCTGTTGCCAGACAGTTCGAGCTCCTCTAAACGCACGAGCGCCGTCAGTTTGGGAATGTCCTTCAGCCCGCACATCCCCAGGTTCAGGTAGCGCAGGTTAATGAGGCCCACGAAGGCTGCGTCGGAGATGAAATCCAACTTCTTGAGCTCCCCGAGGTCCAGGCGACGTAGCGAGGGCACGCGGTGGAAGGCGTAGCCCGGCAGGGTCTCGATGGGGTTGTTGCGCAGCCACAGCTCCCGCAGCTTGCTGAGGTACTCGAAGGCGTGCGATGGCACCAGTGTGAGGCGGTTGTCGAAGAGCTCCAGCGTGTTGAGGTTGGGGAGGCCATTGAACGCTCCGACTTCAATCTGACGGATCTGATTCTTGGAGAGCTGCAGGATCTCGAGGTGCCTCAAGTGCTTGAAAGTGTCTGACTTGATAACCTGGAGGTACAAATAATGACGAAGTTACTGAACAGCGTCTAGAAAGCTCCACGTGGATTATGAATACACATGTAAGCCAACTAAGTAAATCTGGGGGACTCTGTTTTAGTGACAAACAAAACACAACACAAAACCGCCGCGTGGTTGCTTTTCTTAGAGGCCACAATTTCAAGTAGACGTAAGTGAGAGCTCATGGTCCACATCGAGGATCTCGATTGCATGAGCCGGGTCGTGGTGTTTATGTAGCAGGTGCTGCTTCCTCAGCAGGTAGAAGACCACTAGCATCACCGCTGCCATGAAGGTGATGGCTTCAAAGCAGCCTTTGATCTGAGTGGTCTTCTCCTGTCATCCAGTTGATTGGATGCTTTCCTGAAATATGTCTTTTATTTCATGGCCTTAAAGAAATATGAAGCTCTAATACTAAAAAATGATTTATTAGATCTAGAGGTGAGCAAAACATTACAAACGAACAAACATTGTTAATGAATGAATGAATGAAAAAAAAAAACGTTGTTAATGAATGATTCACAGGCAGAAACACGGCGTAACGCGTGTTTGAATAAACCAGCCGTACAAATATAATTTATTCATCACTCTTTCTCATTATGGTAACAGCTGATCTTTCAATCCGCTCCTGCTGCTGTACTGACGGACTCCCACTGGCAGCTGACAGCGACACCAGCCAGTTAGACATGTGCTACTCGCATCCTCTGCTTTGACACCAAGGACAACCCCTGACCTCAACATTAGGTTTTATTGATCCCAAAATAATATTAAATAATAATCTTCTACCATTTAAAGATGCAACCTGTACATACAATCTTATTTAACTTTAAAAAAAAATCAAATCAACTACCAACAGCAGAACAATTATCGTAAAATACAACAACATTTTTGGAACTCTGCTAGCCGGTCAAAATAACACTGAAATCCCATAATCCTAATGTGGGTGCCGGGTCTGAGCTGTCGTGGGAGTGTAGGAGGGAGGGGGGGGGGGGCAGCCTCACTTCTTTGTTCTCTGTCCTGCAGGGCAGACTAGACGCTGTAGTGGCTCACTGTCCCCTCCTGAGGTACAAGTAGTATCACAGGACAGGACAGGAGGGGACTGGCCGCGAGGTGCGCTTGTTTCAGTAAATGCCTCGGCGACAAAACGTCAGCTGTCCAGCATTCTGTGAATAATGTGGGTGACTTTTTTTGTTTTTTTTTTTTTAAATCTTACAAACAGCAGCAGCTGTACTTGAGGTGTGCTTCTCTAAGCTAAACCTTGTTCTAGTCCTGACCCCAACTTCATTTAAGTGCTCGCTCCACCGAAGTGCTTTTCATAGCGGTTGTGTGAGTGAGACTCTGGGGACTTTTCTAATAACAAACCATAACCCTTCAAAAGGAGCTGATACATCCGTTTTCACTTTTAAAACCTTCTGCAGGAACACATTTTTCGATTTACTTTACAAATGAACAACCAATTGAAAGGTTTTTTTTTTTCGGCTGAGGAACACAGGCCCTGGACAGTAAACACTGGTTTGAGCTCAACACACACAGCTAGCGAGCGTGCCTTAAATCTCTGCGAGACACACGGGGAGTCCTGGAATCACGCCATTGGTTCTTCGGTATGTAGAGCAGGAGCGGGAGAGAGGCAAAGAGAGGGAGAGAAAGGGGGGCAGGGGGGGTGGATATGTTAAGCGGGGGTGGGATCTGTCAAGGCTTTACTCTCAGGGTACTCAGCGAAGTAAAAAAATAAGCCAGAGAATCTGGGATGCCTTCAGGTGTTAAAGCATTTTTAGATTTTTAATCATTTCAAGAGGGGCTGGAGGATACGACAAACCGAATCGGAATTTCTGGGCTAAAAAAATGAAACGCATGGAATATTGTTGTTATTTCTGTGATGTCTTAAAACCACACATAGCAAATCATGTGGCCCGATTGTCCCATTTCTGCTCCGTTAACGTCAGATAATAAGATGTTTTGCTCTGAGGAGTAGAGGACATCGGGCTGCTTTGTGCACTGGACAACTTTAACAATGTTTAGGACACACATTGCTTTTCATTAGGGGGAACAAAATAGTAGCATAAATTAATGTTAAATCACAAACTACCGTCAGCAACATGAAGATGGATGCAATTACTTCAACTGCTGCTGCAAAGAGAAAAATCAACCCACTCTGTTTATATTATGAATTATAAATGTAGAGATTCATGGGCCTTGTATCCCGTAATGCGGTTAAACGATTTTCCCCCGCAGCTGTAAAGCCACACAACGCCATCGAGGGACTATAGATAAATTGGTATTGCAGACTGCAAGGTGTCATTGGAATAGGCCTTGTTCTCGATTCATAAGATATTCCCTCAGTTCAGCGGAGGCTTAAGCGCCTTTTTCTTCCATTCCCTGCGTTTACATTTCTGCTCTATTCTCAGAACTAAACATTCCAAGAGAAAACAAGTAAAACCACTGACAACTGGCTGCACATGCAAATTATCCCTCTGATAAAACTCCCAATCAATAAATGGAGTAATATGTGTAAAATCAGGCTTAAAAAAAATGTTTTTCCCATTTGTTTTGTAATGTGGTTGTGACTAAAAAGGTGAATCATTACATAAACCAGTGTATGGGCAAGGGGCAGTTGGGAATCAGGCGCTCTGACGGGACTCGACCTGACGGGTGACTCCCCCCCCGCAGCCCGTATTCACCTGTATGGAGTTCTCCTGCAGGTTGAGGTATCGCGTGTTGACTGATATGCTCTCGGGCACCTCCTCCAGGTTCTGCCTGGTGCAGATGACTCGGCTGGCCTGGTTGGAGCAGGTGCAGAGGGAGGGGCAGGGGGAGGCGGCTCCCGCCGACTCCGGCCCGGGGAGGAGGAGCCGCAGCAGCAGCTGGGCCAGCAGAAAGAGGAAGGGGGAGGGGCCGGGGAGGCAGGTCAGCGTGGCGATGCGCATGGCAACTGGGACATGACCCTGCTCGTTAATCCGGAGGTGCAGGTGAGGTGACTCCACGCCGGTGGATTGCAGAGAAAGGGGTTGCTTTCCCTTTGGTCCTCCAGACGCAGTTTGTTCTTCCTAATTCCGCATCCTGCGAGACGTCTTTTGTCCTCCGTCGATCTCTGTGTTTTTTCCTCCCGTTTTTTGAACATAGGAAATATGCAGATAAACAGATGTTATTCCCTTTTTTCTCGTGTTGTCTGGGGATTCAAGCGAGGCTTTTTGTGAAGTGAGAAGAACCCAGGAGTTACTGCGGAAGAAACAAGAGAGAGAAAGCAGGTATTAAAAGATAGAACGCAGACTTTGCTTCATGTTTCCACCGAAAGAGAATGAATAGAACAAATAGTAGGTATCTATGTACCTTAAAAAAAAAAATCCCAAAAAGTAAAGTAGGACAAAATGGTATTTCCCTCTTTACAGCGCTGTATTTTGCAAATAAACATGAATTAATCAGAGAGGCATTCATTTTTTAAAACATTGCTATCATTGGCTATTTTCCTAAGGCTTTATGGAGGAGTCTATGCTGAAAATATAGAAATATTTTTAGAATAATTTTTCTAAATTAATCTGTAAATCATGCAAGCGACAAAAGGCCTGAGGAATGCAAAGCGAAAGGAAAATCAGGCAGGACTCCAAGTAACGTAAAGTTCAGGAACATAATGTGACCTTATCCGGCATCACTAAGGTCACCAAGGTACTCAGCATCGCTTTAAGTGTTATTCTTTAAGTATATTTACATGATATGACAGGAAAGAGCAACACATTTCTGAAGCCTTAATATCTATATTAAAATGACATTATTTCTAGCAATAATATTATTAAAAACAATTACTACTTAATAGAAGAAACAATGTTAAAAAAGAAAATAATATCTTCCTCGTCAGTGGGAGAAACCACCCTGTGACCGAAGGCAGGTAAACTGGTACATGTGTATTTTGAGAAGCATAAACTTCACCATCTCAGCAATGTCCTCATTTGTTAACACTCCTAAGGTACAACAATCAATAAGACAACCAAGTTTGAACCTGCCGATCTAAGTCCGTCAATTAAGCTCCCAAACCTTGAACGCAGTGAGGTACCGACTGAGCAGCGGCCCATGATGCCGATTCCATTCGTGCACAGCGTTGCTTTCTCTAGGGGCTGCAGAGTGGTGGCGCATGGTGCAGTACATTAACGCTAATAGATGGCCGGCTCAAGTCAAGCAGCCTCTCTCTCTCTCTCTCTCTCTCTCTCTCTCTCTCTCTCTCTCTCTCTCTCTCTCTCTCTCTCTCTCTCTCAGACCCGAATAACCTTAATGAGGGCATCCAGCAATCTAGATACGGTTGTTAACGATGATAGTTGTAATGATGGGACGTTGACATGCAAACCCATCGGACACGCTGAGCATCCTCACTTGGCACATAAGAAAGGAGACAGAAAATGAGGAGGAGGGGAGGTGGGGTGCAAGATTATCAATCTGATAGATGACTGTATGGCTGCAGGCAGGGAAGGGAATTATCAACACTACAGTAATAGATGAATACTGAACAGCTGCAGAGAGCCGGACCGGAGAAAGGAGGAGATGGAGATGGAGACAGATGGAGGGAAGGTTGAGTGAAAGGGATGATGAGGGGTAAAGACCCAGAGAGAGGTATAAATAGTGGCCGAAGAGTAGTCGAAGAAAGATATGAAAGAAAAGAAGAAGGAGGGGGAGAAAATAGAGAGGGAGAGGAGAAGAGACGCATTGATATTAATAATCTTTCACTCAACGAGAGATAGAGAGGGTGAGAATGAGAGGAGGAAGGGAGGGGGCCCAACGGAGAGATGAATATAAAACAGACAGAGATGGAGGGAGGGGAATGACAACACAGGGACGCGTATAAAGCAGAGAGCGACAGAGGCACAAGGAAATACAGAGGGAGGAATATGAAACAGGTGCAGATGTGGAGGAGGTAGAGAGAGAGAGAGAGAGAGAGACGGGTGGGTCTGGATGGGGGTGGGCGAGATTGATCCATAATGCGAAAGCAGTGGTTGAACGACACTGCGATAAATCATGTCGGCAGCCGAGTCTCCGATCAGACGGAGCGGGACACCGGTCCTCACGGGACGGACGGCCGCCGCTGCCCCGGCAACCACCGCTCCTCGTCTGCATCCCGCCGTCATCTCCATCGCACCGGCGGGCGGAGAGCCACTCCAGTGTTACTTTTGGATTGGTTCACCTTTTTATGTATTTTGATTTTTCCAGCCACCTTTCTTTCTCTTTTTTTTTCGCGCTTTTCGTCAGCAGCGAGATTTAAGTGCCAAAGCTATTTCAGGTAAACGGTGTCTGAGCACGGTGGAAACAAACAAACAAAAAAAGAAAAAGGGAAAGGGAAAAAGTTAAGGTCGAGGCGGTGGCTCAGATGTTGGGGGGAGGCGAGAGTCCACAGAGGAGTCTGAGCCTAGTTGGAGCTGACAGCTGGTTACAGACCGGTTGATTGTATTCTCCCCCGCCACATGTTGCAAGAGTCTCCGCCTCTAACTCTCCTTCCGCTCCTCATCTCCTTTGGTATCCCCCTTTCTCCCAGCCCCTTCTCTAAAATGTGAATTCATTTAACCTCCTGCTCCTCCTCCTCCTCCTCCGGATGCCTTACACCTCCTACCTGACTACTACTACTACTACTTTCTTCCCGCGCCTCCATTCCTGTGCGGCGCTGCGCCGTGTCCACTGGCCGGGGTAAACGCTGCATTGACCTCGCAGTTTGATGAAAGATTAACCTCCTACAATGATGCGCATTAACCCTTAACCCCACTTCATTCTCCGTCCACTGCACACAAACACACACTTCCTTCCCCCCCCTCCCTCCTTCACTCGCTCTATGTCTCACTCTCTCTCTCGCTCTCTCTCTCCCTGCATTTCAATTTTTGCCAACAGAGTTTCCATGGTTACTTATTCACCACAGTCTCCAACTCCGTCCAGCTGTATCCCACCAATTCCAAATGCACCCCAGCGTCCCCTCCTTTCATCAGCAGCCTATACACACGCATTCACCCAATGGCGCGGACAGAACACGAGTGGGAATGACATCAATCCCGCAAAACCGCAAGAGGCCGCATAACAGGAGGCTGCTGCGGTGACTCGGGTTGATTTACAGTGGAGGAGAACACGCCCCTTTTATTTGACGAGCGAGCGCCAAAGGTCAGGGTCGTCTCTCCGGCGAGGGAGGAGTCAGGTACCCCGGCTGATGTTCTGTTATGTTTAAACAATTTGAGTGAATTTGAAGATGAGCGCGAAAGACAACCAAAACGCGCCGGGGGGGGGGGGGGGGGGGGGGGGGGGGGGGGGGGGGGGGGGGGGGGAATGTTGAGTTTGCTTTGATCTTAACGCAGGCGGAGGGAGAGCGACTTCCTTCAGACAAACAATACTCGCATCCGACTCGCATACCTGAAGGCCACTCCTTCCTGCCGCAGCCGCGCTCCACTCGATCGTCACGTATAGCGAGGAAACGCTGCGCTGCAAACCGACGCTTGAGACGTGTGCTTAACCGACACGACGCCGTCGCCGGTCACACCCCAAGATGGCCGCTCAAAGGGGGAAGGAGAGAAGAGAGACGCTCCGTCGGGCCGGTTGTGTGCCGTCGGGAATCGGGGCCACGACCTCGGCTGATTGCGCTGACACCAGAACAAACGGAGTCGTACCGGCGGCGCCGCGAGACGCCGCTTGGCTCACACGACCACGTTTCTGAGAGCGGGAAGTTACTGGAGACGACGGCCTGAGATCTTTGCCCCTGATGGGGAGTTTACCCAGTGCAGCTGCTGGTTCGCTCAATTAGATGAATTCATTTAAGCAATTTTCTTTTTCAAACCCAGCAGGCATTGATCCATGCTTGAAGTTGATCAGTATTGGTCATAGGCGGCACCCTCTTAAACTCTCAATCTGTGCCAACAGCCATGATACAATTCCTCAGAAGGCTTACGTCAACGTCTGTGGTGTGTGTCCCCCCCCGTGTTTCACCCCCCTCGCTGTTTCAAAGACTTTACCACCCCGACAAAAAAATAAAATTGGGAGGGAAATTGGCTCTTTCCATCTCAACAGCATTAATATCAGCCCTAACAGACTACCAAGCGGGATACCGATAAAAAGAACGATTGAGGAACGGCCTGGCAGGATTTGCAGCGCACAAGATGTCTGTAAATAGGAGCAATGTTCGGGAGGGGTCGAGGGGGGGGGCAAGAATAAGAACCTAGATCCACCTCCTGCCTTTTTCCCTCCAACCCTTCTGTTTCCCTCTTGAGTATGAATGTCTCTTCCCAAACTGACACAGTCTTTGGACCCGAGGCATCGCTGGGAGGGAAAGGCTCTTGGGAAAAGGGATTTTTTTTGTTGTTGTGTCAAACAGAGGATCGTATGTGGAGATCCTATTGATCTTTACATAGGAAACTGTTGTGCTTCTGGAAAGTGTCCCCTGCAAATACAGATCGATACATTATTACGGGAGACAAGAGAGGTATTAATCAATTTGAATTCGCACTGAAGATGATGGAGGCTCAATCTGTTCAAGCAGAATGCTGAAAGATCTGAAGGATTAAACTCAAACCATTCGGGTCACAGTGAAAACAAGCATTTGGGTGAAAATGACTAACTTCTTAACAAAGAGTAAGTCAACTGTACTCAGATGTGGTGTAACATTTCGTGCATTTTTACATGGTGAATGTAAGTACAAGGTCCTTCTCCTTTTTCAGGCCCCTGGTCTAAACCAACGCCTCAAAATGACCTGCTGCTTCGGTCTGGCGTCTGGTGCTGTGCGAGGGTCGGGGTGAGGGTTAGAGGGCCAACCAATCATCAAGACTGCCTTTAACACGTTAAATACTACAGACAGCAATCACAACGAAGGCTTCCCAACTGCAGCTGAAGTGTGTAATCAGACTAATCTACCAAGGGGTGGCGGACGTTTTTTTCCGGCTTTCTCATCATCTCGAAGTCATTCGACCAGCAGACAAATGTCTTCTAAATCTCACATCATCTCAATCGTCATTTCTATGAGTGACTCAGAGACCCGCGGAGCGCCGGGCCAGCGAGCCGCGTTCGAACACAAAGCGGCGAATCTCACCGCCCCCTTACGAGCAGGAGGCATAGCGGAGCGCGACGCCATCGAGCACGAGGCCGCAGAGGGGACTTTCGCTTTGTCCCCGACGTTAATTCCTCCAGGCCGCCGTCCGCGTGTCGCACAGACACATCCGCAACGCGATTAATCAGCGCTGATACGATTAATCTGCGCTAATACGATAACGATATGACATGTGATGATCTAGTTTCCTGAGCGTTAACATAAAAGAACCACTAAATTGTCATCTGGAAGGCGCTCCTCGCTCACAGCCGGCAGCATGGGGTTCGTCACAGGCCGGGATAAAAAAAAAAAAAAACTCCTCGCGCAGAACGCCGTCCCCGGCGCACGGGCCGGACCACCGGAGATAAACAAATATCTAATCAATCAATTTATGTAATGTAACTAATTCCATCTGTTGCAGCATTGCTCTGTGGGCATGTCAGATAGTAATCCTGCCATAGAGACAATTCCACCGTAATCAGCCCATTATAATCCCATCCAGACCTTCTGCAGTCATTTTTATCCCAGTCTGCTCATCCAGCCTCATTTCTCCTGCCCACGCCCCCGTCCTGGTCCCAGGGTGGTCTATCACACTTAAAGCTTACACTCCTCACTTATAAACATTTAAAGCATTTCACTAACCGCCAGGCAAAATTGACTTTGGGATGAAAGACCAGGGGGCTTTTAAAAAATGAAAAAGGGAAACGCTGCATCGGGACACAGAGGCCCCGGTTTAACGGGTTTCTTGTTTTAATGATCGTGTGAGAGGGGGGCGGGGGGGTTGTGTGCGGGGGGAGGGGGGGCGCTATGACAGAAGGTGCTTGCGCCGCTGTGTCATATTATGCAGACTGGGAGAGAGGAAGCCCAACACCTCCTCCTCCGCTCTGTCTTCCCACCCCACGGCGCTGACAGAGAGCTGGACGAGCACCGGCCTCGCTGGTGAATGAAGGCCTTACGTCACTGGCCCACGCACACACACACACACACACACACACACACACACACAGAGACAGGCCGTAAGCAGCGTGACTAATAGAGTACTAACGTCCTTTGTTTTGCCTCAGTTACACCTGAGTCACGTCTGGCTCCCAGGGGAAGGAGCCCCCCCGAGGTTATTGAAATGTTCAGACGTTAGATGTTGGTTCAGGTTGGATAAATGACTCCAGTCGATAACTCGCTCCTCCACAGGGATTAAAGGACAGGGGTGTGTAATGCCAGCACACTACTAGATTAAGTTGAAAACACCGCTATTGTATTTGATATGGATTTTCTTTCTGTTATTGCGCGCAGTGAAGGTTTATGTAGACACATAGTTGACTCGGTCTGTGTTTGATTGCTCAAAGCCTTAAGTGGCGGGTTGCAATGCGACCAATCCGTTTTCAAGTATGTTCCTTATCATACGTGAGGATAAAACTACACAGTCAAGAAGCACCTTGAAGGAAACATCTGCAATCTTTAGTGACAAACCTGTCCTGTGTATGGATATTCAATCTTGTGTTCCACTATATAACCATTTTCACCTTGCTTCACGTTCTTTGAGGTTAATCCTATCAGTGGCTTAAAGAATATACCGATACATTTTTATTACATTTTATTAACATTGTAAAGTAAACCCGTCAAATCATAAAATCAACACGCAATTCCAGTCTACTTGAAAATACCTGAATGGCATTCAGGTATGGCATTAAAATCATCTTTAAAATCAATCATTACACAAAGACAATAGGCTCCTCAATGTTTTCTTAAATCATTAGAATCACAACCACACAGAACACGGCAAAGCGCTTTTCCTCACGCTGGTTTCCCTTCATCACGTTCCTTCAGTAATAAATATACCACATCCATAATGCAGCAAATGCACTTTTGATGTCTTTAAGTGTCCTGTTACCAGCTAATCTCTCGTTCTGTACTCCTGAAACGGATGAACAGAAGGTCAATCTAGCTTATGATTGTGCGATAAACTATTAATTAGACAGAACTCCTCCTCATCGTCTTCCTGTTTACTTATTAAGCTCCTTAATTTCATCTCATGACAGGCAACGTGGCCTCGGACGCTATCAGGCTATCGCACGTTCGTTTATTTATTTTCTCCTTCTTTTTTCTTCCAACGTGCCGTTCAGCTTGGTTTATTGGAGCCATAATAAAGCAAGCGCTTATTTTTAGAAGAAAAAAAAAAAAAGCACAACAGCCTTGATGAGGTTTCGTAAACCAGAGCATTCAGCGTTCCACATTTTAATCACCACCCATCCTTGTCAAATAGGATATACTGTGCCCCCCCCCCCCCCCCACCGCCCCGCACCGCATCCGTCTCCACCTCGTCCTCCCACTCAGAATGTCCAAAGACGCGCTGCTGCCTTCATTAGGATGCCGGATGCAGAGAGAAGCCCTCATCTATTCAGAATTGCTCCTACAGGAGCGGGGACCTCCTCCCCTTCAGAGGAAGAGGGGGGGGGGGGGCAAGAGCTGCAGATTAAAAGTCGCTGTGTTCATCCCCCCCTCCCCCTGCTAAAGCGCTCCCATTAACAGACATTACATTACCTACCACACATGTTCAAAATCCCTAACTGGGGGGCTTCACACCACTTGTCACGACACGCTGGGATAAAAGTCCTTCTAACGTTAACATCTTCGCATTCACCGCGCCAGCTCTCAACTTCAAATAAATCCCGTTATTACTGTCCGTTCTGTGGGACCGCATATTCGGGACGCTGATTTGGTGAACAATTAATCCGTATTTAAGGCTGTTAAGTGTGTTTGATGAATTCAATATGTGCGTTGGGGAGGGGGGGGGGGGGGGGGGGGGGGAGGCCAGAGCCAGCAGCTAATCAAAATGTCTCTCAGCCATTTCCCGAGCATCGGGAAGTGCACAGTTTTGGGGGATCCTCTAAAACCTTTTCGCAGTCTTTCTGAGCCGAGCGTTTTGTTGCCCCCAGCTGTTTCGGAGAGGAGGACTCAGTTCAGCGTTTACATGTTTCAGGTTGCCCTCACTTTTTCTTTTTCGCTCAGGAGAAAACACCATTGTGCGTGTTGTGTTTGGTCACATGTGCGGGATGGGGGGGGTCGGTCTATGCTGCGTTCAGCGGCCACTCACGCAATAACAATCCGAGCAAAAGATACCAACCCGATTCAAAGATGAAGGTTTGGTAATTGATTAAATGAACTTGCGACATCTTCAACGTCATCATTAGATTCATTTGATGTGAAATCGTGCACCTCGAGTCGTGGGTGGACGTACGGTGTGTGAGCGTGCATGAGGGATGGGAGCCCAATCTGAATGGCTTGTTGAATCACATCTTTTCTTGTGTTATTTCAGTTTGTGAATGAGCAGGAACTCAATATACCCAAATGCATGCTACGTCACCAACAAACACTCAACCTAACCACTCCCCCTGAGCTATGTAAGAGTGCAGAATCATTCCATGTGGTCAGAATAAGAATTGGAGAATACAGTCATTAAAATTATTAGGTCTCCTCAAGGTCAAGGTGACATCATCGGTGTAGGATAGGACACATGGAGCTGTGGCCTTCTACCATGCTATGCTATGCTAATGCCAAAGCGGTGATGGCCATTTCTGACTTTAGAACCAAGGGATGACTTGACAGTGACTACATTGACTCCTTTTTACAGTGTATGGAGGCAAGTGAGCTGTGCTATAAAATATGTAAAGGCTAACACACGTCTTTATATCTCTAGTGTAAAAAGAACACGGCAGTTCACAGATCACAGTTTGAATGGGATTCGGTAACATGATGTTTTGACAGTGTCTTGCTGCTGTACACTGTGCCATAAGGCACCGTTTGAGATACGCAGAAGACAAAGGAGTGCAGCATCAGCAGTACACTGCAGCAGATCTTACACGGTAACAGGGTCAGTATTTAATTAGGTACTCAGACGTGAAAAAGAGGGGCTGTAAACATTTAGATATTCAGACAGTGATGCAACACGTGGAGCAGAGATGGACACGCTTTAGTATGTGTCCACGCGTCCGTGACTGTACACGTCGGCATTTTTAAGTGGCTGTTTTTTTTTTTTTTTCTACAAACATAAAAAAACAACAAAAAAAAAAACAGCGTGCGCCGGCGTTGGTGATACGCAACCCTCCCTCGGCCCCCCTTATCCATTCACACACTCGCCCCGGCCTCCCTTTAAGAGTGACACGCTGACTAATGCACAGACCGATAAACACTCACACTGCCAAACACGATAAGGCCATGCCCGCGAAACACAGACTGACTGATGGACGTTTCCATGGAGACCAGTCGCCTAGACTGACACGACGTCTCCTGCATCCTAGCGCCGTGCCAACCGAATCAAGAGAGGTGAGAGAGGGAGAAAGAGGGAGAAGGGAGAAGGAGGGCAGAGGTAGAGAGCGGAAACCACGCTGTGCAGCACCAGAATGATTACAAGGCAGTGCTGAAATATTCCGCCGGCCACGTGAATGCCGAGCAGATCTGGTCCAACGGGCCACGTGATCGTCTCCACTGGCCTTCGGTCGGCTCCTCTCACACCTCAGTCTCACCCCATCAATCACCCACCTCCGTCACTTTTTCTCCTGCAGACTCCTCTCTTCATTCCCCCGGCATCTGCTCCTCGCTTTGCCCCCACCCCCAGGCCTGTTTATTTCCACACCTCACCTCCTCTGCCGATGTCTCCACCCTTCTCCTCCCTCGGCGGGTCTCTTTCCTCCACCCCACTCGGTCTCTCCCTCTCTCCCACGCTGTGCAAAATGGAAGCTCTCCGAGAGACCTGGGGTTGCCATAGGAACCTGCCATAGTAACCACTCACCTATCTTGCGTTTCTCCCGTCACGTCGGCGGGGGCTCGGGGCGTCTGCGGCCCCGCTCCGACGCTCCCGAAAGCACCAAAACCAACCCCCCACCCCCCCCCCCCCCCCCCCCCCCCCCCCCCCCGCTGTCAGACGGGAAAGTTCCTGGATCCAATCGGCTTTGGCCTCACGGAGACTGACGGCTGCTAACCGACCCGACCGCGGCGGCCCACAGGCCACTTTGGTGATTTACACCGATTTGCAGCCGTTGTATTTGTCATCCAGGAACGGCGCCAGAAAAAGGGCCAAATATATAAATAAACTAGCAGAAGTGAGTCGACGCGCTACATATCGGAGAGTCCGGGGAAAACACACGGCGAAAGGCCCGTACGGATTCACCTGGTGGCACGGAGAGTAATCACTTTCAACCACAACCCAAACTTTGAATCGCCGCAGCAGCCCCCCTCCTCCCCCCCCCCCCCCCCCCCCCCCCCCCCCCCGCCCCCACCTCTGGTAACCACTGTCTCACCGGCCCGTTCTGGAGCCAGCCATCGAATCAGTGCCCAACTCTCCACCGCTGCTGCCATCAAAACACACGGCAGCCTCCGACATTCAACAATGACATTTGATTCCGTGTCGTGTTGTGCGGCAGCGCGCCCACGCTTCTCTCCCGGCGTCTCATCCGGGAACCGAAACCTCTCCGTGTCACGCTTGAATCACGAGGAGTGAAAAAAACAACTATTATGCATCACACTTTGATCATCGGGGGGTTAATTTTCATGTACGGCGCCTTCATGCACTGCTTCTTGCTGTCTACATCATCCATATTTATAGCGTCATCACCGGGATCAGTATGCTAGTCAGTGAAGCACACAGAGGAAAGGCCCCAGTCTGACTCTGCAATGCTGCTCCGAGCTCTTATGCCACCGCTGACCCGAAACAAACCCCCCTCCAGACTCTGTGCCTGGCTGCGTGCGGCTGCAAAGTCACCGCTTTCAATACCCAATCACATTCACCGATACTTAATCCAACCAGAAGGAGACAATCTCTCTTCTCTTTGCCAAACCCAGCATCGGACACGCGAGGGGGGGTGGTGGTGGGGGGGGGGGGGGTGACCGCTCTCTCCGGCCGGCTCGTCTCAAACAGCGTGGAGCCACCCGACTGTCTCTGTCTGTCTCTCTGTCTCTGTCTGTCTGTCTCTCTCTTTCTCTCGCAAGCGAGCGAGCAGCTACTTTCGACCGTCGTTAGGAATGCGCGATCAGATGTCTGGCCAGACAGCCCTCCCACGGCCTCACGAGGAGGGAGGGGGGGAAGTCAATCGCCTCTGTCCATTTTTCCGGCATCTCTCGCCACTTTAGGTCGTGACGAGAATATATTTCTCAGAGGGGGGGGGGGGGGGGGGGGGAATACTCTCACCGTTTCTAATCACGTCAATTCAATTGATTGTAGCATTCATTTCGTGTAATTAACCATCGCCGTTCAACCTAAGACTCTTATTCATCGTGATCCCAGAGAGGGTCGACACCCAGACGGGAGACGTTCAAACCGAACCAAATTGCTCCTGCACCCCCCCGCCCCCGGCCCCCCTCACCGGTAACTGAGATTTAAATTCTGCCGTATCATGCGCAAAAAAAACAGAATCTCATATCTCTGTCCTCAAGACGGGGCATGGCGGGGGCCTCTTCGTGCTACTCAGTGACCCCCCCCCCCCACCGACCTCTGTGCATCAGCAAGTTGGGTCGCCATCACTCACAGACACCAGCTTGCCCTTATTAGAGCAGTTTTAGTGTCATCTGGAATCTCTCTCTCTCTCTCTCTCTCTCTCTCTCTCTCTCTCTAGCGCGTGCGTGCGTGCAGACACTCACACAGACTCCAAATTTAGGGCAACAGTTACTCTCGTTGCGTTATCCTGCAGCAGCAGAGACGTCCCTCGGAATTAATGCAGTTCTTTGTCCTCTTAAAGTACGGTGAGCGGGCGAGGAAAGGCAAAGTACACTGAGCAGATTGAAGGCATCCCGGCATTAATTGATGCCCACATCAATGACATTGGGCCATATTCTACGGGGGTAATGGTTCATATGCTGGACTCCACTCGTGCCCCCCCTCATCTCCTCTGAAAAAGAATCCACAGTGGCTCCACAGTTTCAACGGCGCCAGAGCAACGGGGTGCTGAGCACTACCTCAAAGTCCCGCCTTCCCCTCTGGGCCAGGTGTGCAGGTGTAATTTACCATGTCCCTGTTAACCCGCCTGCTTGTTTTCATCAAGCGCATCGGCCGTGCATAAGTGGTGTGCCTCGGAAATTAAAGAGCAGCCCCGGCCTGATTCCCTTAGATGACCGGAATCGCTCAGCCGGCACTTCATTTGCGACGCAAGACGGAGTCGTGTGCCTACGTGTTCAAATTAACGGTAGACGGTTAATATTGGTAAGATGGCGGCACTCTTTTGTTTTTTAAAAGTCATCGCATTGGTGAAAAAGTTCAGCATTCTCTTGCTTTTATTTCCTTCAAAGCGGCCGAGGAACCCAAGATGGTTCTCCTGCTGTGGTTTCAGCTTTCATCCAGGACAAACCGATACAAATGTGCGAAATGACGAAACTAAGAGCTTGAAGCAATGGAACGGTCTGAAAGTGGAGCCTGTCGCAGCTTCAGCAGGAATAAACTGAATAAAACATTCCGCCATCACCCCATCGACTGAACTGTGCTAACCTTTCCTTGTGAATCATGACACTGCTCAATTTTAATAAGATGCATCTCAGTTCAAGAGCCGTCCTGCCTTTGATCTTCTAAGACTTAACAGGACATGTGACCCAAGTTGGGCAATTTTTCCCTCTTCTCCCGGGCGTTTACTAATTCAGCGCAGCTTGTTCCCGAATTTCCGAAGAATGAGGCCCGTAGGGTTTCACCTCACAAAAAACGGCACACGCTGAATAGACCATGTTCTTGTTTTCCTCTGAGCGGCCACATTCTCAGAAATGGCTGCCTCTTAGTCATCTGCCCCACTTAGAATTTGTTTTGGCGCCGGTAAGGCCTCGGTCAAGCGGTGGGAGGAGGAAGGAACACACAAAGTTCGGGACACTGACAGGTCGGCCTTGCCTTTTGACGCAAGGAGAGACGTCTTGATGTCCTGAAGCTCGTCCCTTTGGCTGGATGACCTTGCCGTTTTTTTTTATATGATGTGCACAAGCCTCTCGTGAAGACGGGGCCTTCAAGTAACTGGTGCTGTTTCACGCAGTCCGTGATGGTCGGTCACATCCTCACCATTGACAGTACAAGCCCTCAATAAGTGGACAAAATTCATACATCTTTACATGCATCATAAAAACCCACCATCCTCTTAAAGTTTTACTTCTGTAGCCCCGTGTTTGATGTAATGAAATAAA
Organism: Apeltes quadracus; assembly: GCA_021346845.1. Lineage (NCBI taxonomy): Eukaryota > Metazoa > Chordata > Actinopteri > Perciformes > Gasterosteidae > Apeltes > Apeltes quadracus. The sequence goes on along the minus strand of CM037927.1, from coordinate 6,344,848 downwards.
TAATCTGAAGCGAGGACTCGTAAATAGCATGCGTAGGGTCATTCACTCAGGCTTGAGCCATAATGGTGTAAAGGTTTACAGGTAAGCGTTAAATGTAATATCAGGTAACGTAAAAAAAAAAAGGCGAGCGGCTAAACAGTGTTTATTAACAACAAAATATTTGAAATGACAGCGGCCATCTGACCATAATTTGTCCCCCAAAAACGGTTCATCACACTTCTTCCTTCCTTAATTGCAAAAAAATGCTATAGAGGTCCACCATTGAATTACCCCCCATCCCTCTTTGTTAAAGCCCCCTGCCCACCCCTCTAATCCTGCCCCGGTGCCCCACTTCACCTTCCAACACCCCATTAATAACATATTCTCTCTATCATGCAGCTCAGGAGATGATCCAGCTGGTCCACAGCACACCCAGAAACGCTGCACATTAGCATTCAAATCCTCTCATAACCGTATCATTGTGTCGCAGATAGAGGCAGATCTTCATTCATCAGGCCTAATCTATCTGCTCCTTGTTCCCAGCCGGAGGGGCCCCGGGCTCTGACTCACAGTTTAACCCACCGCGCATAAGCCCCGAGGTGCCTGCGCATTTTCCTCCGAATCTGGGGGTCATCAGACGGGGGGCCCCGACACGCAAATGATCGCCGCATGCGGCTGCGATTAGGCCCGTTTGCTGGAGTGTATTGGAGTGGAAGCTGCACGTTGACCGGATCAAATATTAAGCAGTGTCAACAGCTCGCGCTGCACAGCAGATGCTCCTCTCGTCACCAAGGTTACGCACACCCGTAATGACAAACAGGGAATAAACGGAAAGGACTTAAACCAAAGCTGGGGAAAGTTGTCTTTGTGCATGAGGATCAAGTCTGATGAGGCTAATCACTTCCCCAATTTCCTCTCCCCTCTCGCGCACACGCGCACACGCGCGCGCGCGCTCGTCCGTCTCGTCATGCGTGTGTTCGCGGGGATCAGCCGTGCAGGGACGGGTCACACAGCACGTCGGGTCGTGAATTTCAAATTCCATTCCAACGTATTAACAGTTTTAGTGCGCGTGAAACAAATGCAAATGCACGAAACACACGAAACACAACACCGACCAGACGGAAAGAGAAATCAGAGCTCGTGCGCGTGCGTGGGGTCATACGTGAGAAGGAGTCCGCGAGCGGAGACGTACCTTTATTCCAGGATGCTGCGTTCAAGTCCCGAAACACACCACGCTCAACACGCGCCGCTCGGATACTCCGCGAGCTCCCACCTCCCCTCAAATAACGGCGTATATTCCACTGCAGAGCCGCCGCGCTCTCTCTCCCTCTCTCCCTCTCTCTCCCTCTCTCCCTCTCTCCCTCTCTCCCCCCTCCCCCCCTCTCTCTCTCTAAACCGCCGGTAATGAGAATTGTCTCAGAAATCTTCAGGTGGATGAAACCACTGGCCAACGTGGAGGGGACGTTACTCTGCTGCAGCGTTGGAACTTTATTTATACACCGGGTATTAGAATCGTGTAATTAGTGACGTTTCGCCGTGCACGTGGGACTTAAGACCCATGCATGGCGTTGGCAACGTCTTGAATATAATAAAGCCAAAAATAATAGATAATAAGCATCTAATCTAGTCATTGTGATAATTGAATTGATATTAATCTACCTTCTACTCTACAGCATTTTAATAACGAACTGCACACGTTGTCATCTATAAGCTTTGCATTTCAGACAAATGTGTGCATGTGGTCATATAATCTCTCACATGATGATGGTGGTGTTTACTGCTTGTTACAGGGAACATTTGCTGCTTGGCCGGTTCCCTCGGCAACGCTCAAGCGCGCACACACACACGCACACACACGCACACACACTGATCCCCACCTGCACAGCGCAGCCACCTCTGCAGCTCCCGTCATACGAGCGGCATAAACACACAACAGGTGATTTGATCGACAGAAGGAGATGGAGGGCGAGGAGGCGAAGGAGAGCAGGGGTATTGTGTATTCGTTTTACAGACACCAGATAGCTCTCCAGAGAGAAGCGATTGATCTCAAGCGAGAGCAGTTTAGCAGAGGCTCCTCCCCATTGGACGAGAGGCAGAGCGGGAGGCTTCGTGATTAAAGGGGAGGGAGGTCAGGTTGAAGGTCAGGTGGTTACAGGTGTGTTAATCACCTCAGCAGAGAGAGAGACTGGGGAGGTGGGTGGTTGAGTGTCCAGATCGCAGAAGGTGGGGGGGGGGGGGGGGGGGGGGGGGGTGTAGGGGGGGTTGAGACGGGTGATTAGTGCTGGATTGATAACGCTCTATTTCGAGACTCCTCAACACCAGTTATCTCCATCACGGGAACGCGCTCTCACACACGTGTCTTCCTTCTAGCTCATCACACGCACGCACACACACACACACACACACACGCACGCACACACACACACACTGGCCGCTGCATATTCAGTCCGTGTGCAGCAACAGGATTGCCAACCTGTATCTCTCTTATTTAACATTGCACACTGCACACCTTGGCTGCCCACTCCATGCACAATGTGTTCTTGCTCACTTGAAGCCCCCCCACACCCTCCCCCCCCCCCCCCCCCCCCCTCTCTCTCTCTCTCTCTCTCGTCCCCTCCCCTCACCTCCCCTGCTGCCTTCCTGCCTCCCTCCCTCCCTCCTGCTCTCTCTCTCTCTCTCTCTCTCTCTCTATTAAATTTCCAGTCACACAACAGTGCAGTGGATATCCCTCCCTCTCTCTAACTCTCACACACTCTCTCTCCCACCACCCCCCCCCCTCCTTTCTCCCCCCTTCTCTCACACATACATACCTCTGTGGTATGTGGAGGTTTTGTAGTCGTCCTGCATGTCTCCCTTTCGATATTCACTGTGCTCTTCCTCCTTTTACTTTGAACCCCTCGATCTCGCTCACTCCTGAAACAAGGCTGCTCCCTTTTCACCTCCACTTGTCTCATCCCCCCCGTCTCTCCCTCTCTCCTCCCCCTATTGCCTCATTATTTAAAAGAGCCCCCCTCACATTTCCTCCCCTTCCTCCCCAACCCGCTCTGTTTGCCTCTCCGTACTGCAGTGTCTGCTCGGTCTGCACGCTGCGCAGCATCACTCACTGTGGGGGCTGCGCGGGGGCTCGCGCCTTAACTCGCTGATTGAGTGGACACCACGGGCCCGAGGGACGGACGGAGACGGGATCCGCTGCGAGGATTGATGGGCCTCATATGAAGACGGAAAAGTGGGCTCAGGCGCTCTTTCTCTCTCTCTTTACACCCCGGGTTGTGTTCAGGGTCCCGAGGCCACGACCAGAAGTTGCTGGGACGAAACCTGAAGACATCCAATTCTAGGTGTTACGTGCTCCTCTTCTTAATCTGTCCGTGTGCGCGTTCATCTGCTCTGGGTGGGCCGAGGTTTAATAAGGGGACAGTCTCCCCCGCTCCTCCACTCGCTCGCTCGCTCGCTGCTGTCAACACCTCTTCTGGCGAGGCGCAGAACAAGCTCGGCCCCCTCGGGCCTTCAAAACCGCCATTATGCTGAGCTGCGCTTCTGCCACCAGGCGGTACAACCACCCGCTCCGGCCCCCTGCATCGGTCCTCGGCTTCCTCAACAGGGAGGGACGACAAACCCCAAACGCCACACGAGCAACACCGAGAAGCATTTTAATGCCACTGGTGTGCGTCAAAAGCAGCCAAACGAGTCGGGCTCCGGTTGTCTTTAGGGACACGGGCATGGACGTAATGGGCGAGGTGAAGTGCGCTTAAAGGGTTTAATCACTTTCTTAATGCGAATGTCATAGAATCATACGAGCCGTATTAATCATAATGAATTGCACAAACAGAGGAGCTGTCAGATAAGGTGAATTACCCCTCCACTCCTCCACCGTGTTACATGACACAGCTAAACACAGGGAGGCCAAGGCCTTGTTGGGAATCACTGCTTTAACTTTGAAGCCCTTTTGTCAGTTTCTAAGCAGCAAGCCGTTAGTGGAGTATTCATCTTTAGCGCGACGCAACCACCAAAACTGGGAAACGAGTGAGAGACCAAAGATGTGTTGACCAGTCATTGACCCATAATCTAGTAAAGCAAAGTAAATGTGATGTGGGAGAGCAGCTGCGTTGTAACCAAGGAAGACTTTTCATGAATATAGAGATTAAGGAGAAAGATCTTATATGTATGAAGCCAAAACGTGTATCACTGAATAATACTGTCTGCATAATAGTCATTTTTCTCCTATTAGGCAAACAACATCCTCCCCATTTACACCAGCACCCCCCCTGCACAGTGTACTTGAATAGTGTTATAATGTGATATTCCTTTTCATTCATTTTACTATGGTTGTAAATCATTTATAAATTATTAATATTTTTTTTTTCAGCAGTAGAAATTTCTCACAGAAGAATGAAAAACAAAAGGCTGATTGTTGTGAGATAATTCCGAATCAGTGAAGATGTTATGCCCCCCCTCTCTCTCTCTGGGTGTGCAAGGCCCAGATGGCTTTGATGGCTCATATCAACAGCCCTCTGCTCCCGTGTTCCCAGAGCAACCCCCACGCGACCCCCCCGGGGGACCCGATCCCCGAGTCCACGCGGCGCATTCAGACAGCTGCCTCCGCTACGGAGGCTCCAAACATTGCTCACCCAGTTCCAATCACTGCAGACTCCCACACAACGAAGGGGCAGTGAACACAACGGCGCGGCACCTCCAGAACCGGCAGCTCCAGAACCGGCACCTCCCTTTCTGCACTGATTGTGGCTAACGGGGACGTGGGCCATCGTCCCTCAGTCAGAAGAGCGAGAGCTGGATCCCTCATGGGCCGCTGTAGCCCACGAGTGCCTTGGAAAGACGCTTTGCACACGGCACGAGGGGGACAAAGGGTGAAGTACGCATTGTGTAAAAGCAAAAATGCTATACATGTACAGTGTAAAAGACTTTTTGCAATTCTTTTAAAAAATAAAGAATGCAAACATAACATGTAGCAAAAGTCCGTTCACAGCCTTTGCCGTGAAACGCAAAGCCACTGATTGATATAGTGGAGCCAACTGAGGCCAGAATGTTCCTTGAAGAGATCAAAATAAATGGGTAACGTCTAAAAGATGAATATTGATACGACTTTGTTGTTATTATAGGTTCTCAAGCATTCAGCCTAACTGCCATTTGGTTTTATTTACCACTGCAGTTCATCTTCTGGGCTTGAGAACATTTTGCCTCCAATAAAAAAAAGATACTGAAAAACGTATGAGCTCAGACAGGCGCTAATAGCTCGATAGTGAGATAGAGGCAGATGAATGGAGATGGAGCGAGCGAGAGAGCGAGAGAGGGGAAGAGAGACACAGGAAGATAACGTGAAGCTTAGCCGGGGCTCCGAGGGCCGGCCAGTGATTAAGGGATGAACAGCAGCCACTGAGGAACCAGTGTCTATCTGTGCGAGTCCATGTGAAAGCGGGGCCGAGTAGAAACTCAGAAACAAGAGCCCACTGTCACGGTATCTTAGCAACCGTCTCTGTCTCCCAGGTGACAGGGACTGACATCACTTCCTGTTGGGGAGTGTGTATCTGTGTGTGCGTACAAAGTGTCCAAGTGTTGGGGAAAAAAAAAAGACAAGGAAGTCTCATGTGGCGAGTGTGTGTGTGTGTGTGTGTGTGTGTGTGTGTGTGTGTGAGCAAATTTCACGCGCGTTTCTCTTTCCCGTGCGCAGCCGGCTTGGCAGCTTCAGCGCACGTCGGCCACTATCACATGACACGAGAGGGTTTGCTGGTGTGCAGGATTTAACTCGAATGCATTGTGTGTGTGTGTGTGTTTGTGCAAAAGCCGACTGTGGGTATGTATGTGCATTCTGTGTCATGTGTATGTTGTGCCAATGGAAGCGTGGCCAACTGACGCCATCTGGTAGGACTACTTGGCACGAGGCGACTCTATGGTTGCGCGACATATTGGAGTAGTTAAAATTAACACCGTGACACTATTTGGCAGAAAAATACACTGAACTATCTATTAGTGTGTCTATTTCAGTCTTTAGATCAACCTTACATTCACGCAGGGGGAGAGGGGGTGGGAGGGGGGGGGCATGACTGTGGAGATTCTGACTCAAGTGCATAACAGCAAAAGCTCTTCAAAATGAAAACAACTTATTTTATGATGAAAAGTCCATCATTTTATTGTGTCCTCATAATAATAATAAAACACGAAAGCTAACAAAAAAGGTAAAATCTCAATAAAAAAAAAAGAATTACAATATCTCTGATTTCAGTAATAAAATTCTAAACAAAAAGAAAAAACATAGAAAAGTAGAGTTTCCAGACTGTTTGCACTGATTTGGCTTCATCCAGTGAGCAGCGTGGAGGATTAGCGCGCTGTCGGTTTGACCACTTCCATTGCTCACAATATAAAGCTCACATTGTCTGCCCCTAATTAACTTCCGCGGCTCAGTCCCGGGTAAAAAAAAAAAAAAAAATAGTTTTGTTTCTTAATTATGTTGAACATTTGTAGCAGTAAAGCAGCAGCGCGAATAAATGTGTCCAAACTGGCAAAATGGCTGCTGCGATCAAATAAGGTCCATGAGCATGTCATCGTCCATCACACTGGAGACCTGGCTCATCCCTTGCTGGGGCACGACGCCTCGCTGACCTCCAGACATCAGCATCTGACCTGCAAACCGGTTAGGGACGTTTGGTAGAGGAGGGGGAGGGGGGGGAGCAGAGAGATCGGATTAACATTCTCATTTTGACCCAAACATCTGGATAATTATCTACATTACTAGACACCGTTTTACAAATGACACACTTTTTCAAAACATGTTTTTTTTTTTTTTTTTTCCCATGCAGCCATCTGTTTTAAATCGCTTGCCAGGGACGAAAGGCCCCAGAGGTTCGATTGACATAGGCAAACATCGAGGTCTCCGCTGTTGTGGCCTGTATACTGACTATAAGCGTTTCCGTCGCGCACGAGTGCACTGTACTCCAAGCTCCGACATCTGGCACTGAGACGGATGCAATCCCGTACAACAATGAGTAAGTAAAGACATTCAAAATATAGATGTGGCTGTTCATTTTCAGCATATAATTCAGTTGATTGAGGCCTCTTGTAGAGCTCAGGTGGATGTGAACAGCAAAGCCTCCGTGTTGAAAGAGCAAGTCAAAAAATATTTAAAATTTGGAAGTGCAACTAATGACTAATAAGGTTCCCTCTCACTCTCACTGGCTGTGACTCGTCACCAGCGCACAGGTCCATTATCTGGCACCCAGAAAGAGATTCATCTTTCAGAAATGGATATCTTAGAAGTCAATAAATGAATATGTAAATGCAACAGAAGTTCTGCAAACAGCTTTTAAATGCTATTGGACGATGGACCTGATCACCAGTCAAAAGCAGCATTTTCAGACTTGTACTCTAAAATCTCATGTCCAATTGGGTCACATGTTTTGGAACGTTTTCCCCTTTTGGGGGGCGGGGGGAGGGGGGGGGGGGGTGCTTGCTGACCTCCCAAGGGCTGCCTCCACTGGCCCTGCATTTGAGCCCCCCCTCCTGGTGCCGAATGGACCAACTGCTGCCCTAAACCCTGGTGGGACATCATGCCCGCCATGTGGGACACCCCGCCCTGCTGCGAAGACAGAAGAGACAGAGGAGACACGTTTACAACACCGTTCACGTTAAAAGATGCAGGCGGAGGCAAATCCACTCAGCCATTTGTTGCCCTCTTACCGGCTGCTGCTGACTGAGGAGAAGGCTGCGGAGCTGCGGATTGGCTCCTGGGTTTGAGAGGCGGAGTATGGGACCCTGAGCCTGGGCTTGCACACTCTGTGCGACCTGGTTGGGTGGAGCTCCGCTGACCGGCGGCTGTTGATTGGCTGGCCCGGCTGCTCTCATCGCCATCTAAAGCACAGATGAAAAGGTTATGTTCTTATCATGAGGAGAAGGAAAAAAAGGTCATGTCATGAAAAGTGAGAAAACACCCTGCAGGTTTTTTTCTTGAGAACGTGGTTAGGTACTGTAGGGGCATTTCAAATCCTCACAAAAGCAACTTCTATGAGTCAAAAGCTCCGTTGGTTTACATGGAATAGAGGAGCGTTTACCAGCATGCAGGTTATCATTTATTCTACAACAGAAAACATTCAACAGAGAAGTGAAGACGTGCTGACAGGAAATGAACCGTCCTGATGCTGAGCAAAACTGCGTTTTTAAAACAAATCACAGGATTCTGATGAAAAAACAGGCTGTCCAGAAAGAATGGAATGGAGTTTAACCTCATTGAAAATAACGTTATACGTTCAGTACTGGGAGACACTCAAGAAGCTACCGGAGGTCTCACCATGTTGTTCTGCCTCTGCTGCTCCTCCATCATAGAGACCTGACTAACAGGGGGCATTCCCACCACCACAGACTGGACACGGGCCGATCCGAGAGGGGGGGGTTGTGTGGAAAGAAAGGACAGCGGAGGAGAGGGTTACCAGAAAGGCATGCAGAGGTCAGAGGTCAGTTAGGGTGTCGACATCCAGCAGTGTGAGAGGAAAACGGGGGCGTGGAAACCTTGGTGGACGCGCCGGCGCAGAGTGGGCTCGGTTACCTGCTGCTGGACGTTGCCGTGGGAGACGGGGAGGGGGCCGGGGGGCCTGTTGAGGAAGTTCTGGTTGGGGGCGACCTGAACCGGCTGCATCGGCCCCGCACCTCCCAACTGCTGGGTAGAGACGGGGGAGTGAGAACATTTCATCACCTGTATTGAGCGCCTCACTCTCCCCTCGGCTTCACCTCCGCGCTCACCGTCAGGACAAAGAACCCGCTGAGGTCGAGTACTGAAGGTGAATGCGGCTAAACGCCTTGCTCAAGAGCAGAGCACACGGGTCATTCATACAGTTCAATTAAAAAGCCATTTCTGTGTAAATTGCTCTTGCTCTTATTCTACATGTTTGACTGAAAGGGATTTTGATCTCAATGAAACGGTTTAAATAAAGAATTAAAGTACATACAGTAAATGCTCACAAGCCCATAAACACATTAACAGCTTCACTAATCACTGTAATTGTTTTTTCTCATACTGGTCCAAAAATATTCCTTCGAATCGAATGCGACTGGCTGGGGACCAAACTCTGTCTTTTCTTGTGTTATATACAATATAGTCTTGTATCGTCTCAACTGTTTTTAGACGACACAACCTTGTTGGGTTAAAACCAAAATGTCACTTTGTATCCGAGTATAAATATAAAAAGATTCAGATGTCACAGCTTCAGTTAGTTTTACCAACTAAAGTCCTCAGCAAAGTCTTCAATTAAATATCCATCTTGAGTTAAATGTTGAAAGTTGATTAAGGAGAAAAGCAAGCAACCTGTTGCTTTACCCGGCAACCTACTGTGGAAACAAACCTGCAGGATATATCCAGGAACATCTGCCAACATATACGGAGCCGACTGCACATTCCATTTGCACAATCCTCTATTAAAAATGCAAAACGAAGGCAACATTTGAAACAGGCAGCACTTAACTGTGCGATGCAGGTGCTGTGGTGGAGAGACGGGGAGGAACGAGGGGCGCTTTGTACGTCCCTCAAGCACAAATAATTAACTACAGACCAGAGCGAAACATGCAACAGAAAATCCCGTCCACCGGTCCCGCTTGCTGAGTCTGCTAATGAACAAAGTGATGTCTATTCAGGACGCCAACAGGACTACTGCCGCCCTTTCTCTCCCCCCCGTGTTTGATATATCTCTTTAACCAAACCGGCAAAAACCCTGGATGGCATCGCCAGCGAGAAGGGAGCGATAAAATGTCTCGCTGCGGAACAAACCGGCTCCTGCAGACGGCCGATCCGCTGTGCTGCACAAGAGGAACAAGAGCTACCGGTGCAGCTGCAAATTTCAATTACGTTAAGATTGCTGTAGCCACTCCCCGCGAGCAATGCAGCACTGAATATGTGATGATACACAAGAAAAAAAAAAATCTTCATTAGAATTTCATGTCTTCTGCCTACTCCAAATGCCCTGATGCTCTGACACACATTGCTTCAAGTACGATATAAGGCTCAAGCACTTAAACGAAGACATCACATAAGTAGGCAGAGTAAACAAGCGTCATCACCGGCCGTAGACGAGACAACATGTAATCCAACGCATGCGAACCACCACGACCACCAGCTTAATTTATTTTTTTAATGGAAACTTGCTGCTTTTCTGTGACTGGGTGCTACATTGTTTGACCCTCCTCCCCACCCCCTTCTTCCTTCCTTCCTTCCCTCCCTCCCTCCCTCCCTCCCCCTCACTGGATGCAATAAGCTGGAGTGGAGGCCTGTGATGGAAAAGACAGCTAATCCAGAGGACACACTTTCAATCACCACGCCGGCTGGGATCAGGATGAGCAGTGAGGGAAAGGGGAACCTCCATGTCATGTAGACAAGGCAGCAACATTTGTAACGTGTAATGAACTCGGAGACAAGAAGGGGTCCACCTTCAGCAGCCGGGATCAGCGGCCTGGTCTCCTTTCCTTATCTTGTCCCTAAAGACTGGCACACACACACGGCCACTGCCTCTCCTAGCTCATCTCACCTCATCTCATTTCAACATTTGGGCAGCCTAAAGTTAAAAACAAAAAAAAACATTATAGACTGTTGCACTGTTGTTGCGTAAAATACATGTTCACAGTATTTAATAAAGAATTCAGTTTGCACATATTCTACATAAAGACTGCCTGCTGCATTTATTGCGTCTACATTACCCTCACTTAAGGTGAGACAATGCGGTGGCAGCGCAACAGAAAGTTAGCCACCGCTAGGCCCATTAGCCCCGAACAGAGAGAAGCTACAGAACGTGCTAAATGAAACGTCAATAACAATGCAGCCTAACGACATAAACAATGCACCTCAATTCCCCGGCGCTCCTCGATAACTCCCCCTCGTTATCCCCCGCTTTTGTCCTCACTCAGGCACTCACCGCTCTGTGCTGCTGGACCTGCTTGTGGTTGGTGATGACTTGCCGGATGCCGTTGACGAAGCCGCTCTGGTCGTTGGGGATGAGGCCCATGAAGATCCTCTTCTTGGACGAGTAGAGCAGCATCAGCACCCGCACTTCACAGGGCGACGTGGTGTGAGGGAAGTGCACGCAGCCGGCCTGGGAGAGTGTGGGGAAGGGGGGGGGGGGGGGTGGGGGGGTCGGATTAGGACCGTGACAGGGGACACGGGAGGAATTATGGGACGTTCTTGGTGCTTGAGGACACGAGTGACTCCTGAGCTCCTTTACCCAAATCAAGCATATTCTTTTTTTTATTTATTGAATGCAAATGGAATGCCCTCCTCATACTGTGAATTCACTGGGCCGTAAATCCCGTTCATGGACTGAGCACCATTAAAACTATTCCTCAATGGCATCGCCTCATCAACAGGGTGCCACACTGACAAAACCTCCATCGTTATGCAAGTATTCTGGAACCAAATCCAAACCACTCAAAGGGGTTTTGGACTGAACGGATGGCCGAGCACGTTAAAAATCATCACAAGTCTGGCCTGGAACCCCCTCTAGAGTCTTTAACACAACACTGCAACACAGCGTCACGTTCAGTCACACTACTGGACAGAGGTGGGACCTGCACCTGGCTGCCACTCATGGAAAATGTATTGAGGTGCACCGAATGCTGGACAGGATTTGGGGACATGGAGGACACACACACACACACACACACACATCATTTCAGGGAAACAGAGAGCTTAAAAACTCACAAAGCCGTTGGCCATGATGCGGTACAAGCCTTTCAGCGACTCCACGTCTTTGTTGGTGAAGAGGAACTGAACCATTCGAGAGTTCCTGAAGAGGTGACCTAAGGTTGTCTGCAAAGACGGGATTTAGTTATAAGTCGGTCATTAAAAAAAAAAAAATACCCTGACAAAATAAAACTGAAAAAGGGTCTCACCAGTAGCTGCTGTGGAATCAGTTGCATGATGAGCTTCTGTGGCCACTGGTCCGTGTTTCTGTTCAGAGACGCGACAGCAGCAGCAAACTGTGAGCAGGAAACAATCCCCCTCTAAAGTGTAGAGCTTGATTGGCTACTCACAGATTCTCCCCCTGGTTGACGTGCACTTGACATGGCAGAGAGCGCGTTAGTTTGGTGGCTGAATCCATAGAAGAGGCTTTAGGCTTCTGCGGGAAAGGGGGGGGGATAGGTGGGGGGGTGGGGGGGCAGTGAGGAGTGACACAGAAAGAAGAGGAATGTTAGACCGTGAGCCTGAACGACACCTGGAGGAGCCCGATGCGTGATAATTGTTAAGTCCTCTACGAAATAAAGCAATTAGACCAACAAGGTAATCAAAGCACATTGAAGGAAAGAAGCTCAATGCAGAGGCGGCGCCTGATGACAGAGTGCATGTGTTAACGTTGTGACCCCGTGACCCCCGTTACACTAGTGATGAGCCATGGATTGCTTCCCTTGCTTTCTCTTCTTGGAGATGCTTTGCAAAAGAACTACTGCTGGGGACACGATGGGAGGCCCAGCAGATGCTGGGGGAAAAGAGATGACCTTGGAAAAGTTGGAGAATGTTACTGAGGGAACCTCAATGACCCCAATCAGGACCAGCCATTAAATAAATGGACGGATGGATGGACTTTTATCTGCCGATAACCTCGTCTCGAAGAAAATGTCAGGAATGAAAGGGATAAAGAACCACTTTCTGAGTGCATCAATGCTGCAATCCAACAGGGAAATCCGCCAGCACGCTTCATCCGAGCATCAATGATCAATCAATCACATATTAGTCGGGCCTACTGACGTCCCTGAGCTGTCGATTGCAAATGTATAGTGTCGGGTCATCTCTGCGCACAATTTCGAGGCAGTAACAAAACAATCCTCTTCAAAACGCTTCTGGCTAAATGAGTGGAGGATTAAAGAAATAACCCCACATTTTAGACAAATTAAGCTTTACGGGAAGGAACAGATTGAAATTCAGCCCCATATTGACAAAACTGTGCTCAGAGCAGGCTCCAGCCAAGTGTGCTGGCATCCCTGGTGAGAGTTTTTTATCAACAGACATGTCTTCAAGCGGGTTTCGGCATAATTCTCCTCGACATCGCAGATCACTCGGCAGCAGACTGAACTGGAGGAGGAAGTAGCAGATTAAGAGCAATGCTTTTCTCTCCTGATCTGCACGCTCACAGACGAGCCTTCAGATCTTCATCTTCTTTCTCCAATCCTCTTAGGTGACTTGGATCATTTGTGACAAAGACAACAACGATAACGGCCCTGTACTCATTCAGGCCATCGATCCAATCGCAAACACTGGAAGGCCTCGTGAGCGTCCCGTCCGGTCCGCTAACATCCATTGACCTCACAGCCACTGCAAACGAGATTGATTTGACTCGGAGCGAAAGCCTTAATAGGAGGGTAAAATAATGTCCAATGAATCACACTGTACCATCATCAATGGGGCTGTTATTAAGACTCCGTGGGGAAGCGCACTGTATGAACGCCATGGCTCGCTATTAAAACAGTCGATCTCGTTGATGAGGTCGTGTTTACCAGGCAACCAGCTCAGACTTCAGTTTTAAGGCAACAACCGTTCAAAATCCGACCTCGTAAAAGGTATTACCTCTTGCCACTCCAGGACACCGGTCCAGGCTACAATCTTATTGGCCACACCTTGCTGCTGTCCCATTGGATTCGCGTTGGCGGGAGCTCCAGACACACCGGCCTGTCAGGAAAACATAGAACGGGGGAGCGGAGGAGGTCACATTTAGTGTACCAGTACAATTTACTGGTTACAAATGCAGGTGCACTCGGCGCTTGGCAAGAAACAAAAGACACACACTTTAGAGTTAATGGACCATTAAGTGATTAATGTAACGCTGGTATTTCTGAACAGCTCATTTATTTGGGGCATCGTTAAATATTTGATCTGACAGTTTATTTTATATCAACACGAGAAGTGCGCTGTGGTAGCAAGAATGATTAATAAATGATTTGGAACAGAGGAGGAATAACAACGTCTATACCCACAATGGTTTCCTTGGGAGAAGGGGAACAGCTTCTGGTTTTGATCCGATAGTGGTACTAACAGATTGACTATTATTTGGATTCTAGTTGTGGCTGCGATGGACCGTTTCTGACCGGATTTTAAACATTTCAATGTCAAAGGGAAAGATGTTAGATTAGCAATTAGCTTAGCTTGGCACAAAGACTGAGAGGCACGGGTGAAACACCTGACCCCCCCGCTGCGTCCAAAAGAGCGAATACATCTCAATGACCCCGCTGGTTAGGAGCTTTAAAGAGCCTGTAACAACTTACCATGTTGAGCTGTGCTGTTGGGAGAATGGGCTGGTTGACGGTGGGCGGCTGCTGAGGCGCTATCGGCACTTGCTGATTTGATATTGGCTGTACGGGCGGTGGCACCGGCTGATTGGGGGGGACTTGTTGCTGGGGCATCATGGGCTGTGATGACGTAGTGACCGTTGAAATGCTGATCTGGTTGAGTTTCACGGTCGCCAAGTGGTCAAACGGAGGACCCTGATTGACCATTCCTGGGACTGGAGGGGGCACAACAACGCTCAGACGCGGTCATGCACACGTTGTGCAGACAAAGACCACTGAACTAAAAAGTTTTGCAAACACAAGTTGTCCACAGAAGGCCCGGTGGGGTCACTGGTAACTCACAGCGACTCTTCTGGTTGTTGGCCGTCTCCACAGCCTTCTGCGCGGCCACCAGAGCAGCCGTCATGGGGGGGGTGTTCTGTCAGCAGGCAGATTAAAAAGACAAAGTGTAGGAAAAACGTTTTAGGGAAAGGAAGAAAAAAAAAATAAAACGCCACTGCCTGAAACTGGGCCAAAACAGGCGACGGGGATTATGCGCACACCGTGTGGCTGCTTGCCCATTACCTGGTACGGGTGGGTGGGGTTCATGGGCTGTGGAGGTAGTGAAGCTCCACCCGAATGCTGACTGACCTGCAGTGACTGAGGAGGGAGGACGGGTTTGAGCGGCCCGGGTCCTCCACCTGAGGACACTGGGGATGGACAGTGGGATGATCTTAAGGCTTTTTACACGGTTCAGGAATGTAAAATGAATGTAGTTTCCAATGTAGGAGTGAAATAATGCTCTGCGTAATAAAACGGATTAGACAAATTCACCAAGGAATTCCTGCCTACTCACAGAAAGGTGTAGGTGTGAGCCTTAGGAATCGCTCAAGTCTTTAACTGTTGAAGCTACCACTGACTAAATCATTTAAATAACCTGAAGAGTGGCATCATCTACTGCTGCAGTTAACACACATTTTATTAGCAACTAGCCAATTACAACCATACTAAATTGTGATATTTAAAAAGAAACAAGTTGATAATGAAAACTAGAGGCGCTATATGAGAATATGCAAAGAATAAATGCAAATTGACCACCACACTGAAATGCACGGGGAAAAAAAGATGATTTTATCAGGGATTCGGCAGGGATTAATGAAGATTGGCCAAGACAAAAACACAATGTTGAAAGAGGTTTCTCACCAGGAAGCGAGATGCCTCTGACTAGGACCATGTGGAAGGGGTCCTGGCTGCACTCTGGGTGGGGTTCTACTGCTCCTCCCACCGCAGACGCCCTCTCAAACAGAGACCGGAGAGCGGGCAGTTTCCGAGGAGCCACCACGGAGAAGTGAATCCCTCTCTTAAGAAATACGAAATAGAAATGTATGAAATGGCAAGAAATGTTGATGCAAAAATAACGCTTGTCGAACACAAGTAGGTACCCGACGGAGACAACATAAGTGGACTCACATCTCTGATGATTTTGACCAAGTTGTCCGCCGTGCAGCCGGTGTAGCTGACACTCTCCACCGCAGGAAGCAGATATGGAGGAGAGTTACAAAGAAGCACACACACCTTGTGGGTTTGACCTCTGGCAAATGTAGAGGAGAAAAAAAAAGAAAAGAACAAAAGTTCTTAGAAAGAGATGTTTATGAAAACCCCGTATTTGACTCCTGCGATTTGATTGACCCAACGCCAGAAACTATGGAGAAAACCGTTAGTAATTAGTAAGCGGTGTGAAACAAAAAGACTGCCTTACATTTGCTCTCTCATCTTTTTAAAGTCATCGAAGAGCTGCAAGGCCACAGAGAGTCCCTCAGCAATAAGACTACAGCTTTCTGCTCCGCCTCCCATGAACCTGCATGGAAAAACAGGGTAATGTTGAAGATTTGCAAAATCATTCAGCTCTGTTATGATAAAAAAAATATTAAGTAAGTAGAGCGTCAACTTTGTAATAATAGAATGTAATGTTACTGGATGCTGTCGATCCACGACACAAACTCAAAGGCGGAGCTTGTTGGTGCGTGACACTGGACGTACGACTCAGGTGCGCAGTCCACGGTGTTGAAAACCACCAGACCGTACTGTGTCCCTCCGTACTACAAGGGTAAAAGAAACACAGGAACGCAGGTATTAGCAATATTAACAGATTTTTTTTTTGAAAAATGTGAATCGAAATGCTAAAAACACTTACATCTCCACCAAAATCGGTTTCTGCTGGCGGCCCTCCATTGAAATATCTGCGGTAAATTAAATGAAATGTAAAACCGATGCATTTAGGAGTACGAGACTAATGAAGCAATAACATAGCAACGTGTTAATGCTCTTACTCAATGGCTGGCAGTATGTAATGTTTCCTGAGCGATTCAAAGTAAGGTCCCAGGTTTGCCGTCCCTTCAATGACAAAAACCACATCGGCCACCTGGCCGTTCGCCGGCTTAGTGGACGGCTCCATGAGTGCCGAGCCCGCCGCCTAGAAAAGACCACACATTCGACCCGTTTGTGCAAACCAGAGACCTCCATTGCAGAGCAGCGAATCCATTATTTGGATTAAGCTTTTCAACCCCCATGTAAGATAACACAATACATACATTCATTCTGGTGCAATATTTATATGCATACTAGCGTATAATTTACATTCATACTACTCACATTATTACATTTATTATAGTGCAATAATTAGTTATAGTACAGTAATAACTACATTCATACTACTGTAATAATAACTTGAGTACTATTGCAATGCTTACATGTATTCTAGTGCAATCATCTTAATAATAATAATAATAATAATATTATAGAAAGTGTTTTCTATGTCTTTCAATAAAACTGTGAAGGAGTATCGCTTCTATTCTGTCATTCCAATGAATATCTTCTTCTTAAAGAAGTGATGTTGAATTGCAATCCAAGAGAGAAAGTGACCCCCCGAGGTCCCGGCGTCTATTTTCCATTCAGGCAGGAGGAAAAAAAAGCTAAAAGCATCCATCGACTTTACTGAAGAGGCGGCTACGAAGTGCTTGGAGATGGAACTTCTCTGCACTCCTCAGTAAACAGAGGAGACGCTTGTTTGTTTTTTTACGCGACCTAAACTACGACACACGTGATGTATTCGGGTGTCGCGGTCCATCTTCTCTCCCCCCACCCGGCTCCAAGTGTCACAGCGAACCGGTGACAAGCTCCCGTCACCACACTCGGTGAATCACTCGCAAACAAAGGGAACGAAACGCTGCGCCTGGAGGTAACGTTAGATATTGCGTTGTCATAGAAACATTAAAAAAAAAAGCGCCAGGATTCGTATGTTCAGCCAGTAAGGGACACTGTGGGAGACGGGGCCCTCGGATTGGGAAGCAACTGTTAATTGCCAGTGAGCGGCTCGAGCTAACGCGTCTCCAACGGCCGGACGTTAACCGTCGTGTAACGTCACCTGCGGGGCGAGGTGGACTCACCTGGTGGTTCGCGGCTGCCCGTCAAATCGTCGGTTATCGGTTAGCCGAACACGAATGTAATGTTAAACAAGTTTGAGATTAGCTCCCACTACACAGGATGCTAACGTGAGCCATTTGTTGTATTTTTGGCGGAAGTGACAAAAGAACGACCCCGCCCACAAATGTGACGTAGGGATTGTCTTCTTCGTGTCTTCTTTTCGGCGCACGCTAAACGCACCGTGGCGACACAGTTATAATATTTAACCAATCTAGAATTTGTTGTTGTGTTGAAAATAAACCCAGGTTTGTTAAGATGACCTCCAGTTTATATAGCGTGTTCTAAATAATTTTCAACCCTGTTGTTGTAGTTTGATGTAAACCTAAAGGTAACTTCATTTGCAAAAGGCAAATAATAAAATGCTTTTCACGAGATAATGAAAACACGTCACATAAAAAACGTCACAGACACATGATTATTAATTCTGCTCTATTAACAAGCTTAGGCTCATGTTCAAATGTTTTCCTATATTTCCTACAAAGTGTGAAACAGCGCTCTGCGCAACACGAGTGATTTCTAAGTGCTGTTGAACCAGACCTCCAGAAGATGTCAGCAAACATCTACAGTAAGAAGCCAGTTCTTAATCACAGAAGCAAAATTACAGAAATTAACTTAAGCCCCGTGGTATTGACATTGTAGGCATATATTCTTACTGACTACAGTTGAATAGGGACGGCATATCTTTGAATATGTACCCTCTTACCATCATCTTAGGCGAAATGTACATAAATGTTCCCGATTTGCTACTTGAAACACGGAACCGTGCGGTCTGGTTTGGGTAGTGAGTGTGCCCCTTTCATATCCTTTCCGTTTAAGCTCTTCTCATCAGCACCTGCCCATCCCCTCCAAACCCTCGGCGCTGGAAATAGAAACAGAGCGTAATGACTAACGCAGTGATCGGCATGCTAACCTGCTGTCGGATCGGCATAATGCACCAGCAGCTGACCTGTAGTTGTAACACTCCGCCGCTGTTTTTGTGGGTCCAACAATGGCCTCTCGCCCCCACCCCCGGGGGGCCCTGCAAGCCAGTCGGCTCAGCACAGCGTACAGCAAAGGGCTTCAGAGCTCATCAAGCTCAAAACCTCCCACGGAAAGCAATGCTTCTTCTCCCTCTAACCCACGTCCTGGGGAGGCCGGGGAAAATGGGCTCGGGCGGCTTGTGTCCCAGGCTCCTGTAACGGCTCCTTACTGAACACGCGACCAGGCCGGAGAGCGGAGGACACGCCTGTCAGGTGGTTGAGACGAGTGGACGTCCCGCACTGGAGAGCGAGTCCCTTCGTGGCAAGGTTCCCACCTGCAACAAGCTGCGTAACCCAAGTTGCGAGAATGACCTATTTCGACGAGGTGATCCCACTATCCTGTTTTATTCACCACACGGTTAAAGCTTCCTTTAAGTTCCCAGTTGAGTCGCCCGGTCGGATCGGACTCCTGCGGTATTAATTATGGATCAAGCCTTTGAGCTTGGTGCTGTATCCACACAGAGGGGAGGGGGGGGTCAGACAAGGTCTGTTTGTTTTCCAAGGTTTTAGGGTTCCCCAGCTGATGATGTAGAGCGGGAGGTCCTGTCTTCGCTAGATCGTGGTCTCTCATTCTACTGTAGTAAGTAGTTAAAGTCCAACAGTCACGACTGTTTTAACTTTGCACTCGGTGTTCCAGCGGAGACGCAGCAGAAGAGGCCTCACGGCTTGGGCCTCCTGTCGTGGTTGGCTCTTGTCAGAGGGGTCTCTGTGTTTGCTACAGAACAAACAGAACCTGTCTTGTCTGTTCTTTTTCTCTCCCTCTGGTTCGTCTGTTTCTTCTTCCTTCTGTATAATTGGGACACAAGATGGTTTGTTTTTGTCTGAAAGAAAGGTTTTGTGATTGTTTGTAAATGTGTGTGAATGTGTCTGCGTAGGCACTCTCGTAGCTTTATGTTAGTCCTTTCCGTGTGTCTCACTGCTTTGAACTTCAACACACACCGAGTCAGCAGTTGCCAAGCAATTAGAGCCGCCTCCCTAGAAGCGCCGTTTGGAAAAACCAGACAACATCCTCTCTTTTTTTTTTTTTGTTGCATTTTTGTTTGGCATGCTTTGGGGTCTGCTTTAGCCGCTCCGCCTCCTGACCGTAGCGGCCAGCTGGGCCGAAGGGGGCCAGATGGTCTCCCCACAACAGGTAATCGCAGCCAGCGCGCTGATACGCTGACATCCACACAAATGGGTCACCAGAACGGGATGCTGCGATGCTGCCTGGCCGGTCTCCGGGGCTCTGCTATTCACTCTGGCACAGGCGCTGTGCAGTCGCGGGGTTTGTTGACAAAACGGGGATCAAACAGGGATTTTACCTTCCCTTCCTAGTTTGAGGCCATGATAGCAGAGGTCAAATGTTGCGCGGAGGTGTTTTGTCTGTTGCATTATGTTGATCCACGAAAGCAATTTATAGAAAAGGTCAGCCTGGCGCGTCTCGTGTATTAAAACGCGGCTCCCCTTCAGAGGCCAGCTGCTTTAATTCTCCCTGGTTCAGGTTTCCACTTGCATGCGCTCATAGAATTCATTATTCTAAAAGGTTTTGGTTATTATTTATAGTGTTTGAAAAAAAACCCTGTTAAAACCTGTTCGCGTTGCATAATAAGTGCTCTGGCAACGGCAGTTTTTAGATGAGAGAAAACAGAAGTATCACCTAAAGGAAATCATATGATTATGGATAACAATGAGATGTATTAGCAATGTATTAGTGAGCTCATTTGAATGAATCCCTCCAGTGGGATAGAAACAGCTCCTCTCTCTAACCCCCCCCCCACCCCCCCCCCTTCTGCCTCTTTCAGCTCAGTGAACTGAGTGAAATGTCTTTCCGACTAAATGATTTTTTTTTCCTGCACGGTGGGAGCGTTGCCATGGAGACAGCAACCCCCTCCCCACCCCCCCTCCTTCCACTTTTCTCTCAAAAGTCTCTACAGCGTTAACTGGTGCCTAGTCACGCGTGTGTGTGTGTGTGTGTGTGTTTGTGTGTTTTTTTTTTTGCTCCTCTTAAAGTGTTCATATGCTGCCCCCCCTATATACGGACAAATCCTCCTCCACCTCCCGTCTCCCCTTCCTCACACATCCGGCATGTAGCTATCCCCTTTCTTCTCCAAGGTTTTCCCATTCGTTTCCACCTGCTCCTGCTCTTGCTCCTCCTGCTCCTCCTCCTCCTCCTCCTCCTCCTCCTCCTCCACTGTGGCAAAAGGAGGCAGTTTAGAAATAGGTAGAGCGACGCACGCAGGGCAGGCAGCAGTGTGCTCCATTTTGCATTTAGGCAAAACACGGCCACAATAAAGAATTCATGACAAAGTGGCTGAATAATTGCACGCGACTTAATGCACAGCAGAAAATCAGAGAGCTTAGATCTGAAAACAAAAAAACTAAAAAGTTGTGTTCAGGCTGCTTGTGTCCAGGTAGAGTGTTGAATGTAGGCCGTGTGCATTGGAAAGGCCCAGGGCCGTGCATGGTATAAATATAGCCCGCTGCCTGGTGTGTGTGACAGTAGCTGCACCACCGTCTCTGCCTACCCGTCCACTGGATGAAAAGAAGTCAGAGACACGACGCTGGATGATACATTTCATTTATTTCCATGGTCGTTGCTGCAGCCACTCTGTTACTTACACATTCACCGACATCCTGCAACCTCGTCCCGACTCAACCCCTCATTCAAGTACTCAGCCTTAACCAATAAAAAAGTAAACCTCTTGAATAAATTAAATGGATATAAAAACAATTGAAAATCAAAAAGAATACCAATTCAAGAAAGATAAATACAGCATAAATAATGTTTTTTTTTATCATCATCGTTGTTTTTGACCAGAGATAAAGAACTGCCAGGTCTCCATTTAGTGGTCATTAGTAGGATTAGTATGAAGTTCATTGTCAGATTTTGCTCAAAGCATCACTTATATAATTTTTCATTGCATCAAGTTGACATCATTCATGTTAATATAAGCATGCAAACATGTTTTCCCCATGACCATTCAGAACACACAAGACAGCGAGAGAGAGGAGAGAGAGACGGGAGGAGGGGCGTCGCACACGGGAGGAACGAGGGCAAGATGGAGGGAAGTGGGATGGTGGCGGAACAGCAACAGAGGTAAGGTAAGGGGGGGAGGGGGGGGGGGGAGTGTGTCGCCGCGGGATAAAAAAAACGAGAGAGTGAGTAATCAGAGAGTAATTAGACAGAAAGAGAGGGAGGGGAGTGACATTAAAGGAATGTGCTGGTTCCACTCTGAGCTCTGTGATCTATCGCCAGGCAGCAACACCAGGACTAAATAGGGGAGGGGAGGGGGGGGGGGGGGGTAGACACCAGCAGACAGACAGACAGGCAGACAGAGAGAGAGAGGCTGGGAATGAAAGAATTATGGGGCCTTGAGACCAATGAATCAATACCACGTCCACCTTTGCAAACAGGTCGATGATCCCCCAGCTGACGACGCCTGCAGGTGTGACGAGTCACGTGACGCCTCCCGTGTGCCCGATCGAGCGAAAGCGGACCCCGACTCTGGCGCGCGGCACGCTGCGAGACAAATGGCCGCGACGGCGATGCAAGAAGCCGCAGCGAGGCGTCGTGCTGCTGCTGTTACCGTAGTAGCGGGGACACACAAGGCTTCGTCCGTCGCAGAAACGCACAACACCTCCTCCTTTCTGCCTGGGAGTTAAGAGGCGTCTAAACTCGTCACCATCTGCAGGCCGCAGAAAAGTACTCCTTCACGTAAAAACACTCCACCGCAGCAGTTCCATTTTCCATCACTGTGCCATCTTTTTTTTTGTTTTGTTCTTTCAGACATACAGTACACAAATTACTGAAAGAAGTACACGATCAACACAGCTACTTACATCAGGCAAAGGGTCAGAGAGGAGAAGAGGGTTGAATGATTGGCAGCTGATTTCTGATCACCACGTAGACGATACCAACTAATGTCCATGAAAGACAGTGTTTCCCAACCTAGTGCAACGAGGCACCTATAGCACACACACACACACACACACACACACACACACACCCATACAATGGCTCCTTGTAAAGACACGGGACAGGAGACACACTTTGGCTCCGAGGCAAGCGTTTCTGTGTCCGTGGATGGCGGGATTTGGGGAGCGAGGGGCGAGGCAAAGGGGGGGAGAGAGTGAGCACAGAAACGTGTCACACACAAGGTCACGGTGACACACAGGCATACACACACACAGACGCACACAAATACAAAACAAACACGCCCACCAAAACACGGAAACACGCTAACAAAAGCAATACGGACACACGTGTCCTTCTAAGGTCTTGTCAGGGACAAGAGGTGGACTTGAAGATACATTTTTTTTATTATTAATTTTTTTTCAGTTGAAGCTGGACGATGACTTCTCGAGAAGAGAAAAGAAAAACAGTCTCCGGGATGTTAGAAAAATAAAACAGTGGTGAAATCCTCTGACGAGATGTCCGCAGTCCTTCAGGAGCAAAAGTCCGCCAGCATCCAATAGTCCCAGCGTCGCATCCTTAGTGGACCGCATGAATGGAATGAATCTGCTCCGGCTGATGGATGTGTGTGTGTGTGTGTGTGTGTGTGTGTGTGTGTGTGTGTGTGTGGCATCACACAAACAGCACAGCAAAATGATGATGAAAAAAAAATGGACACCGTTGAGGATCATGATGGCGGTGAGGAAAAAAAAACACAGGAACACATTGCGAGGTTGCGTAACATGCTCAAACCGCTGGTTCTGTTCTGGTTCGTGGCTCCACTGACATCAATAAAAACCGCTTGGTGCTTTGTCGTCTTTCTTCCGTGGTGGAAGGGGGGGGGGAAGGGGGAGTTGAGTCTGAAACAGGAGGACGCGGAGCCCGGAGAAGGCGTCCAAAAAAGGGCCGGGAGAATCCAACACAACTTTTGTTTGGCTTTTTTCTTTTTTCTTCTCCGTCCCGCCACGAAAGCGCGCGAGACGCGTCGGCTCCCACGCGGCACACGACCGGCGCTCTACAACAACATTGCAAAGAAAAATATCGACATAGTGATTTTCTTCTTTCGTCGTCTGTACGGGGGCGTCGAACCTCTGGTCCCGGTAGGAAGGGCCATTCTAGGATGGCTTTCTTTTTGAGATGAAAAGTTTGTCACATGGCGGGCCTCCTACGCGAACCTGAAGCGCACATGAACTATGCACACACCGCACAACTCTCTCTAGGTGTATGTGTGTGTGTGTGTGTAAGTCGTGTGTGTCGGCCCACTCTGCCAGATCCCCCAAAAATGTACAGTTACGAATCAGTCCTGCTGTCCCGTTTAGCGTCGGCTCGCGTTTGTGGTGGAGCTTTGCGGCGGATGCTGTTTGTTCTGCGCGGGACTTGAAGGATTCATTAGCAGGAGCGAAAAACAGCACGAGCACTTGAACACAAGCCGTCTCTCTCTCTCTCTCTCTCTCTCTCTCTCTCTCTCTCTCTCTCTCTCTCTCTCTCTCTCCGCGTCCCCTCTTTTCTTTGATGGAGAGAATTATTCACAGATGACGGGGGAAGAAAAAGGAAACTCTGGAGCTGGAGCGATGATAATGACCTGAGGAAAGGGGATAAGGGGGAGGAGGCAGATTAAGCACGAGAGAGACAGCATGGGGCCAGAGAATATCTAAACACTACGCAGTAATGTAAGGGTGGTGGGAGGGAGGCAAGGAGGGAGGGAGGGAGGGGAGATGCATTACATAACCTGTGACATCTAGATTATACAGATGCTTCTGCTTTACAGCTCCTCCACTCATCACACGGGTCCCAATATAAATCTGACTGGAGAGTATGTGGATGTACTTTCAGATTCCAATACAGGGAGGCCTGGGAAGTACGTGTGAAAGCATGCTGATAGAAATATATATATGTGTGCATACTGTATTACCAATCGAAACAAGGAGAAGGCTCACAGCTTTAATCGGAGTGAGGACTGTCCACCACGATGTTGGGCTTCGGGGAGGATGCTGTAGCAGCCTTCGACACAAACGTACCAATTGCTTTTTCCTGCAGGGAAATAATAACACAGATTGGTGTTTTACTTAGTGAGTAAATCAAAATGCATTTTCTAAAAACAAGTAAAATACAACCTGCCACCTCTTCACTATCTGTCAAGTGTTATCACAAACATAGTTTTGGTTGCCAGGCCCAGAACAAATGAAATAATTAAAGGTAACAGTAGGTGGACATGACCTATGAATGCACACACGCACACACACACACACACACACACACACACACACACACACACACAGAATCCTGTGCTCATTACCTCCACCAGTTGATGCCAGTGCTCTATCGGTTTGCGCGGATTCGCCAGCATGGCCGTCCAGTGCTCCCTCCCCGGACCGTCGGCCTCGCTGCCCACCCGACACATCCCGATGACCTCGTTATGACCAATGCTGCCGCGGACGGGAGAGACACAGAGTGGAAGAACAAGTCAGAGAGGGAGGCGAAGGGAGGAAGCGGGATGATAATGAGGTATGGGGAGAGGGGGAGAGAGAGAGAGAGAGAGAGAGAGAGAGAGGAAGACAGGTCTGGTAAGGAACAGACAGAGACTCACTTATCACCATCGAGTACCAGGAAAGGCTTGAATAGCAGCTCACAAACACGCCGAGCCCTCCAAAGCTCCATGCCAGCGGGGGGAAAGCGCACACTTCCAAAGGCCCACACACCTGTGGAGGTGCCAACTGGAGGGCAGACTACATGACGGCGAGGCGGTACGATCCGCACACACACACCAACAAACAACCAACCAGCCAAGTGTCGCTGAAAGCGCCAGGCAGACAAACACCGGCAGGCTTACACTTCTGCAGAAATCCTGCTTATTCACGAGGCGGTTGTGTGTGTGTTTAACGCGGGGGAACGTGCGCCGGGGCGTCTCATGACTCATGACTCATGAGCTTGGGGGCCCCTCATGGTGAAAAGAATGCGGAGCAAAGAAAGCAAGAGCAAACGCAGCACACCGCCCCCCCCCCCCCCCCCCTCCTCCGCCCCCCCGGAACAAGGTGTCAGCTGCGCTCACCAGTCGTAGTCCATCACGGCGATGATGATGGAGACGCTCTCTATGTTTTCGTTGGGGATGTCAAACACCAGCGCCTCGTTGTACGTGGGGTTCAGTGTGTTCTTCTTAATGGAGGTCTTCCTCTTTTTTAGCCTCCGCCCGTCACAGATCAAAGAGGCCTTCACGTACGGGTCTGGAGGAGGGAGGATGGGTTGGAGAGGTGTGGGAACAAGGAGGAGGTGGGGGAGGGGCGGGTGGGGGATGTAAATGTGATGAGAAGATTTGAAGAAGAAGGAGAGGGAGAGGAAGCAAGAGAGAGAAAGATAAGCGGAGGCTCTGTTAAGTATTGTGCTCACAGGTATCTCTGCGTCTGGAGCACATGAAAGGCAGCAAAATCAAGTCACCTTGGAAAAGCTGGATTAAGAACACAAAGGGAGAAAAGCAGCGCAGGTTGAATCACTTTGCCCCGTTCAACATGTGCAGCTCGGTGACAGCATCCAGGGAAAACACACACACGCGCACACACACACACACACACACACACACAGGCGCTTCTCCATTTCAAGACGCTTTTTAAAGCATCTTTAAGCCAATGCAATTATCTGGGGATCAGTGTGGCAATAATTACGCCATCATTATCATTTCAGATCTCATTTTATCGGAGAGTCTTCGAGTACATGGCAGCTAAAGTATCAGACCCTTTATAAAACCTTCCTTAGTTCAACATTAGCGGATAAAACTCTTGGTTTTTTTTTGTCTGTTCACTGCAGACATAATTGGCGCTGCACCTGGAGCCGATTTCCATCGCAACACATTGTCACACATCTTTACAGGTTTAAGTCATAAACTTCATTGCTTCGGGTAGTACATTCATTATGCATGACTCCATGTTGAAGGATAAATCAGTTCAAAGTCCAGTTCCAAACAAGAAACCATCAATGTGTTGTTCCTCGATGCTTCAGTCGGTGATTTATTCTGTTTTGAAGACCGTCTTTCTGCAAAGCCTTTTTCTTTTTTAACAACTTGTTGGTTTAATAACAAGAGGGGCGGGTGCATTCCTCAGTCACAACACAACCTACTGTATCTTGCAGCCGCATTGCATTCTGGTCTGGTGACAACGTTCCAAGTGGAGAAACATTTACGTTGTTATTTTATTCTCAAAATTGTCCCTGTTGTGTACTTGTTGTGTTTACATGTGAAGAACATGTTGGGCCGACCAGAGTACGACGCAAACGTGAAACGAACCCCAGGAATCCACACGCATCACCGGCGGACAGCTGTTCTCTGTCATCTCCTTTTAATAGCTTCACAGCTTTTTCCCGAATGCTTGGCGGAGGTCTGGCAGCCTCACGGTGTGAGGTGTGTGTGTGTGTGTGTGTGTGTGCGCGTGTGTGTGTCTGTTAGTCCTCTACCTGAGAAGCCAGTAAGGTCCATGGCTTTGAGGTTGGTGGCCTTGATGACCGTAGCAGTGAGTCTTCCTGCAGTGGGCAGGTAACACAGCGAGAAATTAAGCTCCCCGAGATCAGCCTTCTCCTGTAGGTCACCGCACACACACGCACACACACGCACACACACACAGACACACACACACAGACAGGGGATCAGAAATGGAGCCAGGACTCAGAAACAGTCAGATATCCTCCACTGGGTTCCATCACTGTAAATGAATCATATGCCAATCTGTCGATGTCCCCGAGTGGAGGAGAGTGTTAAGCAGAGATGACGATTCTCCGCCTGACCCCCCCCCTCCCCCTTCAGCCCCCGTCCCCATTGGCTGATCTTCTCGCTGCCTGCGGTGTCCGTGGCACCGCAGTAACGACATGGTCAGAATTCAGGTCACGTAGTGACAAGATGACTCCCTTAGTGGCTTTAAGCCTCAGCAATAAATACTAAAAACGTTGTATGTAATGTGCTTAGAGGTTGATACTTTAAACTGATTAAACTAATACAGCATCCGTGCCAAAACAACGCCGGACTGTGCCCGGTCTCATTTACAAATGGCATTCTATGAATATTTCATATTACAGGACAAAAAGTTTGGATGTGTCCAGCCGCGATCCGTCATTCGCAGCTGCGCTTCTGCGTTGCCAGACACAGAATGAATCTACAGTCCACTTCCAGTCTCGAGTGTCCATGTTTTATTTCTCCCGTTCCATCCTCAGGGTAATACCGGGATGTGTCACCGAGTGACGCGAAGGTAGAGAGACCATACTAATGCGACTGCAGCAAAGAAACAGAAGACTTGATCACCGCAAGGTGCTTGATCACAAAGACGTGATTAGTTATGAATGGGAGGCATCGGCATTCATGAATCACCTATCGGGATCCAAATGGTGTGAAGTCTTGTTTCAACCGAGCCCGGCAGTGGGCGTAAAGAGAGACAAACAAATCAACAACACGACTTACTCAGAAGGATTACATTTAATTAAAACCCATCCCACGATTTTTATTTGGGATTATTTTGTGGCCACTAATTATATAACTACATAATTTGGCTAGTGTGCGAGGCAAACTCATCCTTTACAGCCGTCACCTGGTCCATGCGCGCGCCCTGCTGCGGCCGTGGATAGATGCTCTTACTTGGCAATTTACGAGGAGCTTGCGGATTATATCGCTTGAAATATGCTGACTTCGGGGATATTATTGACTTAATGAATTGGAAAGCGCTGGAAAAGTTCAGGGCTATCGGCTGTGTTGTGCTGTCTCATACTGTATTCTTTTTGCACATAAATTAACCAAAGTGTGGGAATGATTTAACTAGATCTTGTGTGCATCTGAACTTCTTTCTCCATTTCACACAAATATCTTTCTAAATTTTATATTTAGAGTTTTGATTAGTGTTTAAGTGTTTTTGATAGTTGAACTTATTCATTCAGTTGTTGTGTATCTGTGAATTGAATATAAAATGTATGATGTGAAATGGAGACTGTATCTGTGTAAGTAGATCAGACCAGCTGTTTAATGAGAAGAACTTTTGCAAATTCAGCATATGCACATATTTGTTTTAATTTATAATCATGTTTTAGTGTTACACGCATCCCAGGAGTGGGTTAATATCTACGATCTGCAAATCAAATTTTATAAATCTTTATTTTTCATTCAAATGTTCTATTTCATAAGCTGTAATTCGATTGTTTTTTGCCGATCAATGCATGATTCTATTTGAAATCTAGCATTGAAAGTGTCACTTGTTTCATGTTTGATAAGCTCAGTCCCTGATTCTATTTCATCCTCCGCTGCTCACCAACGTAATCTAATGTCGCCACGACGAATTTCATCGAATCTGATCCTCCTCGGAAACAGCGGGATTCTCCCCCCTAAACCCCCCCCCCCCTCCCCCCTCCCAACGGCGCCCTGCAGCCCCCTTTGTCCCTACCGCGGTGCCCTCCACGATGTCCCTCCACACGGGCTTGTCTCCGCTGCCCTCGCTGAAGTCCAGCAGGTTGTCCACCACCACCTGGCCGATCAGGTCGTGTCTGGAGAAGCGGTCGAAGTCGTACACGGAGAAGTGCAGCTTCCTGGAATGTAGCTCGTTCAGCGGCACGCCGAACTGGAACGTCTCGTTGAACACGGGGTTCAAGGTCTTCCTGTGGACCTGAGGGGGGAGGATTCAAACACAAACAAGCCGCAGTCGGCGTTCAGTCCGCGGCACCAGTTGGCACGGAGGAATTAGTAGAGGATGAGCAAAACGCTACTGTGTAAATGCAGGGAAAAGGCCGCTAACATGCTCTTGTTGCTGTGGACTGCACTAAATCTCTTTATTAGTATTAGTATTTATTTCCCATTACAGTCTTTGACCATCCAGGATATCCCAGAAGGCTTTGATTTGCCACGCGGTGACCTTGAGGAACGTAAATGACCTCGCTGTCGAACCTTGTTTCCTCAGCGATATGGAGCCAAATCCAGGCCAAAAGTTTTGTTCATTCAAAGAAAAAAACACGCCCCTCTCAGTCGACGCCCCGCCCCCTTGTGCCACATTAGGGTCAAAAGTCTGAAGGTAAAAAAAAAGATAAGAACGCGAAAAACTGTTTTGAATATGAAAATATGAAGAAAAAAAAAATTATTCAAAATAATAATAAAACTGAGTCAAAACTATATTCGACCCGAAAATATTTTTCGTCCACTTATTTTTATTTTGGATACAATGTTGTATTTTTCAATGTTCAACAACAAAACAAACTTTCAGGTTCACATTTTTTTCTTCGAATGAACAAAACTTTTGACCTGGATTTGGCTCCATACAGCAGAGAGCAGGAAAGCGATTTCTTCCTTGTCGTGAGGAAAGAAACAAATTGAATCCGCTAAAATGAAATAAAAGAACAAAAAGTATGTTCACACTTCCTTTATATGTAAAACTTACAGGCTTTCTTTCATTAAGACTGTTCCTATTTTCCAATCTGGTATTTTGTCTTTTTCATCCGTCACCTCCATAACGAGTCCAAACGCGCCGTCTGACTATTTGTTTCCCACTCATCGAGTTCCAACACGTTCCAGACGGCTTTTCGATTTCAATCTCCAAAGTTGTTTTTTTTTTCCCTCCCTATTTGTTGATTAACTGGTGGTGGTTTATTTTCTACTAAAGCATTTGATAGAAAGGCTGTCATGCAATGAGCTGGTGATAATTAAAATGTGACACACGCTACATTTTTCCAATTCTAACTTTCGTCACTGCGCGAGCGGGTCTGTCACTCCGGCTTATTAGCGCTTGATGATTACTTGTTAGCTTTGGATTAAACGTGCGGTTGATGGAGACAATGCGCCTTTTGGGAAGCCAGAAGCACAAAAGCTCCGACATGAATCAGGTAACGTCTGTTCAGCGTCTTTTTTTTTGTTGGAATTAGTCGAATAAAAGCGGCACACAATGTGAGAGGTATGAAAAAAAATTCATCGGCGCTCCAAACAAAAGGGGGAGGCTAAAGGGTCTTTTGTGATCAACAGGAGACGGTCGCACAAAGGGGGGAAACCGCAGGGGAGACACTTCAAACTCTTACAGCTTCATTGTCGCCGAACGCTTCGTACTTTTGTCAGACGCCGCAAAAGAAATACCAGTGATATTTAGGGAGAACTGCTTCTCACAGGGCTTCAGAGGTGGTAAATCTTGACGGGATAAATTACAGAGGAGGATATTTTGAAGGCTGAGAGAACACTTCCTGGTACAAAACGTCCCGAAATGTCCTCAAATATTGAACCTACGGTCCTCAAATACCAGAATAACACACGGGAGTAGCTTAGCGGGGCCCTGTAATCGTCTGCAGCACACTACGTTGAATGAACAATGCCTCGGATTAGATGACATCAGTGAAAGCGAGAGGAAACACGTGTTAAAACATGTGTTTGCGCTGTGATGGAGGCGGGAGTCACCTTGGTCTGGTACTTCTTCTTCCTGTCTGGCAGCAGGTAGATCTTCACGTACGGGTCGGAGAAACCGTTGGCGTCCTTCGCCGGCAGGTCCAGAGCTTTCAAGATCTTCACCACCAGCTGCTCCGTACTGACACACACACACGCACACACAAAATAACCAAACTCCATGAGACTTTCACATGCTTATAAGAAAAGGCGTAAAATAGCAGCGATCGCGCAGATTTACACAAATAATCGATGAGACCCAGACAGGATAAAACCCTCACACACAAACGCACACCTGCCGGCGTTTTACTCACTTACTGGTGTGGGAGGTTTGCGCGTCTCTGAGGCTGGGAACCACCAAAATAGCGTGTGCGGTTTTGTGTGTTTGTGTGTTTGATCCCTGCAGCTGCATCGTTGTTGCGCTGTTAGCGATGATAAATGTGAGCACGGATGTACGGCCGACGTCTGACTCGTTTTCCTCAACGCAGACGCCTCTATCTGCCTAAGTTTGGACCACGTACGTCTACAGAGCAGCGTCCACACGGAGACCTGATATTGACCCTCCACTTGTCATCAGCTGTGAACACATCTTTGTCCAAATGTTGCTTACATTTTGTCCAAATATTGTAGCTTATATTTACTGTTGCTGTTTATTTATTTTTATTTTATTTTATCAAATACGGTAAAACGTTTCTTCAATTGACTAATTGTTCGTATTTATTTGAAGAAAATTCCAAAATATATTTTAAAAAATTGGGACACGGCCACAATTGACAAATTGGTCACTAAAAGTTTCTGTTATGGAGGTTGTTCAATTTGATATTGCTCATTACCAGCAATGCAAAATAGACCTACTGTATATGTTTAGTGATGTGTATTAGACTGCATTAGTAATGGATGGCTGGTACGAACGGTCCAAACATTAATCCGATGACTTTGGTATAAAACAGAGAAAATAAACTATTCAAATGTGAGACGCTGGGACCAATGGACTTATTTGTATTTTTAAAACTCTCTACATGAACTATCAAAACTGTTGCAAATCATTTTTTTTAACCAACCATCTGTCCAGTTAATCAGCTTATTGCTTGAGCTATTTGCAAAGCCATTGTCAATATAATTGGCAAAAGAAGAAAAACGTTGCATAAGAGAAGTTTTTTTTACAGAAAAGAATCAAATGTCGAAAAAGAAAAGAATGTTACATTGTCTGCATTTTCTTTAATGTATTAAGATAACAAAGATACAGTATTCAAAAATTCAGCAATGCTTTCTCTAAAAATAGATACCGACTCGCTAATTTAAGCACGAGGGTCATTCTTTGTCACACACACACAAATGTGCACGGATTAACAAACGTGTGGGCGCACACAGCACACGTGCCACACGTGTCATTGCTGCTAATCACACACCGTTAATTACGTGTTTAATTAACAGAAGATGAAGACGGCTCGGAGGCCCCCGATCAGACCTCGTTGGACCGCGTGTGTCCCCCCCCTCCCTCCCCCTCCCTGTTAACCAGTGCGTCAGCACTTCAGTCACTGCGTCGGGGGGGAGGAAGGGGGGAGGAGGGAGGGGGGCTTAATGAGGAGAGTTCAGGGGGCCAAACAGTGACGTTCCGTCCTCTCTCCGTGTGAACCAACCACCGATGAGACACGCATGTTTACGACGCATGCACGGCCATTCCGGGACACACGTTTACCTCGGATTAACGTCCCATTAGGGCGATCGGGTGAACTGGGCCGCTGTGTAGTCTCACTGATTCACGGAGATGAGATTCGGGTCGGGGGGGGCGCGTCTGCCTGGTGAAATTACATTTAGATCTCAGCCAGATAAAAGTTCTAACAAGAAACCCGTGACTGATTTAAATATGTCTCTGAAGTCTTTGATCCAGCGTGACTTTGAGACGTGTTGGTGGTCGCTGTGATGAGTCCGCGTAGCTCATTTGTACACAGATTGTGTACAATTGTGCGCCAATAAAAATCCATCCTCCGTTTCTTTTAGATTTTTCCCGCCCTCGTGTGTCTTTATAACCAAACGAGATGGAGTTTCAACCCAAATCGAGCTTTTCACTCAATCCACCAGGCAGCGTATAGGGAATGTATTTATATTACAGCTCAGGGAAAGAGGGAAATTCACGGCCTTATTCCTGGATGACAAAGCCCGCCAGCTAGCTGTTACTCCCACAGTGCAAGTGTGTCAGCTTTTAATGGGATTGTCAATAGAAACGGCTTTCCCAGAGGATCCGCGGGAGATTGACACTGTTGTTCCGACTGCTACGCCCCAACATCTGGGTGTCCCACGTTAACATACAGATCTCACCAGGGCCTCGGTGTTAACACGCGTCCACACGTACCCGCGAACATGCCCGCGCCTGTCTTCTTCACCCTTCAGTCACACCTGCTTTTGTCCTCCTCTCACTAAAAAGAACTCCCTCAAGTGCGACGGAAGGCCACCGCGGCCCAACGTGGAACATCACCATGAAAAGATGAAAAGAAACACCTCTGTCCATCCAACTCTCTTGCTAATTCTCTGGATCTGCCTCGCACACACACACACACACACACACACACACACACAGGGCCCACACAGTCTGGTGTTATTATGCTTTGACAGGGGCTCCTGTTTAAAGTGCCTCACCATATTTAATTCATTACTGAAACAGCCTCCCGCTTTTTTCTGACCATCAGCACTTTGGCCTGTGGTGCTGTTGCACTGGCAGAAATGGGGGAGATTTTCCTAGTTTGCGTCCGTTGTCCTCAGGACAGGACGATCCCGATGACATACGCCTCCGTCCCTCTGCTCTGTGTCGAGGAGGAACTCGGCAAACCGTCTCGCTTTGTGCTTGATAACGTCCACGCCGGCGGTTCCACTTATACAACGTCCAAACCACATGTGAAAGGTTCTCCCGTGTGCACTTTGGTGACAAGCATCCACAGAATGCAGAACTGATGTATCTACTTATTAATTTAATGCTTTGAGCCGTTTCAGCGAGCACGGATGTGCACGTTGGCTGGCAGGTGCTCCACTTTAGTCCAGACGCAAATAACCGGATTGCTGCTAAATACTATTTCTTCTTTCAACCTATACTCATATTTCCAGACAGATTTTTGCTGTATTCCATCACTTCTAGCAGCACTAGCAAGCAATGTGCAACCCCCTGCTGTGCACAACCTGTTGTTTGTGCAACAAAACTACTTGGATAAGAAAATCACTCACTTGAAGGCGTAGCGCAGGAGGAAGCTGATCTTGCCGCAGTTGTCGCCCTGCTTGCCGTCGCCCTGGTCGCCTTTGGGCCGGTAAAGCTCCGGTTTGATCTGCCCGATGCTGGTCACCTGCTCCTTCTCCTCGCCGTGGAAATCGGGGCTGGAGAGCTGGTGAGTCATGGGCTTGGGCCTGAATGGACACGTTAGAGCTCAGTCGGTGAATATGAAGTGAATGTGAAGTAAAGAGGCCACGAAAAAAAGTTCACATTATTGTGGTGCCTCTGTGGTACAAACACAAGTTACTATCAGGTTCTTTGTGGGTCGCTCCTGGTTTATATGAAACGCAGCCGTGCTTTGGAAAGACAACTAACAGCGGCATCAGTTGAAAGAGAAGAAACTTGATGTAAAACTAACATGTGGAGGTTCAATATAAAAAGACCTTCATTAAAGGCAAGCAAGATTAAAGTCAACATGGTCCAACCAGCGCGGCCTTTATCTGTGTGCTCACACAAGTAAAGCCAGTCCTTTTAATATTTCAATACAAGTAATAAGAGGTGCGGTACTGACCGGGAGGTGACCTGCTGCTGGGAATGAGCGTTGGGAAGGTCTTTATGGGGCTGCGCTCCAACCTCTGAGTTCGGGACATCTGGAGACGTCTGACTCAGCTTCAGGGTCCCTGACGACACAACCCTCAATAAATAACACGCCTCCTTTGTTGGCATTTATGTGCTTGAGGTCAGTGCCTTTCAATGCCTTTCAACGCCTGTCAGCATCATTGATCGTATTGATTGTATTACATTGATTACACAGTGATTAACAGAAGGGAAGGAGTAGGTAGACATGTTTAGAATAGCAGAACATAAGCGAGCATGACAGGCAGGCAACACACACATGTAAAAAGAAATGCCATTAACCTTTGACTGAACAGGGATCATGCACCATTTCCCACAGTATAAAAGAGCAGAGTGAAAACACGCAGTTTTTTACTTAATAGTGAAAATACATCCTCTTGCTAAAGTCTGCTTATTTAAGTTCCTATTTAGACAATTCCAACCACTTCACGCTTGCATACATTCTGGGGAAAATATCTTAATGCTGAGGGGATCAATACGTGTTGTGTATTTTTGTTAAGTCTGCCGCTGACTATTGATTAAATTGGAACTGGTTGGTTATTAAAACATCATAAAACAGTGAGAAATGCCGGCGAAAATAATTTAAAATGAATCTGTATATCAGAATAGTGAGCGGTATTGAGTGAGCTAAATGAAAAGTGAGTACAAGAGTGATATTCAAAAAACAAAATGTCAAAATGTAGCAAATTTCTAACTGTGTGTAAACATATTAGCAATGAATCATTTATAAGACCAGACATGCGCTGTTTTGAATACGAATATAATTGAAACTTCTCAAAGTCCCAGAATCCTGTGCGAACAAGCGCGTGCAGTAAGAGATTAAGCCTGCAACAGGAAAGAGGTAATATCCCTCTAGTGTAACACAGGGTGGAAGGAAAAGCTATTTATACAATAATGGCCAGTATCCTCCCACTGCTGCAGCCCAGACTCATTATTTTTAGCATTTGTAGGTGAAGTTTCAGTGTTGCATTCGGTATCATGTGAGTGTATTAAAATCCATTATTGACCGAGGCGTTGCATTACTCTCAGACAGCCTGGCATCGGAGTCTAATTTCCCTTCTCTCACCAGCGTTGTTGGGGTAGGAGTCCATGTCCAGGTAGGACGGCTCCTGGGACTCCTGTGGCCCCCCGACCACGCCGCCGACCTCCCCCCTCTCCAACCCCACCAGGTCCGAGAAATGGGGATGGTGCTGTCCCTGCTGTCCCAGCGAGGGGTAGAGCGAGGACGAGGAGTGTCCCTCCTTCCTCTGCAGCAGGGGCGGTAGGAGCGACGAGCCCCCGGTGCCCCCCAGGCTTCCCACGCCGGCACTTCCGGGCAGCAAGCCCGACGTCAGGCTCAGGCCTCCGCCCTCTTTGTCCCGCCATGGCAGCCAGCAGAGCTTCCAGGAGACGAAGAGGGAGACGGAGAGGAGGACAATGCCACAGAACGTCACAATGACCGACAGCAGGCTGACGGAGATCTCTAAAGAGGACCAGAGGAACCGTGGAGGGGAGGGGACGAGAAGAAGAAAGAAGGAGATAAAAAACGCAAGTCAACAGATAAAAAACAAGCCTTGACTTTATCATTACAGAGTGTGTGTTCACTGAGTGTGCTGAGGCCCAGCGGTGCTTTGAGTCTCGTACTGGAGCAGGTGTCCCACTTTATGTGAGGCTGCACTGCATCGTCTCACATTCCTCATACTGAGACAACGTCCCGCATTTAGTGTGGCTCTTTCCTTCAAAGGTCAAACCACAGCAGGAAGGGCTCCTTTCTTAAAACTCTGTCTTTAAACCAATGGCAGTGAAGTAAGCCAGAAAGCCTTTCATCATAGGACTGTTTTAAATTCGCCGTCGCCACAAGGTCACACGCTATGCAGGTTTAGGCAGAATAGGATGTAAATTAGCTCAAAGAAAAGGAAATGCAGGTACGTCAAAACTCTTATAAAGCAAGTCGGGGTCTCATATGGTAGATGCAGGTATGCTGAAGAAATCAACAGCAAGCCAACAACAAGCCCAAGACAACTGCTAAAACAATCACCAATCACAGTGAAGGAATCAGCTGTAGGCTAATATTGATGCAGCCATGCCATACAGCTCATTTCCCACATTTCAATTCTCCTCTAAATCGGTGCAAACGTGACGTGGCGAAGCAATTGAGAAAAAAAACGGCCATAGAATTGTCTCTTATGTCATCCTGCATTTCCTCGTGGTTATTAGCTTTTTAATCTGTGATCGCTGGAGGAATGTTTTTATGGGATTGGAGGTTGGGGGAAGGGGGGAGGGGGGGGGGGGGGGCAGAGCGGGAGGGGGTTGATAAGGGGGCAGTAGAGAATATGTGGGGGGAGGGGGGAGTATGACTCATCCGACTGAAAAGATGTGCAGAATATCAGAAAAGCGCAATTTCAGCACCGGACAGCTGGACAGCTCCAGTGTCTCTGTGAGCAGAAATCACAGTCAACACAAGCGTCGGAGTTTCCTTTATGGTTTATAAACGCACAACTCCACATGTCAGAGACAATGATACTATGAATTATGAGTACATTTTTAAATACCCTATAATAATTCCTTTGAGCCATTTCATAAATAACATTTCATGGCTGTAAAGACTTGACAAAAGGACCAATCAGAGCCCACATGAACCGTGGGCCCACATCCCTGAACATGATTATTCATAGATTGTAAGTAGACCGTGAGGACTATTTATGACACAGTGTGCAGATTTCACAAGCCGAGGCTCTCGCCAATCTCTCCGTCCTGAGCTCTGTCCAGATGAGAGCCGACAATTAACAATCCTTCCCCTCTGCAGGCGGCGCGATCATTACCTCGGTGCAATCACTGTTGAACGTTGTCTCTTTAACGGGCGGACAGAGAGGCGTGGAGCAAGTGGGTGAACACGAGATCCACTCTTTCACTCGCTCCTTTGCATTACCCACTCGAAATACTCCTTATTCCTGGCTGTCATTTCTGTCTGCCTTTGCACACGTTCTCCTCAGCGACTGTCTCTCTGTTCGACACCCTCCCCCCACTCCCCACCTCTTCGCTGCTTCTTCCTCTTTGCCCTGTCTTTGGTGAATTATTCATCAGTCTGTGTATGTCATTAATCAGGACGAAGATATGATTGGGGGGCGGCTGAGCCGAGGGAGGGGGGGGGCATATATCTTTCCGAGGTGCTGAACAAGACGGGGAGGGAGTGAGGAAGAGGGGATGGAACGGGCAGGAAAAAAGGAGGAGGGAGAGCGTGAAGATGAAGATGGGGAGGGAGGAGAAGATTAAAGCGATGGAGCAGGAGGAGAGGAACGAAGGCAAATGCGGGACGAAGTGGAAAGAGGGACGGCAGTGATGAAGGAGAATGGAGTGAAGTGAAAAACGATCCAAACCACCGAACGGCCTGGAGAGACAAGGAGAGGGGCTGAAAACAGATTGGTTCACATGTAAAACAGACATATAAGCTGACTGGGTTCATTCCCCGTCTTTTGTTTCCTCAGAGGAGGTCGGGGGAGGAAGAAGGAGGGTTGGTGATGTCGCTGCAACTAGCAATCCATGTGTGCAAGCGTAGAAACCCCAGAGGCGATGGTAAAGGGAAGGAGAGAGCCTGGGAAGAAACCACATGACAGGGATTTTGAGCCAAACCTAAAGAGGAGACCGGCTCACGGATGAGAAAGGTACGGTATTGATCTTGTTCTGGATGGGGAAACACAAAGCAAGGAGTCGAAAAGGGAGTTTGTGTGGTTGGCAGATCAGGGGGTAGCTGATAAAACACAGCTGTGATCCAACCTGCGTGGGGACCGTCTCTCCTCCGTTCGTCTGTCCTCTGGGCAGTCGCTCCACCTTCACGAGCACTGATCCCGCCAGAGATCCATCGGCGCTCCGAAGGCCTCTGAAGTGCAGCGCGAAGAGGGGGCCGACCCTTCCCGTCAATCAGGGACTGATGCAAGCCCACCGGGAGTCGTGCATTGCTCCACATCAAACACATCTCTGCTGCTTACACAAGCCATTCGCTGACAGCCTTCGGCCGTCGCCCCCTCCTCCGAGGGTTCGGAGGCTTCCGTCAGCAAACAACGTAAAAATCACAGCTGGCGACCAAACGGGGGGGACAAAGCCTGAAACCGCCGGTGTGACATTTCTTCACGGAGCCATCCAAGTCTCCGGTGGGAACATGCAGCCGGTCCTGGTTAATCTACAATGAGCCACGGACAGCCGCGCTGATCGGCGTAACGGCGTGTTGAACTTTCGGATGCTCCGCTGAGAAACCCACGTGCAATACTCTGCAGACGACACGCTCCACTGCACATGATGCGCCCGCTCCGGGTTTGTGAAAAGCTAATTCTTGGGACCGTAAAATCGAAAACAAGTATGTTGCTGAGGCGATAACGAAATAAAATCCAGCTCAAGATTTTTTAAAGATAATACACTATCCGGATTTTACGGTTTAAATGACAACGCACAAAACAATTAAAAAATCCTGAGGATGTTTTTGTTCTTTGGTGTAAAAGCCTGATTCTCACCATAATGTGATAATAAAAATCATCTCTGGAGCTCATATTAATAGAATTCCTTTTGAGTGGGGGATCAGTTCCTCAAAGCAATTCCCCAAATCTTTTAAGTGTCAAAGACCCCCTGCAGGCTTGAAAGGTGTCTATTAAGTTCACAGCTGGCTCCTTCATGAAGTAGAATATGTGGTCTGGATGGAGTGAACTGAAAGTTATGGAATGATGGAAAACCCTATAGTTTAAAGGCAGATGCAGCGGCGTATTCTGCAGGATATAGAACTATTAAATAAGGGCTATTCAAGTGTTTGTACTGGAAAGCAGGTGAGGATTGGGGATTGGATGGGCGGTTGGCTGCGGGTGTGTCGGGTACCTGTGTCCAGCTGCCCGATGCGCCCTCTCAGCAGGTAGCTGAACTCCTGGCAGCGTTCACTCTGGCTGTAGCCTCTCGGCGAGTTGAAACACAGCTCCTCCACCAGCACCAGCGCCTTCTTACACAGGTCTTCATCCCAGTCCCCCGACATACTCCAATCCGCATCGCACTCTCACCGGCAGTCAGCCAATGACAGCGCAGCCCTCGCCGGCCTCACCTATCGGACGGCGCTGAGGTGGGAGGAGATTCGGCTTTCGCACGATTTTAAATTGAGAGGAAGGAGGAGGAGGAGGAGGAGGAAGCCGAGGGAGGCAGAGGGCGATGGAGGTCGACCACGAGGGGCTCCGCGCTGGCGCTTGGTCTGGGTCACGCGGAGCAGATCGTTGGGCCCGTGTATGACCGAGCGGCACTCACTTTCCCTGAGGGAGATAAATGAGAAAAGTGAGCGGTGAGGACAGAAAAGTGTACAAATCAACTCTTTTCGGGGGGGTTGGTCACCTTGCCGGTTAAGTGAGAGCACTGAGTCCTTGATGGATCGTTGGCCCCGATGCTTCGTAATATCACTTAAGCATACGCACTGTGAGAGGGTTACTGGCAGCAACTCGCATTGCGTAAGAAGTGAGAGGACTTGATCTGGTTGCCAGGAGGACAAAGTGATTAAGCAGACTTGGGTTGGGATTGGCAAAAGGTCTTGAAAAACGCAACGTCACTATCCACACATAACTCTATTTGAGCTATTAGCCTGTGGGCCCCTTCTGTAGCCATGTATTACAGTGATACTGGTATTATAGTGATACCAGTTAGCTGATGGCCCTTAGCCCAGTCTTAAGGTTATAATAAAGTACTAAAGGTCGC
Organism: Apeltes quadracus; assembly: GCA_021346845.1. Lineage (NCBI taxonomy): Eukaryota > Metazoa > Chordata > Actinopteri > Perciformes > Gasterosteidae > Apeltes > Apeltes quadracus. Next base: position 6,304,292 of record CM037927.1, on the reverse strand, counting down.
CAACTTTGGCAAGAGAAGAAGGTAAATGTTTACAACTCTGTACAGTCGTGATATTGTGTGCCTTGTGCATTGTGTGTACATGGACACACACTACACGGTTCAAGTCTAATTGTCACTTTCTCCCGCTTGAATAATTCCATCCGCTTACTCCCTCAACGCGGTGCATACTTACAGTAATTGAATGGAGCCTTACTGCCAATGACATCTCAGGGGTACGTGATCATTTTAGTGTCTAAAATTGACCAATATGCCAATAATGCTGAAAATTCCCCCAGTTTTTCAAAGGAAAACACTCTTTACTGTAATTACAGAGTAATTTAGATAATTATCAGCTGTCTTGTGTGGAGTTGCTAAAACACAAATACAGGAAGGAACTACAAACACTGAGGGAGAGTGAGGGAGACAGAGTAGTGGATCCTCTTTTATTCTCAAATGTAACATTGTAGATCTTGAATTGACTCTTGAATTTGAATTCCTTTGCTATATATCATTTTGTATTATTTGTGTGTGAAATGTATTTTGCTTAGTGGTTTCTCCTTTTTTATAAGAGGTACAAATGTAAAAATACAGACAGAGGGAAAGGACAGGCGAGGTTTTTACGTATCTTACCTTCACTGAATTTGACTCTTTTTTTGACTCTTGAGGTCGAAGGCCATGTTGAATTTGCAAGCAGAGAAGCTTTAAGGGTAAAATGTTCTTTTTTGCACAATTGTGCACAAATAGGTGGTTATTTCCCAGATGTTCCAGCCGGAGTCGGTCAAACCCAATCGTGTCCCTGGTCCCTCCGAGACATCGACGTCATATTCGAACGCTCTGTCGGCCTCGTGTTGACTCTTTTGAACGTCTCCAACATCCCCTGAAACACAAATAGAATTAGCCAATGGGGTGGCCAGACACAACAAGATGCTGCAAAGCCCCTCGCAGTTTAGAAGACTACAAACTGCCCCTGAGAGGCAGCTTTAGTTAGATGCAGTCTTATGTGTGCGCTCCTTGTCCCTTCAGCCACCAGTAAACTGTCTGTCTCAATAAAAGCAGGTCAACGCCCAAATTCCATCTTCTCCCAGGTAGCCAGACTGAGGACAGTGTGTGCAAAGTCGTGCCTAATAGGACAGATTTGTCGCAAATCCCTGGACACTCGGATATTTAGACACAAATCTCGTCCAAGTTGTAGTTGGGTCGGAAAATAATTCACTTTGCAAAAATAGAGTCCGTGGGAAGAGGTCAGCTAACTTTTCCGGCCAGCTGTTTTGCCTTTGTGAAGCAGTGGGCCGGTTTCTCAAGGGAGGTACTATCGATCATGTGACGTGTCGGCCTGTGAGACGTCAGCAGTTGAGTAGCGTCTCCGTATCAAAGCGCTGCTCATGTGTCCATCGTTCTCCCGCCGATCAATCAATCAATCATTAGGAAAAGACATAATTCCCTCTGAGCATGTTGCAAACCAGGAAATTCCTCCTCTCCCTTTAGAGCTTTCTCTTTCTCCCCCCTTTTTCCTGTCCTGAGCTCCTGTCTCGTTTGGCGGGTTGATTGTCTCACTAGGACACCGTGTCAGTCTAAGTGTGCGTATCTGTCCACCACCCCCCCACCCCCCCACCCCCCCAACCACCTATTTCAGAAACGAATCAGCAATAAGCAAATCCAGATGCCCTCTAGACCTCACATGCTACACCAGCTCGCCCTTCAACCGCTCCCTCCCCTGCCGGCGAAGCCGCCTGATTGACTTTGAAACCCAGGATATCTCAATCTGAGGAGTGGCTCTCTGGCACAAAAAAAAACGGCCGCCATGAACGGCGGTGAGAGCATCAGGAGGGAGGGAAGGGTCGAGGAAGAAGACAGACGGGGGAGAACAATTGTGTAGCGAGACGGAGGAAGCGGGAGGTGGAGAGGGAGGGATGTGAGAGATACCGGCATTAAATCGGAGGCGAGACAGATAACGAGGGAGGAGAAAAAAAAACACCACAGGAGGCTGACGGCGAGGGGGGTGACACAGCAACAATGGTCAACGGTTGGTTTCGCGTTCGTAATCTACTGGACGCTGACGTATTTATAAATATGTCTTCGGGGACATGTTGACTAATCATTCCAGTCATGTAGTCGGCGTGCCCAGAACGCACGTCGCTCCATCGACTGCGGCCCAGCCTGCGATCAATACCTCCCCGGCAACGAGAACCCCCCCCCCCAACGCAGAGCAGCGGCCCAGTGAGGTCAGCGTCAGATCGGGCCTGGAGGAGACGGGACGGCGTGCAAGGTCGCAGCCTAATCACGCCGCGGAGAAAGGGACACAATCAGTACACGCAGATAATGTCCAATCGCATAGTGCTCCACCGCGGGACGAGCCAGGCAGTGAGATCAGCCCGGTGGAGCACCAGGAGGGAGGGGCAGGGGGGGGGGAGGCAAACTCCACCGCCAACGGACATAAATCCAAATTCAAGAGTAATTCAGAGGCTGCGAGTTCGGCCCTAGACGCGGGTGTCCTTGAGGTAGACACTTAGCCTCCTGGCCGGCACCGTGCTGTTAATCACTGAAGATAAGAGCATCGGCTAAACGTTTCATTTTCAATGGCCGAGTCCAGCCGCCGCATCGTCAACCAGCGGCCTGCAGGCGTAAAGCAGCCGTCCACGTGTATCTGTACCCTCTCATAATGAAGGAATCGTTCTTGTGGGAGGATTTGGAGCCGGCAGCTAAAAAAGAAAAAACAAACGCGACACAAAATAGGGCATGGAAGCACATCCCAAACGTGAGGATAAAGTCCATGATGACTTTGACACCTCACATCTCATGCAGCCTGTTTTTTCGGTAGCTGTGAAGGAGTTTTTTTCTGCTCTTCACTCCGCGAGCAAGGATTCCATTTATTTTCTCCTAGATAGTTAAAAAGACACCAACAAACAACAACACAATAATCCTTGAGGTGGACGAATGTGAATTCGATAAAAGGCAAAGGGGGCTTCAACACGGATCAACGGGAATCGGTGCGTGCGATCTGTCTGTCTGTGAGGAACCAATCAAACAGCTCAGCTGGGTTTGGGAACTACAGTGATAAGGACAAAATGAAACACTGCTGTCTCCTGAATAAAAATCCCACTATAAACCTGCAATCTATTGCAACCCTATTTCATCCTTTAAGTCAAAAATCTGTGTGTATTTGAATTTAATTAAATATGTGAAATAGGAATATATCGTGGTTTAAGCTTTTTCCAGTTCAGAGTCAGCCTCGATTAATATCATAAGTCAAAATTATTTTTGGACATTTTATTATTTTCTGCGGAAAAAACTGAAACCTTTGTGATTGCAGAGCTATTTCTGTGTGAGAAACACAACGGTTGTGTTGACAAAAGAGACTAATCTGTCGGTTGTGCCTCGTGGGATGTTTCAGTTGGATCTCATTGGACTTGCCTTCCAATCTGTCTGTTGTTTGCACCCGGAAGTCACCTTTCATTGAAACTCTCCTCCTTTCCCCTCAATGCTTCAGTTATTGGCATCTTTTTGTTTTACTGTCATGCTAAAGCAAACTCCACACACCTCTTTGCATGCACGGTCTACTGTGTAAAATACGGTGTATTTTTCATGGCTGTTATGCTCCACAGACTCCTCTCCGTTTCGGACTTTGATGCCGCCTGCTCTGCCGTACCCCGCTGGGCCGCATCGTGTTGGTTTAACATCTCAAATCAATCGGCGTATAGCCTCAGATCATCCGTGATCTGTCGGCACTACCTCTGATTCACAGAGGTCGTGACCTCTCTCCACCAAACGCCAGAATATCCTCCTTCTGGTCTCGCCTCGCTGCCTTTCCGGGGCACAGTGATGTCTGCCTGAGACAATGCTATCATCGCTCCTCCCTGCTTCCTCGACTGTGACGGATTGATGCACGGGGGGTAAACCGATACAACACGTCCTTTTCGGTGGCTCCGGCGTAGCGCTGCTGTGTTTCGCTTGGTACAGAGACGGCCCCATATAAGGGCAGGACTGAGCGTGAGGATATTAATGTCTGTACACTGGAGGTAATAGCTTTGCCGAGCCTCCGCTTTGAGGTTGTTCCCATAATAGCTCCTGGACACACTCTTTCAGCAAATGAGTAACACAGTAAAGCGGGAGAGAGGCCTTAATATCGGCACGACGCTCCGTACTGCATCTCTATGAAAACGCAGTCAAACGACCGTCACATTTGATTTCTATCCCACATTCACACCTACGAAAGGTCCGCTGGTCCCACTTTTCTGGCGCTCGGGCCGTATTGGAGCTGCAAGTGTCTGGGTAGTAAACAGCATGGGGCAGGAAACAGAGAGCAAGCAACCAGCCAAGAACCCTGGGATATCGGTCCTGCTCTTCCTGTCTCTTGCACAGCCAGTGGAGCTGCACAGGGCCCTATTTACAGATAGGGGGCGTAATCACACACACACACACACACACACACACAAAGCAGGCCGTCCTCACTTCGTTTCTCACCAGAGTCGGTGAGTCAGTGTGTGTCTCAGTGGGTTGCTTTTTTGGGGGCGCGGGGAGTGGGAGAGGGGGGAGAGGGGGGTATTTTTACCATTTGCATAAATATGATCCTCTGTGGCGTGTGGTACCGGGTGGTGGGTTGAATTACGCGGTTTGTTTTCTGCGCGCGCCCCACGTTCTGTTCATCTTACATCCAAAGTTAAATCATCTTCATCTGTGAGGACAGCTGTCATCGATACAGTGATACAGTGTTATATGCCGTACGGGCTGCTAAGCCAATGACTGTCAAATTGTCTCAACATTTATAATGTTCAAAACAGTTAAATTTATATATATATATATATATTTAAATATATAGGCTACATATATACATATACACATATACCCTCCAATGCCAATGCAGAATGCAATGATGAAAAGCTTAGCTGGTGCACAAATAACATGCATTCAATATTTATGGGAAGCAGACATGCTGCTGGATTTAGGGCAAATTCAGCGGCGCCCAGTGCGGGATGCCGGATCAAAGCAGGTATGATGGATGATGCACAAAACGTCCATTCCGGAGGCATCACAGACCCAAAGCAAGCCCGGTTCCGGTGGTGACAAAGGGAAAATGGTCCTACCTTGGCGGTGCAGAAACCACTGTATCTCTCTCTCTCTCTTTCTCTCTCTCTCTTTCTATGTGTGTGTGTGTGTCCAGCGTGGGATTTACGAGCGTCTCCGCCGTTTTAGTGAGATGCGTCGCTTGTAAAGGGGCATTCCGCCCTGTTCGGCTGTGCCGCCCCCTCCTCTCTCTTCTCCCGCAGACGCACCGAGCGAAAAAAGCCCCCGCGACCGGGATGGCTCGGTGGGAAGGAGGGGAACGAACGAGGCGATGCCGCTTCCTTCCCGTTTCCCGTGTTCTTCTCTTATACACACCCCCCGCCCCCCGCCGCCCTCCCCCTCCTCCTCCCCCCTCTCCTCGTTCGGCCTTTTTCTTTCTCTCTATTTCACGACCCCCTCCCTCTCTCCCTCTCTCCCTCTCTCTCTCTCTCTCTCCCTCTCTCTCCCTCCCTCCCTCGCTCCCTCTCCCCTCCCTGTGCTCTGAATACTAATACTGTGTCCTCGCCAGGGCTAAAGACACACTGATGTATGTGGGGCGTGTTGGTAGAAAGTCATGGGGGGAGATGCTGTGTGTGTGTGTGTGTGTGTGTGCTTGTGTGTGTGCTTGTGTGTGTGTGTGCTTGTGTGTGTGTGTGTGTGTGTGTGCTTGTGTGTGTGTGTGCTTGTGTGTGTGTGTGTGTGTGTGTGTGTGTGCGTGTGTGTGTGTGCGTGTGCGTGTGCGTGCGTGCGCCTTGGACACATCAGCTGAGGTGTACAGAGTCCGTGCAGTATTCAGGATGAGACCTTTTTTATTGGAGCCAGAATTAGATTGTGATATTCGGGCAGCATCAAATGAGCAGAATGTTTGTGTTTTTTGGAAACAGCGAGACAACGAGGAGCCTTCAGTGTCGAATGAATATGTTCTGACATTGTATTAAAATTATAGTTTTCAAAGTGGTGTCCCTCAGTTTGGCCCCCAAAGGCCAAACTGTAATTTAATGATTCCAGATTCACATCCATAAACCGAAATCGAATCAGTTCTGTCAGACAAAATAATTAGTCAGACACGTGCTCTCTTGTGGACCACTGCATGATGGAATGAGAAAGTTACAACTCTACCTGTAAGGCAGGTTATTGCTCTCTTACAATGCATATGGGAGGGCTTCCATCATAAATAAAAATGGTTAAAAAAGTCTGGGCTTTTTACTCTTGTTCTCCATGTTATGAGCTTTTCAGCGTCGTCAATCACTGATGTCATTTCCACATTTTTTTTCCAACTACTGCATGTCCTGAACAGGAAAAAAAAATAGTTTGTGGTTATATGGTTAAACGGAAAGCTTGAGAATGCATCATTTTTAGTCAAAAAAAAGTCTATCTACTGCAAGTCAAGGCACCTTCATATTTTAAGGCAGCACAGTGATGAATTAATCATTCTCACATGCAGTCTCTGCCCAAACGGCACCTAATGGGCCTCCAGGTCCCATCCTGAACTCTGCTGCGGAGCATTTGGCAAACAATCTATTATAATACTCAGCACCATTCATTTATAAAAATGCAAATTACAGACATTAGAGCGGCAAATGATAATGGAGGCGCACTTCAATTACCTCGGATTAAGTAAACCCCAATTTGATCTTGTGCTTTTTATTATGAAAAAGAGGAGCAAAGATCAAGAAAAAGGTTTAATCCTCATCCAAAAAGGGGCCTCATTAAGAGAGACCAATGTCCCTGCTGAGTATAATTTATATGGAGAGTCCCTTACCCGATGTGTTATCCTGCCACATCACCATTTATTTCCAGCATTGCTCATGACTTGACAAAAAAATAATTACATCTTGTCAGTCACCGAGTTTTTGAGAGACAGATGTCAGAAGTTATAATAGACTTAACACGTCGTAATTCTTTGCCATTGTCTTCGTCAACAGCGTTCGTGAAAAAGAAGGATGGAGGGTGGAGAAAAAAAACCTGTGTTTGGAACCCTGCGGCCGCCAATGATTGGCTGATAAATGAGAGTAAACAGTGACCTCTGTTAACTGTCACGGCAGAGCACTTGGGGGGGAAGCTGAGACACATAACTGAAGAGGACAGCGACTTGTAGTGAGCGAATCAGGATACCACCAGAGGGAGAAAACGGGGAGGGAAAAGTCATACAAATGGGATTTAGAGATTTAAAAAGCTGGACTGACGGCACAGACCTGATCCCTCCCACAGCAGAACACAAACCCACCTGCCTTCACACCCCGATGAGCTAAAACACGTCACGTGTTCAGGCACTTTAAAGAAAGTAGACCGGGAGAAGCCGCAGGGGGAAAAGAACCCATACAGAGATTTAGAGTAACTAAGACCATGGTGTTAATTCGACAAGGCAAAACAAATCCAAAAGGTTCGACGTGTTTTGATGAAAAACAAAGCGGCAAACGTTGGAGAAAGACGGAGGAAAAAAAAGAGGCCAGGCTTTTTCCTCTAATGCGTTACGTTGACAACACAACATTATTTTCCCGGGTTTCATTTCCCACTCGGCCTGCAGGAACGCCGGTGATGAACGCAGCTTTGACGCGTTCAGATTAAATGGGACATCGAATGGTTTGTTGCACCTTAAGAGTCGGCGCAGTAGTGAACGCACCGCAGCGTAGGACCTCTCCTGTGTCCTCGTCGTCCTCCTCTGGATCAACAGACGCGTTAAACCCAAAAAACACAGACACGGACCACGTGACTCCTCGGGGTGACTGGGGATCAACAAGACGTGTGAGTCTCGTGTATTGTAACACAAAACCATCCGACAAGCTGCAGAAATGATTTGGAAAAGGGCCGGCTCCTTTCGAATGGTGCTTGGCGGGTAATTGGATGAATCATTCGTCATGTGACTGACAGCTCTTCGCAGGATGCAGATCCGTCCGGTCCCTTTTGTTTGCATTAACATGGATAAAGGATAAAGTATAACTATATTTTGAGGGATGTTAGTCTGCTATACACGGTCTCTAATGTTATTTTTTCCAAATACATTGCATTGTTCAAATACCTTCACTGCCTCACAGGCTAAATTAAAAACAACTACCGTATTTTCCGGACTAGAGGTCGCAGTTTTTTTCATAGTTTGGCCGGGGGTGCGACGTATACTCTGGAGCGACTTATGTGTAAATTTTTTCGAACATGTCATGTAATTTCACATTTTCACACTAAACCGCAATAGGGCGCTCTAGGCCTGTGTTGATCATTTCCACACCAGCGGTAACTTATATCTGTATACATCGGTAGCATATATCCTCAAAAGCGCTCGCGTTTGCACGTCTGAGGTGTCCTTAAGTGCCGCCGGCCTCGGGACCCCCGTGCCCCGTCGGGGCAACAAACCTCCCCCCTCTCGCACCTGTCGAGCCGTCATGTGCGGACCCGGCTGCCGGTGAAAATCACAAATCAGGTTAATTTGATGTAATGGGTAAGTTGTTGTTTTGGAAGACAACAAATTACACAAATAAAACAAAAAAAATAAAATTAATTATTTCCGTAACAGACCAATACAAAAGCACAGATGAACAGATGAAAAAAAAAGACAATCTATAAACTAGTGTGGCCTGATGGGCCACTTCCTGTACTGAACATCTGTACTGAGGAGAAATGAGTAGGAAATAATGAATCATGTATGGCGAACCGCAGTGTGTGAAGGCAACGTATATCATGCATCTGTTCACAGGGTCATCCGGTTTAATAAAAGAGACGTGAAAGAGCCCGGTGCTCTGCGATTAGCATCATGTGCATCCAGTGTGTGGCTGCAGCGTGGGCTGCACGCACGCCACAGTAGCACCTTGAAGACCAGCGCAGCATCAGCGCAGAGGATTTCCCTCTTGCACAGTCTGCATATTTCTGCTGAATTAAAGCACAAAAAGCAGCGCACTTAATGAATGAGACTGTTGATTATTTAATGAAACAATGTTTCCCATGAGGGGTGATTTGCTACGTCAGCTTAGATTACTGTTAATTCAATTATGGTTTGTTAAAGTGCCCTCTGACACTCGACTTTTAAATTAGTTTCCATCACACGAGGAAAACTCCAGTGTGAAACTGTCCTTTATTGCCCTGTCTGATTCAATTCGATATCTCGCTTAAATATTTGCTTTCCCTTTCCGAAAGTCTTCTCTGATCATTTTCAACCTCATCATGATGACTTGTTACCATGACAACTCTTTCATAGGACTAATCGCCCACCTCTCTCCTCTTCTTTCCCTCTCGCTGTCTCTCACTCGTCTTTTGCTCTTTATTGTCTGAGTTGTGACTCACCCTCACCCCCCTCACCCATCAGCCGCCGCTATCACCCGTATCCCATTTGCTCCTTTCACCAAAAATACATTTTCGAAGTGAGAGCTACCGTCAGCGGAGGACGACCGAGCAGCCTCCTCGTCTCTGTAACATCCACAGCCAGCGCAGTCAGCACATCTGGCCGAAAGCCCCTCCAGCGACTCAGTGAGGTCAGGAGGTCAGTCCAGTCGCTCACACAGGGGGGGCGGGGGGGGGGGGGTTACAACCTCCTTGCCCTCCGCCTGAGGCCGTTTGGAACTGACCCAGTGTGCCGGATGTGTTACGGTCAGGAACCTCAGAGTCATCTGGTGAACGCGTAGTGGCAGGACCAGGACGTAGCAGGGGAACTGTCAAAATCAGTGGATTCTTTTTTTTACATTAGGATTTTTGAGCCCTCGCTGCTCTGCGTGGCGGCCTGAAGAGAGGGTGTTGCATTGATAAGTTGAGTATCCAAGAGCTTGGAGGGGTTAGTTACCCTGGCATTTTACCACCTGTAAGATTTGTGCCATTCTTTTGTATTCGTGGGTTCTTTTTTTGTTGTTGTTAAACAATAAAATACGAGACTGCTTGTATATGAAAAGCGTAATGACCAAAAACACACTCCGAATGAATCAAAGTGTATCCATAACTCACGATTTGCCCTTTTTTTCTGGCATTTCATCTGCAAACTAACACATCTGTTTAGCCACTTCGCGGACCGATTGTTAGGAAACGCTTGTTTTGCTTTGACCTTCATTTGCCGATGCACATATAAGTGTAAATGGTTCCCTCTCTTTTAGTACACGCAACGCCTTTCGAACTGTCACAGTGTCTACTGGGGGTTGTTGAAGTATTTTCAGACCGTTCTGTCTTTTCTTTTTTTTTTACTGTTCCATACTTTTCTTGCGATGTATCTCAAACGTAAGTGATGTCTCATCACATTCTGTCTCAGCCACGGAGCCCAGAGGCTAATCTAATCATTCCGGGCCTGTTTTTTAAAGCAGTAAAAACTGTTCTTGGCACATCGCTGTGTGTGTGTGTGTGTGTGTGTGTGTGTGTGTGTGTGTGTCTGTGTAAGTGAGTGCATTTACGAGCAGCGTCTGATTCTCCTCACCCTCAGTGTTTTTCACCGCTGCCCCCCCCCCCCACGTCCCCCAGAGGACCGCGGCGGCCCTGGAACGGTTCCTGTTCTTTTGTGTCTCGTTGCACAGAAACGCACCCTGGTCCATATTTCATGTCACTCTGACTACAGATGTCCACTTTAAAGCTTGATGCGCTCCTCGTGTATGGATTCGGCTGCCGTGCCAGCAAAGCACTTTGCCTTCTGAAAGGAATTAAACCCCCGCGTTCTTTTTTTTTCTTCTAAGATTAAATGAGGAGAGGAGCTGAGGAGGGTTGGCTTGTGGGAGCGGACCTACCCAAATACAGAGAGCGTGCCAAACGACGTCCAAGTGTGTCTCCCCCGGGTGGGCCGCTGCTGTTTGTGCCGCAATATATAAGATTTGCAGGCTGTGTGTGTTTAAACATCCGTATCCTGTGTGACAGCGATCACAGCAAACATTCTGACATTAAACACCGGAAAATATATTGTCTTTCAAATGTTTCCAGTTCAGACCTATTAAAGCAACAAAGTGAAAGATTAAGCGACAAACAAAGGCATGTGCAGAAAGCCTCTGGATGGGTTTTTGGAGGGGGGGAGTGGAGGGGGGGAGTCTAGGAAGGGGAATTGCAAAAACAGCGCTGAGCTGAGGGAGAGCCGGAGGACGGTTTTGTTTGCTACGTCTCACATGTTTGGTTACTCCGGCTAATGAGCAGCAATTAGACAGCAGCCAATTAACTCTGACCATCAGACTGAGACCGAGGGAAACGGGAGGAGGAGGAGCGAGGAAGCGATGCAACGGGGGAGGAGAGGGAGGGAGGGAGGGGAGATAGATGGGTAAATGACCTGGGAATCACTGCCGCTGTTATCCACCAGAGATGCCCATGTGTGCGTTTGCATGCAAATGACTCGTGTACGTGGGCGCTGAGGGGTGTGTGTGTGTGTGTGTGTGTTCCAGCAGGGGGAGCTGTGTAGGCCCACCTCAATGTAAGTGCTCAACATGACCATCTGGCTCTCACTGTCAGAGTGGATGCTGAGCGTACGCTTAACTCGTTCCCTGCCAGCGGCCTCCTTTCACACGCGTACGATCACCGAACCACTGGAGCCGGACCTCAGACCCAGTGGTGTGAATGACCGATGAAAGATGGACTGCATCTTCCCGGCCGGCCGGTGTACGCTGAGCAGATTGTGTTTTCCGCGGGCAGGCTGTGCAAAGGAAAGATGCGAATGGTTAATTTCTCATCCTCTGACTGCTGATGCGGTGTTCAAGCCGGAGCCCTCAGAGAGTCTCTCTCGCTCGCACACTGTGCCGTGGCGCTTGCCATTCTTCCCGAGTCGCCCGCTGCCCTCTCTGTAATTAGGCTAATTGAAATTCTGAAATAACCTCTTTTTTTGTGTGTGTGTGTGTGTGTGTGTGTTCGTTATTTTTTTAGCAGTTTACAGTGAGAAGCGTCCTGAAAGGCCTGTGCTCAGAGGCTCTGATGTTATTCAAGCAAGAGAGTGCCGTGGAATCGTCTTCGATGTCTTAATAAACCGCGTGAGACGGTTTGTGCCCTCGGCGGGGCTACAGGTGGTGGGACGACTTTCCCCCTGTTGTCCCCCGAGCAGAAATGCAGTTGGCCCTTAAACGTGGAACAGAAGGCTCCTCCAAGCAAAGGGCAAGACTGAGAGAGAGAGAGAGAGAGAGAGAACTCAAAGTACACCAGGGGCAATGAGCTGGAGAGTCGACAGTACGTGTGTGACAACTGAGAAAATGTCCATATGGTTTGTGTCTCTGACAAGGAGGAGGTTAGTCATTCTCTCAACAGAATAAAACGCACGCAAGCACCCACGCGGCCGAGCACGCGCACACTCTTATTCACACCCGTTCAGTCCTCGACGAGGCTGCACAGATCCGTCCACCTCGTGACGTTGGCTTCCAACATTTGTCATATTTACAACGCGGCGCGCTTACAGCCGTTTGCCTTCCAGGAGCTTTGTGATTTTCCTCATTAACATCTCGAGATGTGACGTGCCACTGAACCGAGTTCTGTGGCACTGTTAATTATGTCCCCGTTTCAGCTCTCTCCATGGCAACCTAAAGTTCTGCCTGTCACTACATGAGAGATGAGGGAATAAAGACATTTTCTCATTATGCTCCACCCCTCCCTCACCCCTCCCTGTGTGCAAGTTTCTCCTCAAGACAGGCCTGTTGAGGGTTCCCCTGCTGGTCCTTCGTCTCCCTCTGCTGGACAACAATAAACGCAAAAAACAGGGACCAGAGTCCTTGCAAAAAAAAAAAAAGCCCAGGCTTTTGCCTATGGTTAAATAGCAATGAGTAATTCTTATGGTGAAATAAGGCTTTACGGTTCAAGGGGTTGCCCCTGCTGCTCTGAGAGCGGGTTTCCACATGTTGACTGAGCAATACGCCAAACTGTTGAGCACTTGAAATCTTGGTAGCATCAGATTGAATAAGATGAGGCTGTTAGCTTGCAAATGAACACTTTATCGTTCCCAGGGCCGGCCCAAGGCATAAACGATCTAAGCGGCTGCTTGGGGCCTTTTGCCCAGGGGCCCCAAGCAGCCGCTCAGAGCCTCTGAGCACAGGCCTTTCAGGACGCTTCTCACTGTAAACTGCTAAAAAAATAACGAACACACACACACACACAAAAAAAGAGGTTATTTCAGAATTTCAATTAGCCTAATTACAGAGAGGGCAGCGGGCTCAGGCCGGCACTGATCGTTCCTACAAACATCCGTTTTTTAACGGCTGTGTGTTTACGTTGCACCTGTAGTTCACAGTAAGTGGGCTCGGGCTAATGAACGTAAACAAGCAGCGTTGAGAGAAACAATTCACTCTGAAAAGTATGACGGCAAGAGGAAAGGTCCAAATGGATGCTTGCTTTAGGGAATTCTCCATCTCTGAGTACCGCTTTCTTCCTTCCTTTGTTCCCTTGTAAAACAACTGAAGCATAAAAAAGAACTCGCTTCCTCCACCGCGTCACAAAAACGCATTTGTAACTGGACACAGATCAAATTTCTGCCAACTACGAGGCTGGCGTTGCCCACAGGTGAAGTGGCATGTTTACATTCATTCATTATTGAACGAGGTTTCCGTTCCATCACGAAGGTACTCGGCTCCCACCGGCTGATCGATTCTAATCAGGAGAGGACGTCTCAGTGTGGGCGGCAGCGTTTTCCAGGTGGTAGCCTGCTTCTTCTGTGCGGTCTGCTCAGCGAGGACAAGCTCTCAGGTCCCCGACTGGGTTTGTCTTTCCCCTCGAGATCGAGTACGCGTCGGCTCGTAGAAAACAAGATGACGGACGACGAAGGGCCTTTTTCTTTACCGCTGGCCCGTTTAGCGCTGCCTGCGGCCTTCGTGCCTCGTCCTCTCGCTGCAGCGGGTTTTTTAGGAAGGCTTTATTGACTATTTGAATTTTATATTTATTGTTAATTATGTTAGACATCAACGGAATTTGACATGCTGCAATGAGACAATGGACAACAAGACAAATGACACAGTGC